>OZ005737.1:38764065-39184890 GCA_963930755.1 Eudasyphora cyanicolor | reverse complement strand
ATTGTCTGAAGCATATAACATGAAGTTCTGTGTAAAGAGAGAGAGGGAGAGCGAATTGGTATGTCATAGGTATAACAATTAAAAAATATATAAAAAGGAACAATATTTTGTTTTAAAAATGTATGTTATTATTTTAACCATCTACAGATACAAGAATTTTCATAGTCAACCTTGTTGTGAGGAAAGGAATAATTGTTTAAATGACATCGATTACAATTATTTTATTTTTTATTTTATTTTATTTTATTTTATTTTATTTTATTTTATTTTATTTTATTTTATTTTATTTTATTTTATTTTATTTTATTTTATTTTATTTTATTTTATTTTATTTTATTTTATTTTATTTTATTTTATTTTATTTTATTTTATTTTATTTTATTTTATTTTATTTTATTTTATTTTATTTTATTTTATTTTATTTTATTTTATTTTATTTTACTTTATTGTATTTTACTTTATTTTATTTTCTTAAGCAAAACAATTTGTATTTTTTATTATCACATACAATTTTATTTAAGAATATCTACTGATATTTTATAAAATTGGCGTCAATCGTCACAGTACACGCAATTTTTAAGTATATTCTGAGGATTTAGCGTTTCATTATTTTGTGTAGCCTATTCTGAGGATTTTTTATTATTTCTTTAATGTCTATTTTAAGGATTGATTTTATACTGTGTTCTGGGTATAAATCTTTCTTTTAATAAACATTAAGTGGAATACTTATATTTATTC
Source organism: Eudasyphora cyanicolor (assembly GCA_963930755.1). Taxonomy (NCBI): domain Eukaryota; kingdom Metazoa; phylum Arthropoda; class Insecta; order Diptera; family Muscidae; genus Eudasyphora; species Eudasyphora cyanicolor. Next base: position 39,184,152 of record OZ005737.1, on the reverse strand, counting down.
TTTGATTAAATCGTGCACTTGCCTCGCACTCCTTAAACTATACTTCAAAAACTCATTTTTAAGATTTCCCTAAATGTATGTCATCCTTTTGTGTTTCATTTTAATTTGCATTATTAACAGTCTGCAAAGTTAATTTCAACCACTTCTTTTAGCAACTCAACTATGTCTTTGAGTTGTTGAGAGTCTTTGACAGTTTTTTAAGTTTTACTGTAATGTTTGTTTCCATTGAATAAAAAAGGAGCGGTGTATAAAACCTGAAGTATACTTTTAGTTTAACAAATTGAAATTGTCTGAAGCATATAACATGAAGTTCTGTGTAAAGAGAGAGAGGGAGAGCGAATTGGTATGTCATAGGTATAACAATTAAAAAATATATAAAAAGGAACAATATTTTGTTTTAAAAATGTATGTTATTATTTTAACCATCTACAGATACAAGAATTTTCATAGTCAACCTTGTTGTGAGGAAAGGAATAATTGTTTAAATGACATCGATTACAATTATTTTATTTTTTATTTTATTTTATTTTATTTTATTTTATTTTATTTTATTTTATTTTATTTTATTTTATTTTATTTTATTTTATTTTATTTTATTTTATTTTATTTTATTTTATTTTATTTTATTTTATTTTATTTTATTTTATTTTATTTTATTTTATTTTATTTTATTTTATTTTATTTTATTTTATTTTATTTTATTTTATTTTATTTTATTTTATTTTATTTTATTTTATTTTATTTTATTTTATTTTATTTTATTTTATTTTATTTTATTTTATTTTATTTTATTTTATTTTATTTTATTTTATTTTATTTTATTTTATTTTATTTTATTTTATTTTATTTTATTTTATTTTATTTTATTTTATTTTATTTTATTTTATTTTATTTTATTTTATTTTATTTTATTTTATTTTATTTTATTTTATTTTATTTTATTTTATTTTATTTTATTTTATTTTATTTTATTTTATTTTATTTTATTTTATTTTATTTTATTTTATTTTACTTTATTGTATTTTACTTTATTTTATTTTCTTAAGCAAAACAATTTGTATTTTTTATTATCACATACAATTTTATTTAAGAATATCTACTGATATTTTATAAAATTGGCGTCAATCGTCACAGTACACGCAATTTTTAAGTATATTCTGAGGATTTAGCGTTTCATTATTTTGTGTAGCCTATTCTGAGGATTTTTTATTATTTCTTTAATGTCTATTTTAAGGATTGATTTTATACTGTGTTCTGGGTATAAATCTTTGGCCAATATTCAAGTAGATTAAAAAAAGAATGAATGTCGTGTAAATGGTTTTGACAAGTAAATTAAATTGTGTATCCTATGGCATATTTTAAGGCTTTACTAAGCATATACATTTTTTTTACTTCCCAAGCGTTTAATTAAATATAAATAAAAATTTCATTGTGCTTTATTTATATATTTAAGAAAAATGCAAACATTTCACAATTTTTCACCTGTTTAAAGTATTTCATAACGACGAGCTGCCCAAAAGTGTGCTTCAACTTTTAATTTATTACCCCAAGCCTAAAAGAATGCTTTGCACAATGTTGCTGCAATATTTTCTAACAACGAAGCGCACAAAAAATGATGCCAATAAAGAAAAAGACAATGAAAGTACTATGTTATGTATAGGAAGACAAAATTGTTTAAAGAACTTTCAACCGGGCAAAAAATTTATGTTCGTTTGTATGTATGTGGGACCGCATAGGAAATTTTATTTTCTTTGTTATGACATACTTTCAGGCATTAGTGAAGTTGAGAGTCCCAAATTGTTTTTGAAAGTTACTAATACATTTTTAATAAATTTTTGCTGAAACTTATGAGGCCAATTATGTCAACTTTAAGGCTTCTTATACTTCTGTGGAATGTGTTTATTTTCCAGTTAAGAAGAAGAAGATTGTTGTTGGTTGTGTGAGTTGGGCAAGAAAATTTAAATTCTCCCAACTAAGTTTTTATTAAAGGGTTTATTGAAGCCATAATGTTAATCGCTCCTAAAAGCATATTTCACTTATTTAAAATTTAGGAAAGTATAAACATTTGTTTGACATTATTTTTTCCCCTTCACATACTAGTATGTACATATTTTCACCTGATTAAAATATTTGAAAAGAATAACATCCTAAAAGAATTTTAAAACTTTTAATTTTCTCCCAAGCCCAAAGGTATGCAACGACAAGGAACACATAATGGAGCCAGCGCAAAAATAGCTATAGACGTTTATACAACTTTTAAGCAGGGCACAAAACACAATGGGTGTGGAGCAATAAAAGAAAACAAAATTCTCTACTTTAACATACCTAAAGTCTTTATTAAAGTCATAGACACGTTGTTGTTTTTGAGAGTTTCTAATACGATTTTAGTAAAATTAGGATTTAGGGAAATTTAAAGCGAAAAACTGTTTATAGCATATGTCAGTGCTTGGCTTTTAATTGCATTGCAAGGTTGAAGAAAATATAAAAAAGTATGTTCTTCTCTTTTTTACGGGTTGCCTTACGTCATCATTTAAGTTTTTGGCATATTAATACCCTCACATAAGTGCAGGTGGGACATATACTGTATAATGAACAACGTTACACAGTAGGATCATCAAATCTACATTATATGAGCAGTAGGATCATCTAATCTATATCGAACTACCAGTGGAGTCATCTACTCTATATTACATGAACAGTAAGGCCATCTACTCTATACCAGACGACTCTTCATCATCGACTCTTTAAGTGACAACCAGCGGAGTCATATACTCTATAATGGAACACCATTGGGGTCATCTACTCCATATTTGGTGAAAAGGAAGGTCATATACTCTATAAATGTACAGCAAGGTAATATACTTTATATTGGGTGTACTCGTATAGTAGGGTCTTATACTCTATATTAGGTGAATAGTAGGGTTATGTACTCTATGATGAACTCCCAGTGAGCTCAAATACTTTATATTCGAATAACAATAGGGTCGAATATAGTGGACTACCAGGGGGCCATGTACTCAACATTAGGTGAACAGTTGGGTCATCTACTCTACATTAGATTCACAGTAGGGTCATATACTCTACATTATATGAAAAGTAGAGTCGTCTTCTCTACATAAGATGAAAAGTAGAATCGTCTACTCTACATTATATGAACAGTAGGTGCATCTACTCTACATAAAATGAACAGTAGCTTCATCCACCAGTGGTGTCTTATACTTTATTGGGTCATCTACTCTACATTAAATGAACAGTAGAACAATCTACTCTACATTAGAAGAACAATAGTGTAATCTACTCTACATTAAATGAACTCTACTCTACATTAGATGAACTGTAGTGTCATCTACTCTACATTAGATGAGCAGTAGGGTCATCTACTCTACAATTGATGAGCAGTAGGATCATCTACTCTACACTGGATGAACAGTAGGTTCATCTACTCTACATTAGATGAAAAGAAAGGTAATATACTCTACAGTAGATTAACAGTAGGATTATTTAATCTACATTAGATGAATTGTAGGGCCATCTGCCCTACATTAGGTGAACTTTAGTGTCATATACTCTACATTAGATGAACTGTAGGGCCATCTACTCTATATCAGACGAATCGCTGGGTTATATACTCTATACCACCAGTAGCGTCATCTACCCTATAGCAGACGAAAAGTGGATTATCCTCTCTATACTGAAGCATTAGTGGGATCAAGTACTGTGTAGGGCATGACACTTTAAGCCATCTACTTAATGGAAGAAGATTATTATGGTAATCTTATATATCATATGCTCTTTGGTAGACTATCAATGAGTACATCTACTCTATAGAGAACGACCAATAGGATCATCTGCTCTTTTACAGACTACCAGTGGGGTCAACTAATCTACAGTGGATCACATGTTGTTTTATCTATTCTATAGTGTCGCCATTAATGTACAGACGACCACTACACGTCTATTCCATAGTGATCAACCTGTGAGATTTTTTTGCGCTGCAGTAGACGGCTAGTGGGGTTAAGTACAGCGCAATGGACGTGGAGTCATTTACTGTAAGGTGGACCATCAATGGGGTCCTCCATTCTATAGTGAACCACATGCTGTGTTATAAACTCTATAGCGTCGTCATATCATGTATAGATGACCACCAGTAGACCATATGCACTGCAGTAAATGGCTAGTAGAGTTATATACTCCACAGTGGACGTGGGATCATCTACACCAGCGGAATCATCTACTCTATGATGGACGAGGAGTATTCCCACATACTTTGGAAAAACTTATTTCCAAGATAAACTATGTCATACTTTGAGAAGCGAAAATTAAAGGATAAATTCTTACAGTTTACTTGATTTAATTTAAAATATTTAAATTTGCCATAAGTGTTTCATTGCGTGTAATTCTTTTTTGTCTTTGAGGAAACTGAATTCCTTGTTATCTCTCTCCCAGATCAGCCTTATTTATTCTTATTTGTAAAATCATTCAATCAAACTTTTGTTAAAAATTCAACTCTCGTATATACAAAGGAAAACGTTCTTGTTTAGTTCTTTACTCTGTTTTCTTTTTTATTTCAATTGTTTTCCACATAAAAGAATTCTAAAAATTGTCTGATCAAATATTAACAATGAAATTTTGCCATTGCTTGTTGGAAGCCTAGAATCCATCATCTGAAAAACTAAAGTATACTTTTAGGATTACACATGAAATTTGAATTTGTAGTATACTTTTAGGTATTATTACTTACATTTGAGCAGATTTTCGAGTATACTTTTGTGGGATTTTTTTCCCAATTCAAACTAAAGCATACTTAGGGGAGTAACATTCAAAAGAGCGGGAGAAAGGTAAAGGAAGGAAATGTTTAACTTTTACTTCTTATTTTTCTTGCGATAAGAAATTCTCCTGCAAACATTTTCTATCTAATATTTATTTGAACATATTTTCCCAACCTAATGAAGGAAAGAACGAATGCAGAAAGTAGGTTAATATGATTAAACTCAATCTTTTGCAAAAGAAGAACTTCATTTCATTAGGATATGATATGGATGGTTATAGATAAATTATTCAAACTTTTGCAAATCTATGCCGGGGTTGGGAAAACAACCACTACAGCCTCCCCAACATTTGATTGCATCCCTTCTACTTTTTGCTATTCTCTCTAAGGAGGGGGTGGGCAATAGATGCAGAGAAAGTTTTCTCTATATGCCATCATATATCATTGGACGATGAGTCTCATATCTTTCCTTTATCCATCTTTTTTGGCATTAAACCAATAATATGAATTGTTAGTTTTTTTTATTTGTTCATATATACAACTAAGGATTCTCATCATGATGAGCTTGAACGGATATTTTATGACACTTGGAAATGGAAACCTAAAACTTCAGGACTACTGAGTCAGAACAAGAAAACAAGTACGAGTAGAATAACTTAAATTTCGTCTTGTCTCGGCGAAAAACAAAAAAGTGACTTTACTTGAGTCCATTAGGCACAGACACGCCGCAACCACCAGCCAAGCTATCTTCCAGCAGCATGTCTCACTGTCTGTCTCTCCGTCCGTCCATCCATCCTTTCGCCTATCTCGCAACACTGCAGTATTTGTGGCATTTTCCATATACATATTATAATAAATGTATTTTCTTCATGTCTGTTGAATTATTAAATTGACTTTATTGATTTAAATGTACGACTATCACAAATTGAAGTTGACTTTTTAAATGCAGCAGCTAAAGGGCAACACAAAACTCTGCCCATGTCTGTCTATTTTTGGTTAAGGGCCACAAAATGCCAGACAGTGTGAAATTCATTTGAGTTCTTTTTTTCGCATTTTCTTTAATGGAAAATTTAAATATTTCCCTTTTCGTACTTCACAACGAAGAATTGTATTTCGGAGTTCTTCCCCTTGACAAAATCAACAAACTCGAAATAAAGTTCTATTTATGCCTTTGTCGTTACAAAATCGTTTTTGTTCAGCTTGAAATGACAAAAATGTGAAGTATGTTTTTAGGCTGCATAACCCGATGTTTTTTTCTCGTTACGCTTTGTTCGCTCGATTTTCTCTGTATGATTTCAGGGACTTTTTTTGCTACAGGAGTGAGGCTTTTTTTCAATTACATTTATTTTCCCCCTCCATCTTGTGTGCTTTTTCATCTCGATTTTTGGAGGAGAAATTGTTTTAATCAAAGCAATTTTTCTGCTCCTCTTTCATCCGTCGTTTCTGCAAACGACTGAATGCCTTGAAGGTATGCAGTATATTTGCGTTGGGAGGGAAATGTTATTAAGAAATCCGCCACATCCCATCTCGTCTGCTCCTTAAAGTAGGCTGAGATTTTGTGAATGAGAGAGTAGACGAAATATTAGGTTTATTTTAAGTTAGCGTCTCATCCCATTCCCTTGTGCAGTGTTTAAGATCTTGTTAATGGGTTCTAAGACATATTGTAAATGATGTATGACTGGTTGCATGAATTGCGCCGCCTGAAGGTAGGCAACTGTTTGTGAATTTTAATGACATTTTCCTTCTCTCTCTCTCTCTCTACCCCCTAGCCACAATAGTATGTATATGATTTTTGGGGGAATATTTAATATTTGATTAGTGTGGTAAACATACATAGTTGAGGCAGAGAATTTTGCGAATTCTTAAACAATAAAATTGCTTTGGAGGTTTTTTTAGGGAATGTAACAGTTCCGTATTTGTAGGCAACATTAAGTCGTACACGTTAATAAAGGCAAGAGATTTTGAATGTAATGAAGACTCTAGGGACATATACTACCCGGGATAAGAAACTATTTTCCAAAATGGGTACATATAGGTCAGAAAATAGGACTTCATTTAGCCTTTGGGCCTAGATTTGTAGCAAGAATTTAGGAAATTCTTCAAATTTCTTCAGGCAAATAAAAGACCATTGAGATTTAAAGTCGGAATATAAAAATGTTCCGAAATTCATACATAAAGGGATGAAAAGGGATAAACTCAGTTAAATAAAATTTGGAGATTCGTCCTTGAAAGGGCACAAATGGGATTTTTATTTATTTTTATCTTTTTTTAATTAATTTTATTTTATTTTATTTTATTTTATTTTATTTTATTTTATTTTATTTTATTTTATTTTATTTTATTTTATTTTATTTTATTTTATTTTATTTTATTTTATTTTATTTTATTTTATTTTATTTTATTTTATTTTATTTTATTTTATTTTATTTTATTTTATTTTATTTTATTTTATTTTATTTTATTTTATTTTATTTTATTTTATTTTATTTTATTTTATTTTATTTTATTTTATTTTATTTTATTTTATTTTATTTTATTTTATTTTATTTTATTTTTATGTGTTGTTGTTATTTATTGTTGGTCTGTGCTTTTGTTATTCGGTCAGAATTTATTTTTGGTTTGAGACCATATGTTCCAGTTACTTTCTGTCTATTGCAAAAAAGTAATAGAAACAAATACAAAAATTGGTAGAGAGTTTTAATTGCTTGGTAGAATTGACTGCAGTTTCGATAGACACCACTCTATCATCTTCAGAATTCAGTAGCAATAGTGTATGTCGTTAACTTAAATCAGCTGAAATACCTATGGAAGTAGTAAATTGAATTTAACAAGAACTGCTAACCAAACCCGTATTTTGCCGAACTAAGTCAACATACCAAAACTCTCATACCAATAAATTTTTGTTTTTTGCTTGGGTTCGCATCGCGAGCCACGAAAACAAATGTAGTTTTGTCAACGGCTATTTGTATCTATTTCTATAATTTTTTTGCAATAGACAGAAAATAACTGGAACATATGGTCTCATATGTTTATTTTATTTTATTTTATTTTATTTTATTTTATTTTATTTTATTTTATTTTATTTTATTTTATTTTATTTTATTTTATTTTATTTTATTTTATTTTATTTTATTTTATTTTATTTTATTTTATTTTATTTTATTTTATTTTATTTTATTTTATTTTATTTTATTTTATTTTATTTTATTTTATTTTATTTTATTTTATTTCATTTCATTTCATTTCATTTCATTTTATTTTATTTTATTTTATTTTATTTTATTTTATTTTATTTTATTTTATTTTATTTTATTTTATTGTATTTCATTTTATTTTATTTTATTTTATTTTATTTTATTTTATTTTATTTTATTTTATTTTATTTTATTTTATTTTATTTTATTTTATTTTATTTTATTTTATTTTATTTTATTTTATTTTATTTTATTTTATTTTATTTTATTTTATTTTATTTTATTTTATTTTATTTTATTTTATTTTATTTTATTTTATTTTATTTTATTTTATTTTATTTTATTTTATTTTATTTTATTTTATTTTATTTTATTTTATTTTATTTTATTTTATTTTATTTTATTTTATTTTATTTTATTTTATTTTATTTTATTTTATTTTATTTTATTTTATTTTATTTTATTTTATTTTATTTTATTTTATTTTATTTTATTTTATTTTATTTTATTTTATTTTATTTTATTTTATTTTATTTTATTTTATTTTATTTTATTTTATTTTATTTTATTTTATTTTATTTTATTTTATTTTATTTTATTTTATTTTATTTTATTTTATTTTATTTTATTTTATTTTATTTTATTTTATTTTATTTTATTTTATTTTATTTTATTTTATTTTATTTTATTTTATTTTATTTTATTTTATTTTATTTTATTTTATTTTATTTTATTTTATTTTATTTTATTTTATTTTATTTTATTTATTTTATTTTATTTTATTTTATTTTATTTTATTTTATTTTATTTTATTTTATTTTATTTTATTTTATTTTATTTTATTTTATTTTATTTATTTATTTATTTATTTGTATGAATTACAATACAAAGTAAATTTATATTCTAATTTTAAGGTCCAGGGAAGGGCCGGGTTACAAAGACCATATGGCTGAATTTTGCAGCGACAGACCAGAGCCTCTGGTGGGAATCGAACCCACGACCCCCAAACTCATAGGCGAGTACGCTACCAACTCGCCTACTGGGGCGCTCTATATATTTTATTTTATTTTATTTTATTTTATTTTATTTTATTTTATTTTATTTTATTTTATTTTATTTTATTTTATTTTATTTTATTTTATTTTATTTTATTTTATTTTATTTTATTTTATTTTATTTTATTTCATTTTATTTTATGTTATTTTATTTCATTTCATTTCATTTTATTTTATTTTATTTTATTTCATTTTATTTTATTTTATTTTATTTTATTTTATTTTATTTTATTTTATTTTATTTTATTTTATTTTATTTTATTTTATTTTATTTTATTTTATTTTATTTTATTTTATTTTATTTTATTTTATTTTATTTTATTTTATTTTATTTTATTTTATTTTATTTTATTTTATTTTATTTTATTTTATTTTATTTTATTTTATTTTATTTTATTTTATTTTATTTTATTTTATTTTATTTTATTTTATTTTATTTTATTTTATTTTATTTTATTTTATTTTATTTTATTTTATTTTATTTTATTTTATTTTATTTTATTTTATTTTATTTTATTTTATTTTATTTTATTTTATTTTATTTTATTTTATTTTATTTTATTTTATTTTATTTTATTTTATTTTATTTTATTTTATTTTATTTTATTTTATTTTATTTTTATGTGTTGTTGTTATTTATTGTTGGTCTGTGCTTTTGTTATTCGGTCAGAATTTATTTTTGGTTTGAGACCATATGTTCCAGTTACTTTCTGTCTATTGCAAAAAAGTAATAGAAACAAATACAAAAATTGGTAGAGAGTTTTAATTGCTTGGTAGAATTGACTGCAGTTTCGATAGACACCACTCTATCATCTTCAGAATTCAGTAGCAATAGTGTATGTCGTTAACTTAAATCAGCTGAAATACCTATGGAAGTAGTAAATTGAATTTAACAAGAACTGCTAACCAAACCCGTATTTTGCCGAACTAAGTCAACATACCAAAACTCTCATACCAATAATTTTTTTTGCTTGGGTTCGCATCGCGAACCACGAAAACAAATGTAGTTTTGTCAACGGCTATTTGTATCTATTTCTATAATTTTTTTGCAATAGACAGAAAGTAACTGGAACTTTATTTTATTTTATTTTATTTTATTTTATTTTATTTTATTTTATTTTATTTTATTTTATTTTATTTTATTTTATTTTATTTTATTTTATTTTATTTTATTTTATTTTATTTTATTTTATTTTATTTTATTTTATTTTATTTTATTTTATTTTATTTTATTTTATTTTATTTTATTTTATTTTATTTTATTTTATTTTATTTTATTTTATTTTATTTTATTTTATTTTATTTTATTTTATTTTATTTTATTTTATTTTATTTTATTTTATTTTATTTTATTTTATTTTATTTTATTTTATTTTATTTTATTTTATTTTATTTTATTTTATTTTATTTTATTTTATTTTATTTTATTTTATTTTATTTTATTTTATTTTATTTTATTTTATTTTATTTTATTTTATTTTATTTTATTTTATTTTATTTTATTTTATTTTATTTTATTTTATTTTATTTTATTTTATTTTATTTTATTTTATTTTATTTTATTTTATTTTATTTTATTTTATTTTATTTTATTTTATTTTATTTTATTTATTTATTTTATTTTATTTTATTTTATTTTATTTTATTTTATTTTATTTTATTTTATTTATTTTATTTTATTTTATTTTATTTTATTTTATCTTATTTTACTTTATTTTATTTTATTTTATCTTATTTTATTTTATTTTATTTTATTTTATTTTATTTTATTTTATTTTATTTTATTTTATTTTATTTTATTTTATTTTATTTTATTTTATTTTATTTTATTTTATTTTATTTTATTTTATTTTATTTTATTTTATTTTATTTTATTTTATTTTATTTTATTTTATTTTATTTTATTTTATTTTATTTTATTTTATTTTATTTTATTTTAATTTATTTAATTTAATTTAATTTTATTTTATTTTATTTTATTTTATTTTATTTTATTTTATTTTATTTTATTTTATTTTATTTTACTTATGGTGATTTCGTTTCTGAAAAATAATGTATGTACCACATCATGTTGCGACATTTTAAAAATTCCTCCTGCACCCTCTGCTAATTTCGCATTTTGCATTAATATTTTTTACTTATTTCACTAATTCATTCTATATGATTTTTTGCTTATTCTCGTTATCACGACATTGTGCAGAACACCGAGTTCTGCCTCCTCCGGGAATAAAACATTTTTAAACCCGATTTTTTGGCATACGCATTCTCTGTGCGATATTATTCGCACAACTTTCACAATTATTTTGTATACATGATGTCATAAAATTGTCTGTGGTATTTCGCACAACATGTGTAAAATGCTCTACAATAAGAACTCTTTGTTTTTGACACTTCTTCGGGGCGTTTTTGTTTTTTAAGATTATTTCAAAAATCTGACTAAAAAAACAGAACAAGAATTCTTTATGAATTTGCATGTTTTAGCAACAAAAATGCCAAGTGTTAAATTCAAATGGTATAGCGGGTGGTGTCGTGCGCTCTGTTGAATGAAAACGACGGAAATCTTAGGAGTTGTTTATGTCACACAAAGTGGCTCTGTGGATATGTAGTACACGGAAAAAATTATCATCATAAAAAAATATTGATTACCTCTTAATTTATTGGATTCTTTAATTGGATTATATCAAATTCTAAGACAATTTCTTAAAATTTAAGACAATTTACTTAAATCAAAGAGATTCTTCACATTTTATTGAATCCTAATATTTAGTAATAAATGTTGTCATTTTAATGATTCTCTTTTAATCTAAATTATTGACAATTATCCCTAGTTTAATTACATGTCTATCTATATGTTTTTGTTTGAAATGTTCTTCCATTAACGATGGTTGTCTTTAATTCGATTTTATGTCTTAAAGGAAATCGTAGTATTTTTTTCTGTGTAAGTACCAGCGGCCCATGGCCGCTTTATGTGGAAGTGCGGGTACTGTCATCAATCTTAATAATAATGCCAAACAAAATGTATGTTAGACATGCGGTAGACATTGTCACCGACAAGTGAGTGCTCGCCGCTGACTTGCTCGATTTTCTTGTGTCGACATTTTTGGCAAAATTTCACAAAAATTTGAATGAGGCTGGGCAACAAAATTTGACTCATTCACTCGTTAGAAAGTGCAAAGCGGCTAAGACTTAATGAAGGCATGAATGAATGGATGAATAAATGAATTTTTATAAATATGACTAATGCCTTTGTATATTTGGCTATTTTATTTTATTTTATTTTATTTTATTTTATTTTATTTTATTTTATTTTATTTTATTTTATTTTATTTTATTTTATTTTATTTTATTTTATTTTATTTTATTTTATTTTATTTTATTTTATTTTATTTTATTTTATTTTATTTTATTTTATTTTATTTTATTTTATTTTATTTTATTTTATTTTATTTTATTTTATTTTATTTATTTATTTTATTTTATTTTATTTTATTTTATTTTATTTTATTTTATTTTATTTTATTTTATTTATTTTATTTTATTTTATTTTATTTTATTTTATCTTATTTTACTTTATTTTATTTTATTTTATCTTATTTTATTTTATTTTATTTTATTTTATTTTATTTTATTTTATTTTATTTTATTTTATTTTATTTTATTTTATTTTATTTTATTTTATTTTATTTTATTTTATTTTATTTTATTTTATTTTATTTTATTTTATTTTATTTTATTTTATTTTATTTTATTTTATTTTATTTTAATTTATTTAATTTAATTTAATTTTATTTTATTTTATTTTATTTTATTTTATTTTATTTTATTTTATTTTATTTTACTTATGGTGATTTCGTTTCTGAAAAATAATGTATGTACCACATCATGTTGCGACATTTTAAAAATTCCTCCTGCACCCTCTGCTAATTTCGCATTTTGCATTAATATTTTTTACTTATTTCACTAATTCATTCTATATGATTTTTTGCTTATTCTCGTTATCACGACATTGTGCAGAACACCGAGTTCTGCCTCCTCCGGGAATAAAACATTTTTAAACCCGATTTTTTGGCATACGCATTCTCTGTGCGATATTATTCGCACAACTTTCACAATTATTTTGTATACATGATGTCATAAAATTGTCTGTGGTATTTCGCACAACATGTGTAAAATGCTCTACAATAAGAACTCTTTGTTTTTGACACTTCTTCGGGGCGTTTTTGTTTTTTAAGATTATTTCAAAAATCTGACTAAAAAAACAGAACAAGAATTCTTTATGAATTTGCATGTTTTAGCAACAAAAATGCCAAGTGTTAAATTCAAATGGTATAGCGGGTGGTGTCGTGCGCTCTGTTGAATGAAAACGACGGAAATCTTAGGAGTTGTTTATGTCACACAAAGTGGCTCTGTGGATATGTAGTACACGGAAAAAATTATCATCATAAAAAAATATTGATTACCTCTTAATTTATTGGATTCTTTAATTGGATTATATCAAATTCTAAGACAATTTCTTAAAATTTAAGACAATTTACTTAAATCAAAGAGATTCTTCACATTTTATTGAATCCTAATATTTAGTAATAAATGTTGTCATTTTAATGATTCTCTTTTAATCTAAATTATTGACAATTATCCCTAGTTTAATTACATGTCTATCTATATGTTTTTGTTTGAAATGTTCTTCCATTAACGATGGTTGTCTTTAATTCGATTTTATGTCTTAAAGGAAATCGTAGTATTTTTTTCTGTGTAAGTACCAGCGGCCCATGGCCGCTTTATGTGGAAGTGCGGGTACTGTCATCAATCTTAATAATAATGCCAAACAAAATGTATGTTAGACATGCGGTAGACATTGTCACCGACAAGTGAGTGCTCGCCGCTGACTTGCTCGATTTTCTTGTGTCGACATTTTTGGCAAAATTTCACAAAAATTTGAATGAGGCTGGGCAACAAAATTTGACTCATTCACTCGTTAGAAAGTGCAAAGCGGCTAAGACTTAATGAAGGCATGAATGAATGGATGAATAAATGAATTTTTATAAATATGACTAATGCCTTTGTATATTTGGCTTAAATCGTATTTTAATAATAATATAAACAAATAACACTAATTAACAAGTTTTTGTTTTATTTTATTAATTAAAAACTAAAAATTATTTTTTATGATGTAAAATTGGAATAAAAATATTAATTTATTATTTATATATATATTAATTTTTTACTTATTTATAATTTAACCTAAAGTCCTCTGTAACCTAGTGTAATAAGGAATGTTGTCACGGCGGGTGGTGGCGGTGATGGTGATCGCAACGATGACAGTGATCACGATGACCTCATTATTTAAATATATTCTTGGTGCAATAAACATTTTTAGCACGATTTTTTGATGTAATGAAAGGTTTCACCAATAATAGTCATTAAATCAATTCTCTATTCATTTGTCATTTGAGCAAAAAGATAAATAAATCATGGGCTACGTTTTACACTTACTGCTGTACTACTTTGTAATTCTTTGTTCTTTCGTTTGATAAATATTTTTCCAGCTCCAATTTGCTTTCATTAAATTGAGCATTTAACAGCAGCAGTTTAACCTTAGCTCAACTCTCTACCATATAGAAACCCTGAACAAACCGATTCAATCGGTCAATGAGAAATGGCAAATTATAGCAATTTAGCGATCGACATATCCGTCTGTCTTTGTGTAATGTGTCGCTTCGCTCGCTCCGACCGAATGCAAGTTGAATGACTGATATCTGTGACGAGACTTCTTGGCCATAAATAAAATGCAAGAAAAGTGACAGAATATACGATAAACATATATACATTCATTAACAACTGGTGTAAAGTTCGTCTAGGTTGAATTTAATTGCGTTATTGTTTTAATTAAATGGTGACTATGCATATTCAGCTATATATAATTATATTCAGCTAAAGATATGTGTGGGAAAGTTTAAAAGCAATACTAATACGTGTGAAAAATTTCATTCAGCTAGCTGAATAGACCGATTTTCATCAATTTCAGCTAATTTTATGTGCATAATTTCTTAAAGTTTATCTATAACCTAACCATGTTAACTATCATTGTTATTCAGCTAGCTGAATTGGTAAATTTTGGCTAAATTCAGCTATATAAATAATAAAAATTACGAAATGATGTCAATACTGTCTCAAAATTAATTAACACTGTTATTCAGCTAGCTGAATATAACATATCAAATCTTTATTCAGATAGCTGAATTGTAAATCGCAACCTGATTTAGCTTAAAATATCTACTTTAAAGTATTTTTCTTAAAATGCAAATGAAATTGCAATTCAGCTGACTATATATTGTCTATACACAAATTTATTTATGACATATTACAAATGAAATACGAGTATTACTTAATTAGAATTATAAACAAGTAAAAGCGTTAAGTTCGGTCATGCCGAATCTTATATACCCTCCACCATGGATAGCATGTGACCTCACAAAATAACTCAAACCTAAAGAAAATAACACCGAAAAACACAAAAAAATATAGTAGATGAGAACAGTAGGAATAACAACAAGATAGATGATATATATGGGAGCTATATCTAAATATGGACCGATATCGCCCATTTCCAATCCCAAACAACCTGCAACTATAAGGAGTATTTGTACCAAATTTGATCAACCTAGCTCTATTATTGCGGACTGTAGCGTGATTACCACAGACGGACGGACTGACAGACGGACATTTCTAAATCTTTATGGGGTCTCAGATCAATATTTAGAGGTGTTAGAAACGGAGTGACAAAATGAGTATACCCCCATCCTATGGTGGAGGGTATAAAAATCACAGTATGCGCATTTCTTATTCTTTTAATAGCTAGCTGAATGGATAGATCTCCATCAAATTCAGCTAATTTATTGTGCATAATTTCTCAAATCTTATCTATAATGTATCCAAGTTAGCAGTCACTCTTATTCAGCTAGCTGAATTGATAAGTTTTAGTTAAATTCAGCTATATAAAACTCATACGATTTCAATACTTCTTTAAAATGAATTAAAATTATTATTCAGCTAGCTGAATAGAACATATAAAATCTTTATTCAGATAGCTGAATTGTTAGTTGTGAAAATGTGGAATGTCATTCTTATTCAGCTAGCTGAATTGATAAATTTTAGGAAATCCAGCTATATAAATAAGTAAAATTACGCAAATGATTTCAATACTTCCTAAAAATTAATTAACATTATTATTCAGCTAGCTGAATATGACATATTCTCTATTATTTTGACTGGAAGTTGGGTCAAAATATTTAATATCGACCTACATATCGCTTCAAGACTGTCATAACTCAAAATTTTTAAGGTTGGCTTACAGAAATGGGAATTTTGCAAATATCCATAAATTAATCTTAACGAAATTAGCTTTATAAGTAAAAAACAATATACATGACTTTTCCATCGTTTTTAAAAATCGTATTACATATAGGTATTTTACAAATAGGTAAAATAAGATCTCGCAATCATTTTTTAGTTAAAATTTTTTTTTTGAAAAAACTTTGTGGTCCTTTTTAATTTTTGAAAAAATTAAAAAATTAGTTTTTGTGTTTTACGAAATTTGCAATTTCTCTCCATCGGCGCCATTTCTTGTAAATTTTTTTTTTAATTTTTTACGACAGTTTTTTTGAAAAAAACACGAAGTTATATTTTAAAAAAAAAAACAGATTTTTTTCAATTTTTTTTAGGAAAAATGTATAAATATATATAACTTCAAGTGGTCATAACTTTTGTACTATTGGGTATATCGAAGCAATTTTTTTTTCATCATATAGGAAATTTCTTGCCCATCCAGACATGTTGATACGGATGAAAGCGGTGCATATTGTGCTCCGATTTTTACAAAATAAGAGCACACTGTAAGGGAAAAATTAAAAAAAAAACAATTTTTATTATAACTATACGAAATAATTCTTATGTGAAAACAGCTTATTTGTAGACCCCAGTTAGTAGAATACACACAAAAAGAAATTTTATAAATCGGAATGAAAAACACGAGTTATAGGCGCTTTAACATTTTATTCACCCGACGTGGCCAACTTTGAGGTCCTCTATCCGCCCATGTCTGACCCAAATATAAAACTTAACTTCTCTAACACCTCTTCATCTACCATGCCAGGCTTGGTCGCAATCGTTTGTTTGGTTAAGAAACGGTCGAGTTATTTCCCCTTTTTGAACTCTTACAACTGTGCAGTGTTTTGCAAAAACAGACGAAAATTGTCAGACTAGTCTTGGTATTTCGTCCATAACTTTTACAAATATTGAGTCTCACAAAATTTTTTTACTGTTCTGGATTTGTGAGAGTGCAAATTTTCTGTGAAAATTTGAAAAAATAGAGGGGGCATCGAGGAGCAATTTTTTCTACAAAGTTTTTTGCAAAAAAACTTTCGTAAAAATTTTTTTTAAAAAAATTTTCTACTACATGGCGCATTCTGTCCTCCTTAAAATTTAAATTAATTTTTCATCAAATCCTAATGAAATTGCAATTCAGCTGAACGTATATATAGTTATATATAAAACAGATTTTTACATTCTTGCGTTCAAAATAAATTTTAGCTGTCCTGATAAATAAATTCAGATATCTGTATATGTTGTTGTTGTAGCAGCCCTGCGACGCTGAGTTGATAATCCTTAAGTCTATTTCCAAAAAATGGTGATATAGTCCTTATTTTGATATAGACTCCATATAAAGATCTACATATTTTTTAGGCTTTAGGGAATAAAATACAAATTTGAACCTTTATCAGGAATTAATAAAATCTAAAATTTGTATATCATATTTTAAATAAGGGATATAAATATAGCAAGTATTAGAAGAGTAAAATAAAAAACAATTTTTTCTTAAACTTTGCATACTTTAGGGCTATGAGTTGTCTGTGGTACACTTTAAGGCTCTTTAAGAATTTAAGAATTAAATTTTTTGATTAATTTCGTCAAGTTTTAATAGCAAAAATGTAAATTAAAAATCCTCAACAGTTTTGAGAAATTAGTAATCCCATATAATAATAAAATATTTCAATGAAATCTACTGAATACCCAATATCGCTTTAGAATTATTACTATTATTTTTTCCCAAAAGTAGGCAATATGTTTTGCATTTATTTAAAGCGATTATTTCTTAAATATTATTTTATGATTGCTGTGCTTATGTGCCTTAAAGTAGGCAGCACTTTTATTTTTAGTCAAATCCGTGAAGTAGACTCCATTTTCAGCCAACATTGTTTAATCTCCAAAAAAGATTCAAATTTTCGGGCTATGCTCAAATATTTAAATTAAGAATATTTCAAATTTTTGTTATGAATATTTAATATTTTTCGAAAAAGAGCCTTGGCATCAGGACTCCTTATTAAAGTTTAACGATGCCCCCAAATGAACATATGTTTGTTTTAATAAAAATCTGCTTAATTTTCATAGCATAAAAGTATTTTCACCCTTTTTTCGATAATCTTGCTGTCATAATCCCACAGAGCTATATACGATACGTACCACATACTTAAGCCCAAAATGGTTTTTGGTTTCCACTTGACTTCACACGCCACAATGACTCACCGGCTTGGCCACCCAGGGAAGTCAGTGGCACAATAGGCAAATCCTGTAACATTTGCAACGCATACAAAAAATTATTAAATATTTTTAATTAAAACGATGAAAGAAGGGTATTGGCGTTGGAGGGAGGGTGGAAATTCAAACTCCTGGAATTTTTCGGAAAGTAATTATAATATGCAGTGAGTTGTGAATAAATGTCACATCAGCATCAATCTAATCTGTCAACAGCGACAAAGTGCAAGTCGTGGTTGTACTCGCACTGTATTGAGAATAAACCTGGTGGTCTTCGGAATTGTATCGCGCAATGGGACAGACAACAAATGCCGTGGAGAGAGGGAGGAAAAAAGTAAAAAGCTTTCACTTATTAGAATAAAAACATAATATGGGGTGGATTTTTTTTATTCAACTCATTCAAATAATGACAGTTCTTGGTACTGCCAGAAGGTTGAAGAGATACGGGACGCAGTATTTTTCTCTCTAAATATTGGTGTACTGCAAACATACGTTTTTGATATGATTTCAAGCTTTGTTGTTCGCGATTTAATTATGTTTTGTAAGCAATTACTTTAGACACAATACGTTAGCATTGTTGTTTTTCAAGTGTCAAATATGACATGTAAAGTACGTCATTTGGAATTTCGAAAAAAAAAACAAAGTGTTATTTGAGGACATGAAAAAATATATATTTTTAATATTTATATTGTTTTTCAAACAAAATAATATTGCTGGAGAAGGGTGCTGGGAGTGGAGTGTAAGATGAGATTTTTTCGTTGTACATTCTAACAAATTACATACGATTGATGACTGTCTAACTGAAACTGATGCTGGGGCTGAGGCTGGCGGGAGGGTGTTGTATGCAAATTAAATTATTCACCAGATGTTGTCATCTGTTTGCTTTGGGTTGGGGGTGATTTCACTTCTGGAAACCGTTGTTTGATTTGATTAATGATCCACCGATAAATTGATGCCATGATGGCGGTGGCGCTCACTCACTCATTCGCATCGATTTTGGAGGGTGATTCAGAAAATTTGTTTTACAATGTGACAGACGTAGTAAAAATTTTGTTTAACAAATAAATTTTTTTTTAAATTTGATGTAAATTCCCTAAACGGCATAATGTATTTTATTTATTTATTTTATTTATTTTATTTATTTTATTTATTTTATTTATTTTATTTATTTTATTTATTTTATTTATTTTATTTATTTTATTTATTTTATTTATTTTATTTATTTTATTTATTTTATTTATTTTATTTATTTTATTTATTTTATTTATTTTATTTATTTTATTTATTTTATTTATTTTATTTATTTTATTTATTTTATTTATTTTATTTATTTTATTTATTTTATTTATTTTATTTATTTTATTTATTTTATTTATTTTATTTATTTTATTTATTTTATTTATTTTATTTATTTTATTTATTTTATTTATTTTATTTATTTTATTTATTTTATTTATTTTATTTATTTTATTTATTTTATTTATTTTATTTATTTTATTTATTTTATTTATTTTATTTATTTTATTTATTTTATTTATTTTATTTATTTTATTTATTTTATTTATTTTATTTATTTTATTTATTTTATTTATTTTATTTATTTTATTTATTTTATTTATTTTATTTATTTTATTTATTTTATTTATTTTATTTATTTTATTTATTTTATTTATTTTATTTATTTTATTTATTTTATTTATTTTATTTATTTTATTTATTTTATTTATTTTATTTATTTTATTTATTTTATTTATTTTATTTATTTTATTTATTTTATTTATTTTATTTATTTTATTTATTTTATTTATTTTATTTATTTTATTTATTTTATTTATTTTATTTATTTTATTTATTTTATTTATTTTATTTATTTTATTTATTTTATTTATTTTATTTATTTTATTTATTTTATTTATTTTATTTATTTTATTTATTTTATTTATTTTATTTATTTTATTTATTTTATTTATTTTATTTATTTTATTTATTTTATTTATTTTATTTATTTTATTTATTTTATTTATTTTATTTATTTTATTTATTTTATTTATTTTATTTATTTTATTTATTTTATTTATTTTATTTATTTTATTTATTTTATTTATTTTATTTATTTTATTTATTTTATTTATTTTATTTATTTTATTTATTTTATTTATTTTATTTATTTTATTTATTTTATTTATTTTATTTATTTTATTTATTTTATTTATTTTATTTATTTTATTTATTTTATTTATTTTATTTATTTTATTTATTTTATTTATTTTATTTATTTTATTTATTTTATTTATTTTATTTATTTTATTTATTTTATTTATTTTATTTATTTTATTTATTTTATTTATTTTATTTGTTTTATTTATTTTATTTATTTTATTTATTTTATTTATTTTATTTATTTTATTTATTTTATTTATTTTATTTATTTTATTTATTTTATTTATTTTATTTATTTTATTTATTTTATTTATTTTATTTATTTTATTTATTTTATTTATTTTATTTATTTTATTTATTTTATTTATTTTATTTATTTTATTTATTTTATTTATTTTATTTATTTTATTTATTCTATTTATTTTATTTATTTTATTTATTTTATTTATTTTATTTATTTTATTTATTTTATTTATTTTATTTATTTTATTTATTTTATTTATTTTATTTTATTTATTTTATTTATTTTATTTATTTTATTTATTTTATTTATTTTATTTATTTTATTTATTTTATTTATTTTATTTATTTTATTTATTTTATTTATTTTATTTATTTTATTTATTTTATTTATTTTATTTATTTTATTTATTTTATTTATTTTATTTATTTTATTTATTTTATTTATTTTATTTATTTTATTTATTTTATTTATTTTATTTATTTTATTTATTTTATTTATTTTATTTATTTTATTTATTTTATTTATTTTATTTATTTTATTTATGTTATTAATTTGTCTAATTTTATTAATTTTGTTTATTTTACTTATTTTATTTTTCTGTTTCATTTTCCTCTGTTTCATTGTATTTTATTTTTCTTTATTTTCCATTTTATAATATTTTATTTAAACTTCACAATGATAAGTTCATTGTCGTCAATTTCCATTAATTTTTTCTGAAAAGGAAAAACAATTTTGAATAAATTTCCCAATGGCCATCAATGTTGATTGAATTCCTATCTGAAAGAGAATTGAAAGCAAAGATACACTCCATTAAAATAAATTAAAAATGTTAAAGAATTAAAATGAGAGAGAGAGAAATGTGACGAATGAATACACTTTTTGTTGCCTACCTTCAGGCGAAAAGGCTCGAAACTCAATTAAAGAACAAAAAGTGCAGACTACCAGCATGCGGATCATTAAGTGTTAACGAAAATCACTTCGTGAGTTAAGAACAATAAAGACAGATAGTAATTAATGTAAATATATTTAAAAGATTGTTTCTGTTTTTTTTGTTGTGTACTTTAAGAAGTATATTAAATATACAAAGTAGCAACATAAGGGGAGTTTTAAAATTTAATTAACTAAAATTAAAGTCTTTCTAATTAACCTTAATGTAATGTTCCTAGGCTCATTAGAAAAAACCTAATGATTTTTCTATTTAATATGACCCATTCCATTTGTCACTAAAATTCATTGTTCATCCTTTTCATGTTTCCTTTTTTTATATAAATTATCACATCTGTTGTAATCCTTATATCCAGTTCATTTATCGCTAAAGCCATAAATCAATTGTTGGAGAAAAAACTTATTTTGCCACAACTATCATAGTTTATTGGGTCACTTGAATTTTGGATGAACTATGCTCTTCCCCTACCCGCAAACTTTCTTCACCCTGCTTCGAACTTTTGGTAGTTTAACACTAATTAATTCCTGAAATTCTCTTTTCGCTAAGCTTCTTTGGCACCACCGCACCCCATATGAGGGAAAGTTCATCAATAACTAATCATGTTGATTGGGAGGAAGCAAAGGCCGGATACGGTCACAGACACCAGCATCATCATCATCGTCACGACTAATACTTCGTTAGTTTGATTTTGGGATTTTTCCAAACACTTGCTTTTGCATTTAATGAATTAAAACGGATATGGCATAAAATTAGAGACGATAAACTAGCCTTGCACCACACCAAGCACTGGAAAAAATATTAAGCCAATTTTAAAGATTTTTCTCCGAAGACCCACCAGTCTTTAAAACAAGTACATTTCATACTTAAAATTAAGACAGATTCTTTAAAATTACAAAAATAATCCTTATTTAAAAAATGAAATTCCTTATTTTAAAGATAAGGACGTCTTTGTAGCCAATGACTTTAAAATATTGATCATTTTTGAATTATAATATCATGCTTAATATTAAGACATTGTCCTTAATACTACATAAAGTGTCTTCATTTTAAAAACAAAAGTTCCTTATTTTAAAGATGAAGACACCTTTGACGAAAAATCCTTAAAATTAGCATAATTTTTAAAAACAAAATGTTTCATACTTAAAATTACGACAAATGGCTTAATATTATATAAAGAGTTTTTATTGTAAGTATGAAATGATTTTATTTTAACGATTAGGGCGCAATGTAGCTAAAAGCATTAAAATTGGGAACAATTTTGAAGTGTCATATCATAACATACTTAAAATTTGGACATCCTTATTTAAGACATCGTTCTTAATATTAAGCAAAGTTTCTTCATTTTTACTATGAAATGTCCTTATTTAAAAGATTTTTAAAATTTACACAATTTTTTTAAATAAGTACATTTTATACTTAAAAATTAAGACAACTTATTTAATACTACATAAATAGTCTTTATTTTAAGTCAAAATTCTTCATTTTTAGAATGTGACGTCTTTGTAGCCCACGGCTTTACAATTTTGATAATTTTTGAAGTATCATATTATTCTTAAAATTAAGACATTTTCCTTAATATTACATAAAGAGTCTACATTTTAAATATGAAATGTCTTTATTTTCTAGATTAAGACTTCTTTGGCTCAAAAACCTGAAAATATGGCATAATTTTTCAAATAAGGACATTTCATACTTAAAATAAAGACAAATACTCTAGTATTACGTAAATAGTCTTTATTTTAAGTATGAAATTTGCTTATTGAAGGCACATTAAAATTGGAACATTTTTTAAGTGTTATCGTCCATAATATTAAGAAAAGATTCTAAATTTTATATATGAAATACCCTTATTTTAAAGATCTTTAAAATTGGCATAATTTTTAAATTAAAGACTTAACATTAAGAAAAATTTCTTTATATTACATACATGGTCTGTATTTGAAGAACGAAATTCTTTATTTTAAATACGAAGGCGTCTTTACAGCCAACAGCTATATTTAAAATGAAGACAACTTCTTTAATATTATGTGAATCGTACTCATTTTAAGTACTTTAAACATTGGGACGTCTGTAGAGAAAAAGTTTTACAATTGGGATCATTTTTTTAAATAAGCACTTGAAAATTGAGACAACTTCCTTAATATTTCGTAAATAGTATGAGACGTCCTTATTTTAATGATTAGGACATTTGTGGACCAAATTATTTTATTTTTTTTTAAAATATGAACATTTCATACTTAACATTAAGACAAATATGTCTTCATTTTAAGTATTTAATGTTCTTACATTAATGATTACGACGTCTGTAGAGCAAACATCTTATAATTGGGGTAATTTTAAAAATAAGAACATTTTATACTTCAAATTAAGATGACTTCCTTAATATTGCGTAAATAGTCTTTACTACAAGTATGAAATGTTCTTATTTTAAAAACGTCTTAAATTTCAATTTAAATTAAATTGCCCTAATTAAAATTAGGGCAACTTGCCAAATATGTCTTTATTTTAAGTATGTAATGTTCTTACTTTAATGAGCAAAAACATTATAATTGTTACATTTTTTAAAATAAGAACATTTCATACTTAAAATTAAGAGGACTTCCTTAATGTTACGTAAATAGGCTTCACTACAAGTATGAAATGTCCTTATTTTAAAAACTTCTTGGTAACAAAAACTTTATCGATGGGATACATTTTAAATAAGTACACTTCATACTTAAAATTACGACAACTTCCCAAATATGACTTCACTTTAGGTATGTAATGTCCTTACAGTAATGATTATAGGCAAAAACATTATAATTGTTAAAATAAGAACATTTCTTACTTAAAATTAAGATGACTTCCATAATGTTACGTAAATAGTCTTCAATACAAGTATGAATGTCCTTATTTTAAAGCTTTAAAACAAAAACTTTAATACATACATTTTAAATAAGTACATTTTAAATAAGTACATTTCAAACTTAAAATTACGACAACTTCCTTAATATGTATTATAAGTTAGTAAAGAGTCATCATTTTAAGTATGACATGTATTTATTTTAAAGACGTTATTGAAGTAAATGCTTTTAACCTAGGAAAATTTTTTCTTAGTGTGAATGCCGTGATTTCTACCTCCCCACCCTCAGTTTTTTTGGGTGCTCACAAAACCACCTCCTGTTTTTCTAGGTGTGGGTTTTCCTTTCTTTTTTTTTGGGATAAGATAAAAGGCTCAATTTAGAGACCAGTAAAGTGCCTTAGATTTCAATGGGCTAACTTTACCCCCACACGAGTTGAACACACGAGTCCTTTCCAAATGTAATTACTTCATTAGCATTAAAATACGACTGCGTTCAGAATCACATTGCAATTGTATGAATTCGGCTATAAAAAAGGAATTTTTGTTGCTAAAGGCCATTCAAAAATAAAGGGTGGTTATTTGATTCTTTGAGGTCTTTTTTGGTGGTAATTTTGTTTGCTGTGGATGGATAGATTGTTGAGTCGCCGGAATTTGATATCAAAATTTTTTACACGTTTTTCTTTTTACTGGGTGTTGCTGCTGGCAGGGAGGGGGTGGGTGGGTGTTGTCACTCTGATAAATCTCTTGATTATGAATGAATACGATGCCTGCAAGTGTAACAATGTGCACTGGCAACGGGCGAAGGAATGATGGAATGACACACCTCTTGTTGCCTTTATACAATTTTGTTACTTTTGGTTGACGGACGCCAAGAGGGTGAAATTGAAGCTTTCATTTTGGTTAGCTAGAAAAAAAACACCCCTAATGTTTAGAAATAAGTTCCTGTGATTATTGCGCTGCCT
Source organism: Eudasyphora cyanicolor (assembly GCA_963930755.1). Lineage (NCBI taxonomy): Eukaryota > Metazoa > Arthropoda > Insecta > Diptera > Muscidae > Eudasyphora > Eudasyphora cyanicolor. The sequence goes on along the minus strand of OZ005737.1, from coordinate 39,158,390 downwards.
TTCCGTTTTTCCCCAAAAAAAAGAAGGGGAATGACGCTTCTGTTTTGTTGCCAAATAATGGCAATGACTCAAAGTGACTTATCACACCTCAAAGTATGCTTTTCTTTGGCCAACAATTGAATGCCCAAAAGTATGCATCAATTGAGGTGTGTGTGGGTTGGATATACGAATAGCTGAGTTCATCATAAGCTCAGATAAGATTTTAATCTATAAAAAACTGAAGCATAAAATCCTATATGTTTTTTTTATTTATCTATATGTGTGTGGGTGGTAGATAGGATTTTGTACCGATTTGGTTATGCCTTATTTCGCAAGGGGTTCAGTTTGAAGAAGCAGAATGAGCAAGATAACTTTATCGTAAATGGTAAGAAGCAATATGGCCACTCATGGAGTCTCTACTCTATAGTAGACGACTCATGGAGTCATCTACTCTGCAGTAGACGAATCATGGAGTCATCTACTCTAAAGTATACGACTCAAGGAGTCATCTACTCTATGTAGTGTAGATGACGACTCATGATGTCATCTACACTACAGTGGATGACTCATGGAGTATCTATTCTACAGTAGACGATTCATGGAGTCATCTACTCTAAAGTTGTCATCTACTCTATAGTAGACGACCCATGGAGTCATCTACTCTATAGTAGACGACTCATGGAGTCATCTACTCTATAGTAGACGACTCATGGAGTCATCTACTCTATAGTAGACGACTCATGGAGTCATCTACTCTATAGTAGACGACTCATGGAGTCATCTACTCTATAGTAGACGACTCATGGAGTCAATTTCTCTATAGTAGACGACTCATGGAGTCATCTACTCTAAAGTTGTCATCTACTCTATAGTAGACGACCCATGGAGTCATCTACTCTACTCATGGAGTCATCTACTCTATAGTAGACGACTCATGGAGTTATCTACTCTATAGTAGACGACTCATGGAGTCATCTACTCTATAGTAGACGACTCATGGAGTCATCTACTCTATAGTAGACGACTCATGGAGTCATCTACTCTATAGTAGACGACTCATGGAGTCAATTTCTCTATAGTAGACGACTCATGGAGTCATCTACTCTAAAGTTGTCATCTACTCTATAGTAGACGACCCATGGAGTCATCTACTCTATAGTAGACGACCCATGGAGTCATCTACTCTATAGTAGACGACCCATGGAGTCATCTACTCTATAGTAGACGACTCATGGAGTCATCTACTCTATAGTAGACGACTCATGGAGTCATCTACTCTATAGTAGACGACTCATGGAGTCAATTTCTCTATAGTAGACGACTCATGGAGTCATCTATTCTATAGTAGACGACTAATGGAGTCATATACTCTGTAGTAGACGACTCATGGAGTCATCTACTCTATAGTAGACGACTCATGGAGTCATCTACTCTATAGTAGACGACTCATGGAGTCATCTACTCTAAAGTTGTCAACTACTCTATAGTAGACGACCCATGGAGTCATCTACTCTATAGTAGACGACCCATGGAGTCATCTACTCTATAGTAGACGACTCATGGAGTCATCTACTCTATAGTAGACGACTCATGGAGTCATCTACTCTATAGTAGACGACTCATGGAGTCATCTACTCTATATTAGACGACTCATGGAGTCATCTACTCTATAGTAGACGACTCATGGAGTCAATTTCTCTGTAGTAGACCACTCATGGAGTCATCTATTCTATAGTAGACGACTAATGGAGTCATATACTCTGTAGTAGACGACTCATGGAGTCATCTACTCTATAGTAGACGACTCATGGAGTCATCTACTCTTTAGTAGACGACTCATGGAGTCATCTACTCTTTAGTAGACGACTCATGGAGTCATCTACTCTATAGTACACGACTCATGGAGTCATCTACTCTATAGTACACGACTCGTGGAGTCATCTACTCTATAGTAGACGACTCTTAGAGTCATCTACTCTATAGAAGACGACACATGGAGTCATCTACTCTATTGTAGGCTACTGGTGGAGTTATCTACTCTATAGCAAACGATTAGTGGAGTCATCTACTCTATAGCAAACGATTAGTGGAGTCATCTACTCTACTTAGACGACTCATGGAGTCATCTACTCTACAGTATTTTTTATTTTTATTTTTCTGGAAAAAAATATTTTTGTTTCCATTTCGAGGCTTTTTTACAACTTACTCAAAGTGACTTATTACACCTCAAAGTAAGCTTTACTCTGCCCAACAATCGAATGCCCCAAAGTATGCCTCACTTGAGGTGGGGGTGGTTGAAATACGAATGAACTCAGCTCACCATAAGCCCAGAAAAGATTTTAATCTATAGAAAAGTGTAAAGCACAAAATCCCATAGGTCTGGGTGTGGGTCGCGCAGATAGGATTTGTAGCTTTTTAGTTATGCCTTATTTTGTAAAAGGGGGTTTAATTTAAATTAGTTTCACATTTTAAAAGTACACTTTTGGGGGAACAAATTGATGTAGGCATTTTTCATTTATAATAATGATGACGTTGGTGGTTGCTTTAAATTGTCTTTCTAGTGAAACTCTTTTCAAACCAGCTTATTTGCGTTTTGTATTTGCAATTTACTTTGTCACTTCTCATTAAAAATTTCTGATGTGAATTCCAATCCATTTGGTTTTGAGTGTAGTAATTACACTACTACACCTCTTTTGTGTTTTGTTTGACAAATTACACCCCTCATCTGAGTTCCTCTAACAAGTTCCTCTAAACAGTCCAGAGCGATCCTTCCATTCACAAAGAGAGGGTGTCATTCCTATAGCACCCCTTTTTTGTGATAAATTATGTCATGTGGTTGAAAAATTTATTTGAAATTTGATACTTTTCCTTGTCGATGTGTTTGTGTTGATATTTTTTGTTTTGTATTCGTGCTATTTGTTTGTTTATGTTAATTGCTAATTTTGGTAATTGTAAAATTATAATACAGCAGCGAAAATGGAAGTCTGCTGTTTGTTTTATTACAGGATGGTGGGTAATATGAGCTGACCTTTGGGATTGTTGGGTGAATTGGAGTGTGGCAGGACGAGTGGGTGGGTGAGCTGAAGTGGTTGGTTGCGGTCAAATTTTTTGACTTCACAATAACATTTTTAGAATGCACAAGGGCGAACTTTAAGCATTTATTTTGCGCTGACATGTGAAACCATATTAAAAATGGATATTCAAAATATTTTAGGGGTTTAAAGTATATTTTTCTCAGCATTTCAACGTAAAGTTTTGCAAATGTGTAGCACATAAAAACGTAGAGAAATTTATGCAATAAAATTCCTGTTTTCACTAACATAACGAAAAAACACAAGGCAATGTGTACCGATGAATTGTTGATGGATAAATCACAATATTATAGACATTTTACTCTACAGTAGACTACTAGTAGACTCATCTGCTCTATTTAGGGTTGCCAGACACCGTATTCGAAAAGTCGGGATAACCGAGACTTAAAAGCGGGATTTGTCGGGATAAATAAAAAATAATATTTTACTGGTTTTGGTATTTTAAAAAAAACTCATTACAGTTTCAATAAAAGTCTAACATAAGAATATTCAAAATAACTTATATACACTATAGGTCAATATTATGTTTGCCACAAATACTTTCTTTGTGTTATTCTTCACGAAATTCGCTTTTACTTTAAAACGGTTGGATGTAAACTATACACGCTGAAAAAAATCGCTTCTGTAGTATATTGTCCCAAAAATATTCGGCTTGAAACATATATATGTTTATTAGGGCGGGTCGATTTGTGGGGAGGCAAAAAAAGTCGCCGTTGCTCAGTGAAAATCGTATTCTAGGGATCAAAATAAGAAACTTTGCCGAAGGAACCATACCTCTAAACCGAATTCTGATGTCCCGGAATTTGGGTCGAACTTTTGGGTAGGGGCAAATTTTGAAAAATCCCACTTTGACCCATTTAGAGTGCTCCAATCGAGACCAAATGTATTACCGACCCCCACTAACTTTGGAGGGCCGACCCACCCATGCCAGTGGCACACCTCCTGGAAACCCCTGGGGGTTCCATACATTTGAACTCGATTGGAGCACTCTAAATGGGTCAAAGTGGGATTTTTTCCGGGACATCAGAATTCGTTTTAGAGGTATGGTTCCTTCGGCAAAGTTTCTTATTTGATCCCTAGGATACGATTTTCACTGAGCAATGGGCGATTTTTAAATCGACCCGCCCTAATGTTTATGGTACACTCTAAACATATCGTCGGTGCGCCGACAAAAACTCCTATGTGTAATTTTTCGAATTTTTTTTTATTGTCGAATTAGAACGTCCTAGCGGTCAAACGACTACCCACCAAAGCATTTTGCGCTATCTTCAGCGGTTCCGAAGTTACCAAAAACTCCTATGTGTATTCCTTTATAGCAATGCTCCGACAAAAACTCCTATGTGTTATAAGCACATCCTGTCCCAAGGGATAGAAGGTTGGCTTAGATTCACGCAAAAAACGGCTAATGATGTTTTGTTCAGAATCATCCCCTCTACTCGACAATAAATAGATCAAAATTGGATCTGCTTCCATTCGCGAGTTATCGCGAAAACAGTACTTTTACTCAAAACAAACTTAATAGCTTTGATTTGTAAAGAAAAACGCGAATATTTAGAAATGTAACACAATTTCCTTTAAATATGATTATTTGTAAGACGTTTTGTAACGTCCGTGACATTTGCCATGTTTTTATATTGCGAATTTTGTGTAATCCATAAAATCGACTTACACCGCCAAATTTTTCCAAAAATATTATACCGAATTTAATAAGATTAATATATTTGCATTCTATAATCTCTGAGTAATAGATTAATATCAGCATTTTCGCGAAAAATGTCCCTCGACGAATAAATTTTGTACCAAACAAAATTAGTTCGGAATTATTTTACTATATAATGCTATTATCTCGCGAATGAACATTTCTAGGGAAAAGTAGTCAAAGGAAGTTTGGGAGATAAGCGAAAGGCCTACAACTCTTTCTTTAACAAACAAAATTTATAGTAATTTGGTAAGGATTTACAGTGTGTTAAAACTTTTGTATGCTTTTCCCTTTATATGAGGCATATTTTGATTTGACACATTGTAAATTCCTACCAAATTATTATAATTTTTTTTGTTAAAGAAAGACTTTTAGCCGTTTTTAATATCTCCCAAACTTTCTTTGACCACTTTTTCCTAGGACTGACCGTTCGCGTAATAATAGCATTATATAGTTAAATAATTCTGAACTCAAATGTTTTTTGTTCGAAATGTATTCGTCGCGGGAATGCCGGAAATGCTAGTGCCAATCTATCCCTCAGAAATCATATTTTTGTAAAAATTTAGCGGTGTAAGTCGAATTTTTAGATTACAAAAATTTCGCATAGAATAATATAACAAATATCGCGGACATTACAAAGCGTCTTACAAATTTTCATATTTATGGGAAATTATGATATAGTTTTAGATTTCCGCGATTCAGTGTAATTAAGTTCGGTTTTTTGCTTAAAAATTGTTTTTATCGCGATAACTCGCGAAAGGAAGCAGATCAGATTTGGATTTCTTCTTATCTGAGTAGAGGGGATGATTCTGGACAAAACCTCATTAGCCGTTTTTAGCCACAATCCAGGCCAGCTTTCGTTTGCTTGAGTTACGCTGTGAAAATTCAAATATCAAAACTCCTATGTGTAATTTTTTTGTTTTATAAATATTTAAAATGCTCCAAACAAAACATCTTATGTGTCGATTTTCATGAAAACCATTTACAACGTCATGGGCTTTTCACATATACGATTTATGTTATGATATATTGGTGGTAAATAATTAAAAGAAAAATTCAAAAATCTGAGATATTACAAATATCGCGATTTGACGAAATAGTAACGTTTTTTGTCTCTCCTGAAAACTAGTAAAAAACACATAGGAGTTTTCGTCGGCGCACCGACGATATATATTTGGTACACACAAAAATTGTGTATTTGGGAAGATGTTATTCCAAACAAATATTTGTTTGCATCCCAATGTGACTGTTATTTCCGAAACAAATATTTATTTGCATTAAGTATTCATAAAATACATAAATTGTTTTAAATTTTTCTGTAATTCAAATTTAAATTTTTAGAAATGTTTAATGTTCGTAAAATAATAATTGAAATCTAAAATCTTAGATCAATATAAAGTACTTAGAGGATTGACAACTAATGATGGCTTGGAATACTCAGAAATTTGAAATGATTGATTTAAAAAGGAGTTATTGCTGCATATGGTATCATAACTGGGAGGTACAATTCGAAACCAAGAAGAAATTAAAACTGAAATTCGAAAAAGGCAGCAAAAGTTTTGGAAATATTTTTTAAATAAAATATATTTGGAAAAATTCTTAAATAATAATTTTATTTATACTTAAACACATATTTTATTTGAGAAATTTAGTTTGCAAATATTATTTGTTCAAAAATAATAATATATGCGTTCCAAATATATTTTATTGATTTTCAAATAAAATTTATTTGCAAAGAAATATAAAATATTTAAAAATTGGTGTTCCAAATATATTTTGTTTCGATTCAAACATATCGAAAAAGCCGATTTTGCCCCGTGTAGTTTCTATAGGGCTTAAGGGCCAATTAGGACGAAACATATATATGGGATATAAATCTAAATCTGAACCGATTTTCGTCAAATTGAAAAATGTTCTCTGGATAAAAAACTCTACCATGCTAAATTTCAAAACAATTGCATGTAAAATACAGTGAAAAAATTACAAATGTACATAACAAGTACATATGAAAATAGCATTTTCTTGTACTTTCTTTATTATATTTTTTACTGCGCATTTATTTTTCATAGTGTAGAGAGTAAATGGAAAAAAGTCGGGATTTCCCCCCTAAATTACTTCAATAATCGGGACTCTTTAAATACGCGAAAAGTCGGGAAAATCCCGACGAATCCCGACCGTCTGGCAACCCTAGCTCTATTGTAGGTGATTCATAGAGTCATCTGCTCTACAGTAGACGACACATGGAGTCATCTAATCTACAGCAGACGACTCTAGAGTAGCCGACTCGGGGAGTCATCTACTCTATAGTAGACGACTCTTGGACACATCTACTCTATAGTAAACGACTCGTGGAGTCATCTACTCTATAGTAGACATCTACTTTATAGTAGACGACTATTAGAGTCGCCTACTCGTAGAGTCGTCTACTCTATACTAGACGACGCATAGAGTCATCTACTCTATACTAGACGACTCATGGAGTCATCTACTCTATACTAGACGACTCATAGAGTCATCTAATCTATACTAGACGACTCGTAGGGTCATCTACTCTGTAGTAGACGACTCGTAGAGTCATCTACTCTATAGCAGACGACTCGCGGAGTCATCTACTCTATAGTAGACGACCCGCGGAGTCATCTACTCTATAGTAGACGACTCGCGGAGTCATCTACTCTATATTAGACGACCCACGGAGTCATCTACTCTATAGTAGACGACCCACGGAGTCATCTACTCTATAGTAGACGACTCGTGGAGTTATCTACTCTATAATGGACGACTTCTACTCTATTTATGTACTCTATCTATCTCTGGTCTGCTTCACAGTAGATGACTATTGAAGTCAGCTACTCTACAGTTGACAACTTGTGGTGCCATCTACTCGAGGAGTCGTCTACTCTGTAGTAGATGACTCTTGGATACATCTTTTCTATTATATATAACTACTGGAGTCATCTATTCTATTGTAGATGACTTCTGGAGTCATCTAATCCATAGTAGATGTCTAACGGAGTCATCTACTTCATCCTAGACAAATACCGCAGTCATTTAATTCATATTAGACCACTACCGGAGTCTTCTTCATAGCAGACGACTACTATAGTCATCTACATTATAGTAGACGACTACCGGAGTCATTTACTTCATAGTAGACGACTAAAACTAATATCGTATCTGCATAAAATTTATTCAACTTTATTTTTTTTTTCATTTTATTTCATATTTTCCATTTATAATAATTTATTTTTTCTTTCTTTCCAGGTATGTACGTTTATATTAAAAAATAACTTTAACCCTGTGTTGCATTTTTAAGTAAGTACTTAATTTAAATAATAAACTCATATAATAATCGATGTGTATTGCCTACATAAGAATATGCCAAGCGCAATATGGAATATAAGCATTTGTTTGTAGCACCCAAAAGAAGATGATATTCCCAATCAAACGAGTTAGAATCTCTTTCTAGCTATGTTCGTCCGTCTATTTGTCCATGTACTCTTTTAAAAACGTACCAGTCACAAATATTAGCCGATATCTCTTGTCTAAAGTGAAATCCCATTGTGAATAATTAAATTGCGAACAACTTTCTAACCGACATCTCAGCATTGTAAAAGCAGCATTTTCCAATCGATCTACACAAAATTTGAAAGATGGACGTTGATTTCTAGAAGAACATAGCTAAACTTGAATCGATTCATTTCTGGACACATTCCTCCGATTTTTAATCTAAGCGTTATAGAAGCCTCATATCTTCATGGAATTCAAGAGATAGAGGTTTGGAGATAATTGGACGACACAAAGAAATTTTAGAGATCTACAGAATCATATCGTAAATGTTAAGTATAGTAGAACCAAAATTTCCAGATGTACAATTTTCTATTAGAGAGAATAATTAAAAATTTAATTAAGGCCTTACTTCCATTGAGATCATCAAAAAATCTCATTTTAATGTTAATAAAATATAAAAAAAACAATAATGTTATAGTTGACAGACTGACATGCCTTACGCATTGAATTTGGTGGAGAACTAGCAAATTTTTGCTTAAGAGTAGTTTCAGTGTTATGTCTTATTTACGTTTTCCATTATCTTATATTACTGAAAAGTCTAACTTGAAGTTATTATTAATTTGTATATTTATATTTACTACAATTTTAAACTTCTAATACTTCGACACTCCTTAGATGGAAGAAAAGTTTTGAAGTACGAGATTGTAAGTGTAATATTGTCTGGAATTTTAAATTTATTTAAAACAGTCGTGAATAAAAATTAAATCTTATACACACCCACCATTGTCCATCCGTTCCCTCCCCTTACCAAACACTTCATTTCCTTTATTTTCAATTCAAAAAATTTTCATAAAAATGCAACTACTTACTACTACTGCAGACGATCATATGCCACTTATCCACTTGCTGACGAATAATTTATGTACTTTAAATAAAATTTCATAATTTATTAGATCACGTTTAACACTTAAATCATTTATTATTGCATGATTATTATGGTACACCCGATATTTATGTACTTTCAACACTTTTCAAAAGTACCCCACTACCGCGTGTCGTTTGTTGTTGGTTGGGGGGGGGATATAAGTACCGAGTGGAGACCGAAAAAAAGTAAAAACAAACATAATATTTACAGTCGCTCTGTCGCCGTCTTTGACGTGGCGAAAATACATGCAGCATACAAGTTATACACCCGCGGCTAAAAAGTCAATGCAATTAAAAAGCCATAAATTTATTTTGCCATAATTTCATAAAAGTCCAAACAGCCAGACCGCCCGGCCGGCCTGCTCGGCCTTCCTGACACTGACGCTGCCTCATTGAACAAAATCCGCTGCGGAGCAAAATTAAATCCCCACTGCAGTGGCGATACACCGACGAAATCTTGTGTACACTTGTCACATACGATGTGAACGCATATAGATATACGATATACTCGTACATATGCACATATTTTATGGAGATTCGTTTATTATTGGTAGGATAATTGACCCAGGGCGTAGCCGCCTCAGGGTAGGTATGTCATGTCAGCTCGTTTGAGCTGCATCCCCAGCATTAAGCATTCAAACATATGAGATTAATTAATGGGATAAAATGGCAATCATTAGAAATGCAAATCATAGATAAATTTGTTGGGAGCCTGCCAGGGCCGTGGTGAGGTGCAGCAGATCATTTAGAAAGTTGTTTCAGTGTTTTATAGGATAATCATATTCATATTCATATTTGTGGTACATTTTTAGCTTCTTACATTTCTTTAAAATATGATAAAATGTATGTCAATGGAAACATACCTTTCCAAAGATGTACAGAATGATATTTTTTCTTACCTATTATATTATGGCAGCCAAATAAACAATATTCTCTCTGTTGGGTATGTTCAATAATTCATACCATATTGTTTAGTTTTTGTGGTACATTTTTAGCATCTTACATGTCCTCCAAACATTATAAAATATATATCAATTGAACAGCCTTCTTCCAAGGATGTGCAGAATATTACTTCTTTATGTGTTTAGAAAATCATATTACCCAAAAATTCCAATTTAAGATATGAATATATTTAAAGCGAGAAAAAATAATTCAAGTTTTCATCGACTATGTAGAAAGGGAAGAATATGAAATATGAGTGCTGACTTTTTGTTATGTGAATGAGTGAAGAGAATAAAGTATAACCAATAAAAAGTTATTCACAAACCAGTACAGGTCATTCGATTTGCATTTTAAAGCAATTCCACACCAAATTTAAAAAAATCATCAAACTTTGATCGCTTTTCCTGAAAAACTGCCTGTTTGCACTTAGAATAGTTTAGAATGGAGGTACGAGTATCGATATAGGTGTCTCTTCCGATTTGACTGAATTGGAAATAATACTATGCAAAAAATTTTTTTCAGATTAGATCCATTTTCGATAACTTTTGGTATAAACAGTTTTCCAAGATATATTTCAATAACTTTTTTATTGAAAAATTTCTCGTGACGTCCTTTTTTCAATATAACAAGCGTATACTACATAAGCTGGCCAAATTCATTGAGATAAATATTTTGTATCGAAATTTTAAATCCAATTTTCACATGGTTATCGATTTTCAATATTTATTTTTTTCACAAATTTATAGAAAATAACCACCATCTATAAATTTAAAGGAATCGAAGTAATGCTGTGACCCAATTTACCGTACACATTTTGGCGTTCAATTTCGATAACAACATTTATCGAAAATCGACTTAGTTTATCCTCTATACTGTCGCAATACCACTAGAATAATATTTTCCCAGAATATGTTCGACATACTACATTAACTAAATTAAATCAAGGTTCGATAAATGTGGTTATAGAAATTAAAATGTGGTTGTTAAATCATTTACACTAATTCGGCGGATGATAATATCACAAAGCATTTATAAAGGGAGAATTCTTCTATAAAATTAAAAAAATCGATAAACATGTAACAATTCTATTTTAATTTAGATAACAAATAATAGTTATGGAATTGGACTTATCGATTTATAATTATATTTTTTAAATAAAAACAAATGTACTTATTACAGACTATGACTATTTTCCGAGAATATGGTCGGCATACTGCATACATCAATTTTCGATAAATGTGGTTATCGAAACTAAAAGCCATGATTTAAATTTTAATTCGGTGGATGATAATATCACATCACATCTATAAAGGAAAAATTCTTCTATAAAATTAAAAAAATCGATAAACGTATAACAATTCTATGTTAATTTTGATATCGATTATCGAAATTTAAAGCCATGATTTGCACGGTAAATTGTGCCTTATTTTCTTAACGCCCATTTTGCAATAAACCAAGCGTATACTACATAAGCTAACCGAGTCCATTGAGTTAAATATTGTGTATCGAAATTTTAAATCCAATTTTCACATGGTTATCGATTTTCAATTTTTATTTTTTTTTTCACAAATTTTTCTAAAAAAAAAATTTTAAAGAATCGCAGTAATGCTGTAACCCAATTTAACGTATACATTTTGCCATTAAATTTCGATAACAACATTTATCGAAAGTCGACTTAGTTTTATGCTCTATAACAACATTTTCGAAAATTTACTTAGTTTATCCTCTATACTGACGTAATACCACTAGACTAATATTTTCCCAGAATTTGGTCGACATACTGCATAAACTGAAGTAAATCAATTTTCCATAAATGTTGTTATCGAAATTAAAAAACTTTATTTACACTATAATTCGGTGGATGATAATATCACAATGCATTTATAGAAGGAGAATTTTTCTATAAAATTACAAAAATCGATAAACATGTAACATTTATATTTTAATTTCGATAACAAATAGTATTTATCGAATTGGACTTTATCGATTTTTAATTATTTTTTTGATAAAAGATGTATTTAGTACAGACTGTGACCCAATTTACCGTATAAATTGTTACCATTAAATTTCGATAACAACATTTATCGACCATTTATATATACAAACCAAGGGTATACGACTTAGTCTATCCTCTATACTGACGTAATACCATTAGCATAATATTTTCCGAGAATATGGTCGCTTACTGCAAAAACTGGAGTACATACATTTTTAATTTAATTAGGGTGGCGATAACATCACAACGTATTTATAGAGGGAGAATTCTTCTATAAAATTAAAAAAATCGATAAACGTATAACAATTCTATGTTAATTTCGACATCGATTATCGAAATTTAAAGTCATCATTCTCACGGTAAATTGTGCCACATTCTCGTAACGTCTTTTTTTCAATATAACAAGCGTATACTACATAAGCTGACCAAGTCCATTGATACAAATATTTTGTATCGAAATTTTAAATCCAATTTTCACATGGTTATCGATTTTCAATTTTTATTTATTTTTTCTAATTTTTTGAAAATATCCCCCCATCTATAAATTTAAAGGAATTCGCAATAATGCTGTGACCCAATATACCGTCTAAAATTTTGGCATTAAAGATTTATCGAAAATCGACTTAGTTTATCCTCTACACTGATGTAATACCACTAGAATAATATTTTCCCAGAATATGGTCGACATACTGCATAAACAGAAGTAAATCAATGTTCGATAAATGTGGTTATCGAAATTAAAAGCCATGATTTACACTTTAATTTGGGTGATGATAACATCACTACACATTTATAGAGGAAGAATTCTTCTATAAAATTACACAAATCGATAAACATGTAACAATTATATTTAAACTTCGGTAACAAATCGTAGTTATCGAATTTGACTTTATCGATTTTTAATATTATAAAATACATAAAATAAAAAATGTACTTATTACAGACTGTGACCACATTTACCGTATCAATTTAGGCATTACATTTCGATAACATTTATCGACCATTTAAATATACCAAGGGTATATGACTTAGTTTATCCTCTATACTGACGTAATACCACTAGAATAATATTTTCCGAGAATATGGTCGATATACTGCATAAACTGAAGTAAATAAATTTCCGATAAATGTGGTTATCGAAGTTAAAAGCTATGATTTACACTTTAATTCGGGTGGCGATAACATCACAACGCATTTGTAGAGGGAGAATTCTTCCAAAAAATTTAAAACAAATCGATAAACATGTAACAATTCTATTTTCATTTCGATAACAAATAGTAGTTATCGAATTTAACTTTATCCATTTTTAATAATTTTTTTTAAATAAAAATTTTTTTGTTTATTGTATAAAGACCATTTAATCCATTGATATAAATATTTTGTATCAAAAATTTTAATTCAGTGTTCACATGGTTATCGATTTTCAATTTGTATTTATTTTTTTCACAAATTTATAGAAAATATGCACCATTTATAAATTTAAAGAAACGCAGTAATGCTGCGACCCAATTTACTGTATACATTTTGGCATTACATTTCGATAACAATATTTATCGAAAATCGACTTAGTTTATCCTCTATACTGATGTAATACCACTAGAATAATATTTTCGATAAATATTGTTATCTAAATTTAAAGCCATGATTTACACTTTAATTCGGGTGAAGATGACATCACAACACATTTATAGAGGGAGAATTCTTCTGTAAAATTAAAAAATCGATAAACATCGAATTATATTTAATTACATTTAATTTCGATAACAAATAGTAGTTATCGAATATTTAATTATTTTTTTAATAAAAAAATTTACTTATACAGACTGTGACCCAATTTACCGTATACATTTTGGATTTAAATTTCGATATCAACATTTATCGACCTTTTATATATAGCAAGGGTATACTACTTAGTTTATCCTCTATACTGACGTAAAATACCACTAGAATGATATTTTCCTTGAATATGGTCGACATATTACATAATCTGAAGCAAATCGATTTTCGATAAATGTGGTTATCGAAGTTAAAAGTTATTATTTACACTTTAATTCGGGTGGCGATAACCCCACAACGCATTTATAGAGGGAGAATTCCTCGATAAAATTAAAAAAAAAATCGATAAACGTATAACAATTCTATTTCAATTTCGATATCGATTATCGAAATTTAAAGCCATGATTTGCACGGTAAATTGTGCCTTATTCTCTTAACGCCCTTTTTCAATATAACAAGCTTATATTACATAAGTTGACCAAATCGATTGAGATAAATATTTTGTATCAAAATTTTAAATCCAATTTTCACGTGGTTATTGATTTTCAATTTTTATTTATTTTTTTCACAAATTTTTAGGAAAATATATCCCATCATAAAATTTAAAGGATTCGCAGTAATGCTGTGACCCAATTTACCGTATAAATTTTGGCATTAAATTTCGATAACAACATTTATCGAAAATCGACTTAGTTTATCCTATATACCGACGTAGTACCACTAGAATAATAATTTATATTTTCCCTGAATATGGTTGACATACTGCATAAACTGAAGTAAATCAATTTTCGATAAATGTGGTTATCGAAATTAAAAGCCATGATTTACACTTTGGTGGATGATAATATCACAACGCATTTATAGAGAAAGAAATAAAATTAAAAAATCGATAATCGTGAAACAATTACATATATGTATTTTAATTTCGATAACAAGTAGTTACCGTATTGGGCTTTATCGATTTGTAATTGTTTTTTTAATAAAAAAAATAATTAAAATTCCGACTTTCTTTAGCTTTGCGAAGGAAAGTCGGAAAATTTCTTTTACGTTCAGCAATTTTTCAATGATGACGTATCGAGAAAATAAAAATTATGATATTAAAAGAATAAAATCAGTCTTTTAATCAAGGACCTTGAGCCAAACAATAAGGAGAAAGAAAAAAATTATTTTAATAAAAAATATGTAATGTACCAATTTACTGTATAAATTTCGATAGCGACATTTATCGAAAATAGACTAGAATACTATTCTCACTAGATACCCTAACGAGGTCCATTTTCGATAAATTTTTGTATCGAAATATTAAGCATCGGTTTACACTGTCGATCGGTTCATATCATTAGAGCATTTTATTTCAATATACATATAGAGGAGGACATTTTCAATAAATTAGTTATAAAAAACATTAATACAAATGTCGCTAAAAACCTAAAAATTTAAATGGAAATTTCGATAAATATTTATTATTATTTTTATTCATTTTTTTATTATTATTATTTTATTATTTATGATATTTATTCAGTTTAATTAGTTAGTTTAACCTACACGCTTTTTTTAAATTCCCATTTCCGATTTTTTTAAAATTCCCATTTCCACTTAATAAAATTATAATACCACTCCCAATCCTAAGTTCCCATTCTTCTACTCCCCTGTTGTGTTTTGTTGTCCCCTTTCTGACCACTAACCATTATCGTCATCATTAAAGTGCGTTAAAGAAAGACATGCAGTAAAACCTACAGAAAATCCATTAATAAAATGTTTTTTGTTTGTTCTTATTTTGTATTTATCCATAAAGCAATTAAATGTTTCTATATATAGTTTAAAATGGTTGAATACATTTTGCACATATTGCAAAAAAAATTATTCGAATTATAATACGACAAGTGAGTGTGGTCTGGTCTTCGGTGGACCCAGTGTTGGCTGCAATGATGAACATAATTGCTGGCCATTTCAGGGAGTCCATGTCCCCCATATATAGGGTGGGGTGTTGGCCCGTTTTTCGTCTGTTTGGACGGTGTTGGAGTTTGGCCATAATTCTGTTTGCACTTTTGGCATAATTATCGGCATCATCACCACCGAGAAAGATTCCGGCCCAAAGTCGATTGTGACGGTGACGATGACGACGGTAGTCAGCCCGTCATTCCATACGTTTGTGTGTAGTACAATGAGTAAATTATTTTTATGTTTTAAAAAAACACAATCGGGTAAATGTAAATTATTGAAAATTTATTGTTTACACATGTGCGGTTATGGTCCTGACGATGACGATGTCGGTGGCAGCGGTGGTGGTGGCATGGTTAAATTGTATGGACCACCGTATATGAGTACAAGTAGTAGTTGGGCTGGGAATGATTTACATATGCTTATTGGTATGGACGGCAAACGGTCCATAGGTAGACTGAAATTATTTTTATTAATAAATACAGATTTCATATGATTATGAATTATTGAGTGAGAGATTATAATTGGTTATTTTTAATGCTGCTTGAGAGTGTAGTGTGGTATGGTGTTGTGTGGTGTGGGGTGTGATGGCAGCACTTGAGCACTTCAATATTAATGGGTTTCACTAGGCACATGAGTAATGGTTTGAAAGGGGGAAAAAATATTGAAAATTGAATTAAGCATTTTCGATATTTTTGGGAGAATCAATAAATATGTGCTGAGTGAATATGAATGGAATTTTGGGTTGAAATTTACAGAATGGAATGAAAAATGTGGTAAAAAGTTTTTGACATCTAAATTAATTTTTGGGAATTATATAATATTAGTTTTCATCGGGCGCACTAAGTAATGTTGACTATATTTGGATTATAAAAAAAGTTAAATCAAGCTTTCTAATTATTCTAAGTTCTTAAAGAACTTGTTTGGGCTACAAATTATTTGATATAAAGATTTTAAGTTTTTAAATCGGTAAACAATTCGTTTATAAAAAATACAGTACAATAAATTAGAAATGATAATTTTTATAAACACATAATCGAATAGATTTAAATTTTTAAAGAAAATTTTGTTACAATTGTCATTTTTAAAAACATTCTTCAAAATTACATTTTTTAAAAAAAAAATTGAAATTAACATTTTTATGTAAAATTTTTTATAAATTTAATTTTTCTAGAAAATTTCGCCAAAATCGCATTTGTGGAATATTTAATGCAAAAATTCGTATTTTTCTAGAAAATAATGTCAAAATTCAATTTTTCCAAAAAAAATCTTGAAATTCAATTTCTAGAATTTTTTTTTGATATTTCCTTAGTTATTTTTCAAATATCCGGAAAGTCGTCACTAATCAGGGGCCATCGTCCAGGATTTAAAATCGAAACAAATTAATTTCAAAAAATTTCGTAGAGAAAAGCAATTTTATTCAAAATTTTAGAGACATGTAATTCAAGGATTTTTCGATAAAAATAAAAAATTTCAACGAAGTTTTGCGAAATTTTGTAGAAAAATTAGATTTCACCAAAATTGTTTAGGAACATACAAATTTTAGGCAATTTTCTAGAAAAATGTAAATATGAAGGAATTTTATAAAAAAAATGCAATTTCAAGAATTTTTGTAGAAAATGTAATTATGATGATTTTCTAAAAAGCTAAATTTTCCATTAAATTTTCTAATGTAATTTACACGAAATTTAGTAGACAAATGCAATTCCAATGTAATATTTTAGAGAAATGTAATTTCAAAAAATTTTTGGAGCAAAATTTAATGATGTTTTCAAGAACAAATTTAATGTTTTATTTTATTAGGCATTTTATGAAAGAAAAATAATTTACGATAATTATTTTGTGGGAAGGGTGCATGCAGATTTTTTACATTGTTATGAGGAGCCGTAAATTGATATTTTGTTCAAAATTTCATATATATTGTATAAACTTAATGGAATTGAATTTTTATTGAAATTTTCAGCAAAATTCAATTTTTATAAATACATAATTAATAGATTCGAACTTTTAAAGAAATTTTTTTAAATTGAATATTTCTGTAAAATTTCTTCTGAATTGATTTTTTCTAGAAAATTTTGTCGAAATTGCCTTTTTCGAAAAATTTTTGTGAAAATAGATTTTTATTGAAAATTTCGGTTTTTCTAGAAAATGTTGTCAAAATTAAATTTTTAAAAAAAAAAATTAAAGTTCATTTTTCTAGAATTTTTTTTTTTATCAAATATCGTTGAAATTTAATTTTTCTTTAAATGCAGATTTTGCATGGTGTGAGGAGCCGTAAATTGATATTTTCTTGCAAATTACTTATTTATTGAAATTTTCAGCAAAATTTAATTTTTATAAATGCATAATTTAAGAAATTTTAACTTTTAAAGAACATTTTTTTAAAATTTTTTAATTTTCTTGGTTAATTTGCATTTTTTTTAAAAAAATAATTTTTCTGTAAAATTTTTTCTAAACTAAATTTTTCTAGAAAATTTCACCAAAATTTTATTTTTCGAAAAAATTTTGTAAAAATTTCGGTTTTTCTAGAAAATTAAGTCAAAATAAATTTTTTCAAAAAAAATCCTTGAAAAGCGCATTTCTATAGAAAATTTCGTTGAAATTAAATTTTTCTTTAAAATTTCGTTAAAATTTCTTGGAAATTTAATTTTTCCTGAAAATGTCCTTCATCGGTCTTTAAAAAGGTCAATCCGCACAGTGGCCACTAATCAGGGGTCATCGTCCTTTAAACGTCTCATCGATCTTTATCTGTTCAGGTCGATGACCGATGGCCCGATAATGGCCACTGATTGTATTAAAGGCCGATGACCGATGGCAGGATTAATGGCCACTGATCAGATTAACGGTAGATAACCACAGATTAAGGGCCACTGACGGGATAAAATGAAATTTTCTAAGAATATGCAATTTCGTCGAAATTTTCTAGAAAATTCAAATATTAGTCTAATTTTCAAGAAAAATTTAATTTGGATAATTTTATCAAGAAAAATTAAATTTTAAGAAATCAATTTCAAGAAATTTTGTAGGGAAATGCAGTTTAATCAAAAAATTTTAAGGAAATGCAATTCACGGATTTTTCGAGATAAATAAACTATTTCAACGAAATTTTGCAGAAATATGCAATTTCAACGAATTTTTGTAGAGAAATTATATTTCAACAATATTCTTTAGAAAAATACAAATTTGAGAAAAATTTCTAGAAAAATGCAATTTAAAGAATTTTTGTAGAAAATGTAATTATGATGATTTGAAAAGTTTAAATTTTCATTAATTTTCTAATGTAATTTCAACGAAATTTTGTAGAAAAATACAATTCTAATGACATATTTTAGAGAAATATAATTTCAACGAATTTTTGATCAAAATGCATTTTTAAGGAAATATTGAAGAAAAATTCAATATAAACGAAATTTTTAATAAAAAAATAAATTACAATAATTTTTTGGTAAGGTGCCGTAAATTGATATTTTGTTGCAAATTTTTATAATTATCGATTATAGATTCGAACTTTTAAAAAAAAATTTGTTAAAATTAGTGTTTTTAAATTTTTTCATTTTTCTAAAAAAAAAAATTTTTCTGTAAAATTTCTTTTAAATTGAATTTTTCTAGAAAATTTCGTCAAAATTGCAAATTCTTGAAATTTATGTTTCCAGAAAATTTCGTTGAGATTTATTTCTCTTAAAATTTCATCGAAATTGGTTTTTTACAGAAAATATCCTTCATCGGTCTTTAATAAAGTCAGAGATCTGTAATCCGGACATTGGCCACTAATCCAGGATCATCGTTCTTTAAACGTCTCATCAATCTTTATCCGTTCAGGTCGATCGCCGCTGATTGTATTAAAGGCAGATACAGGGTTAATTGCCACTGATCAGATTAATGATCGATGACCACAGATTAAGGGCCACTGACGGGATAAATGGAAATTTTATAAACAAATTTAATTTCGTCGAATTTTTTTTTAAAAATTCCATATTTAAAATTTTTAAAAAATTAAACTTCAACAAATTTTGTAGAAAAAAATAAATTTTAAGAAATTTTGTAGTGAAATGCAGGTTTAAAGACATGTAACTGAAGGATTTTTCGAGAAAAATAAACAATTTCAACGAAGTTTTGCAGAATAATGCAATTTCAACGAAATTTTGCAGAAAAGATTTCAATAATATTCTTAAGAATGATACAAATTTGGGAGAATTTCTAGAAAAATTTTAATTTGAAGGAATTTTCGAAAAAAATGCAATTTCACGAATTTTTGTAGAAAATGTAATTATGATAATTTTCTATTAAGTTTAAATTTTCATTAAATTTTCTACTGTAATTTTAACGATTTTTTTCAGAAAAATGAAAAAAGGATAAGTAAATGTAATATTTTAAAGAAATGTAATTACAACGAAATTTTGGGGGAAAAGGCAATTTTGAGGAAATTTTCAAGAAAAAATTAAATATAAACAAAATTTTATTTTATTAGTTATTTTATGAAAAAAAAAATTATTCAAAATAATTTTTTTATGAGGAACCGTAAATTGATATATTGTTGCAAATTGCATCATTTGTATACTTATTGTACATAAATTTAATGAAAATTGCGTTTTTATTGAAATTTTTGTTATAAAAACATAATACAAATAGATTCGAACTTTCTAAATAAATTTTGTTAAAATTTGTGTTTTTAAATATTCTGTAAAATACTTTAATATTTGATTTTTTCTAGAAAATTTCGTCAAAATTGCATTTTTGGAAAAATGTTTGTTAAAAACATTTTTATTGAAAATTTCCGTTTTCCAGTAAGTTATGTCTAATGATAATTGCATTTTTATTAAAATTTTCAGCAAAATTTAATTTTTATAAATTCATAGTATTTTTTAAAAAAATATTTTAAAATTGGTATTTTAATTTTTTTGTAGAAATTGAATTTTTCTAAAAAAAAATTAAGTTTTCTTTAAATATTTCTTCTAAATTGAATTTTTCTAGGAAATTTGGTCAAAATTGCTTTTAAAACAAAAATTGTGAAAATAAATTTTTATTGAAAATTTCGGTATTTCTAGAAAATTATGACAATATTTCTAGAAAATTACTTCGAAATTAAATTTTTGAAAAAATTTCGATGAAATTGTATTTTTCTTTCAAATTTTTTCGAAATTGAAAATTTTCTTCGTCGGCATTATATAAAGTCAGAGACCTTTAATCCGTGCAATCAGGGGTCATCGTCCTTTAAACATCTCATCGATCTTAAATTCGTTCAGGTCGATGACCTATGACCGGATTAATGGCCACTGATAGTATCAAAGGTGGAAGACCGATGGCAGGATTACATTCCAATGATAAGTTTAAAGGTCGTTGACCAAGGATTATGTGTCACTGACGGGATAAAGGTTTTAAATAGGAAATTTCTAAAAAAAGTGCAAATTCGTGGAAATTTTCTTGAAAATTCCAATATTTGTAAAAAAAAAATTATTTGGACAAATTTTTCAAGAAAAAAAAAATTTCAACTACATATTGTAGAAAAAATAATTTCCAAAATTTTGTAGAGAAATGCAAAACAAATTTCAAAAAAGTTTTGCAGAATTTCGACTAAACTTACAAGAAAAATGCAATTTCGACGAAATTTACAAGAAAAATGCAATTTCAACGAAATTTTTTAGACAAATTAGATTTCAACGAATTTTTTTAGAAAAACTAGATTTCAGCAATATTTTTTAGAAAAAATAGTAATTTTAAGATATTTCATAGAAAAATGTAAATTTGAATAAATTTTCTAAAAAACACAATTTCAAGAATTTTTGTTGAAACATTTAACTATGATGAAATTTTCTATAAAAAATTTGCAATAAATTTTCTAATGTAATTTCAACAAAATTTTGTGAAAAAGCATTTTTGGAAAATTTCTAGAAAATTATGTCAAAATTTATTTTTTTTTTAATTAAAAACTTGAAATGCATATATGTATCTAGAAAATTTCTTCGAAATTTAATTTTTCTTGAAAATTTTCGTTGAAATTGAATTTTTTTTTCAAAATTTTTCCATAAAATATCCTTCATTTCCTTGGGGCTTGCAGATTTTTTACATGGTTGTGGGGTGCCGTGTGATTGAAAGGGTTGGGAAGCCCTGGTATAAGGTTATGTATGTAAACTAGTGCAATTACATTTTCATAACTTCGTATTAAGTATATATAAGCACCCAGATTTACAATTTTCCAGAGTATTCTCGAAATTGATACAGAATTCATCAATAGATCCTTCAATCCGCATATTTCATCATACTCGTACACACACTCACACATGTTCGATTGCAACAAATCCTTTTCAAACGAGCACTGTTAAATCTCTCTGTTAAGCTGCAAGAGGACTATTGAGAGGATTTAAGAAACAAAATGTGCACACTCACACACATACGAAATATAATGCATTCAGCATTCAGTGCTACATAAGAATAATGTCTTATGCAACAGGACTTAAAATGAACACATACACACATACCCAAGAAGGATAGCCTAGCCCTTCAGGTTGCGTGCCTGTGTGTGTGTTTTTACGATTGTATTTTAATATGCACTTTACTCATGTTATGCTTAGTCCTGTTATTGTTTTTGTTGTTGTTGATGATGATATATATTTGCGTATGAGTAATATTGAGGTTGTTCGTTCCTTCGCTTGTTTGGTTGGTTGGATGTTTCGTTGGCAAGGATAAAATGATTGCATTGCATACTCTTATGCCTAGTCACATCATCATCGTCCTTGTCTAACGGCCCTTTTTGCCTGCTTTGGTTTTCCTACCTTGTCGTTGTATAGAATTTTAGATTTGATGCTTCAACAATATCAACATAACATTAACGTCAAATCTATCTCCGGCACTTCGACATGATGTGGTGAGGCTGCTGCTGCTGATGATGATGTTCACTGGAGTATTGCGTATATAGCAATAGACCAGGATGAAAGTTTCCACAACAAATACAACGAGTACTTTGAATTTGTTGGAATATGTACTCATATAGTATGTTCCCAGTGTGGCTTATGCATTATGCAACACCAGAATGACGATAATGTTGACGTTGATGATGTTGAGGAAAAATAGGTTTAATGCCTGACATAAAAATGTTCAACGAAATTGCAAAAGCATTTCATTCATTTGCCCATTTTTATAGTCCTGAGCTTGAGAAAAATACATGGCAAATATGGGTCATATTTGATGTCGAAAATTATGATTGAAAATGAAATGAAAATTACATAGTGTTGTAGTGTAACTTGTAAATTTCGTAAACAGAATGCAAAAGTTGAGCGAACACAATAAGGTTGAAAATAAATGAAAAGAGAAAGGATTTTTTGTATTAGTTCCCTTTGATATTACTTAAAATTGCATACAGAGGAAGTACAATATGTCTGCATTTCAATCAAAAATTTGATAGAAGCTACATATTAATATTTTAATTGATTTTTAAAAATAAAATATTTTTGGGCTACTTCTCCCATTTTTCTCAAGGTGATAGCGACAAACAATTACTACGTGAGAAATTACAGAGCATTCGGATAGGTAGTTTAGAAGTTATTAGACAATTAATATTTCACTATATGTTAACCCTTTGTGAGGGAGGTACTAGAAGGAGTGGACCAATATGGCCCATCTTCTAACTTAGATAGACAAAAATATTGTCACATACCAAATTTGAAGTCAATCCGTTACTCTTTTCGAGAGTTATCGTGCGCAAAATGCCGTTGAAATAGCATTTTTTTTAATTTCATTGAAATGGCATTTCTCTAAATAACTACATTGGAATAGCATTTTTTTACAAAATTTTGTTGAAATTACATTTTTCTAGAAAATTTAAGAAAAATTTAAATTCTATAGAAAATTTCATCATAATAAATTTTTTCTAAAAAAATTCTTAAAAATATTTTTTTTTTCAAAATCTCTTCAAACTGGAATTTTTCTAGAAAAAACACTTCAAATTTGTATTTTTCTAAAAAATATTGTTGAAATAAAATTTGTCTACAAAATTTAGTTGAGATTGCATTTTTCTGAGTTTGAAATTTTTTCGAAAATTTTATTAAAATTGTATTTCTCTAAAAAATTACATTGGAATTGCATTTTTCTACAAACTTTCGTTGAAATTACATTTTTCTACAAAATTTCGTTGAAATTATATTTTTTTTAGAAAATTTAATTTTTTACTAATTTTTTTTCGAAAATTTTTCAAATTTGCATTGTTGAAATCAAATTTTTCTACTAAGTTTAGTTTTTTTTTTGAAAATTTCGTTGAAATTTAATTTTTCTGCAAAATTTCGTTGACATTACAATTTTTATAAAATTTTATTAAAAATACATTTCTCTAAAATATTGCATTGGAATTGCATTTTACTATAAAATTCCGTTGAAACTATAATTTTTCCAGAAAATTTAATGATAATTACAATTTTATAAAAAATTTCAACATAATAAATTTTGTCTACAAAAATTCTTGAAATTAAATTTTTTTTATATAATAAATATTTGCATTTTTCTAGAGAAGTCATTCAAATTTGTATTTTTCTAAAAAATGTTGTTGAAATCAAAATTTTCAACAAAATTTCGTTGAAAACACATTTTTTGAAAATTTCTTAGAAATTGAATTTTTCCGCAAAATTTTGTTGGAATTACATTTTTTAGAAAATTTTATTGAAAAAGCATTTTTCTAAAGAATGTTATTGAAAATGCATTTTTCTAAAATATTTCATTGAAAAATCATTTTTGTAAAAAAATTTCATTGAAAAAGCATTTTCTAAAATATTTCATTGAAAAGGCATATTTCTAAAAAATTAAATTGGAATTGTATTTTTTCTATAAAATTTCGTTGAAACTATAATTTTTCTAGAAAATTTAATGATACTTGCAATTTTTAGAAATGGCATAATTACATAATTTTCTACAAAAATTCTTGATTTTATTTCTCTTTGAAAATTCGTTAAAACTTTCATTTTTCTAGGAAATACTTTCAAAAACGTATTTTTCTAATAAATATTGTTGAAATCAAAGTTCTCTACAAAATTTGTTTGAAATTGATTTTTTTGGAAAATTTCGTTGGAATTGAAAATTTCGTTAAAATTACATTTTTCGATTTCTCTAAAAAATAACATTCAATTTGCATTTTTCTACAAAATTTCGTTGGAATTGCATTCTTCTAGAAAATTTAATCAAAATTTCACCATAATTAAATTTGTCTATAAAATATCTTGAAGTTTCATATTTTTAGAAACTTCCTTCAAGTTTGCATTTTTCTGCAAAATGTCCTTAAAATTGAATTTTTCTCCAAAATGTCACTGTAATTGCATTTGGCTACAAAATTACGTTGGAATTATGCACATTTATCTTCAACATTTCATTGATACCAAATTTGGCTACAAAACTACTTTCGAATTACATTTTTCTACAAAATTTCGTTGAAACTAAATTTTTCTAGAAAAATTTATGATAATTGCAGTTTTATAGAAAATTTAATAACAATTATTTTTTTCTAAAAAATTCATGAAATTGTGTTTTCGAAAAAAAAAATTGTTATGAAATTTTCTAAAAAACTGCAATTATCATTAATTTCTACAAAAATTCCTTTTAGAAAATTCCTTCAAATTTGCATTTTTCTAGAAAAATCCTTCAAATTTGTATTTTTCTAAATATTTCTTCGGCATTGCATTTTTCTGCAAATTGTCATCAATTTTTTTTTGCTGCAAAATTTCGTTGAATTACATTTTTTGTAGAAAATTTCATTGGTCGTTTCTCTAAAAAATTACATTGGAATTGTATTTTTCTACAACATTTCGTTGAAATTACATTTTTCTACAAAATTTATGAAAAATTTCAATTTTATAGAAATTTTACCATAATAATAAAACATTCAAATTTGCATTTTTTTCTAAAAAAAATTTTGTTCAAATAATTTTTTTTTTTAAAATTTCGTTGAAATTGCCTCTTTCTGCAATAGTTTGTCGAAATTGTTTTTTCTGCAAAATTTCCTTGAAATTTTATTTTTAAGAATCTTTCGTTGTAATTGCATTTTTCTAAAAAATTCCTTCAAATTTGAATTTTTCTAAAAAACAGTTTTATTTTTAAGTTTCGTCGAAATTTTATTTTTCAGCAAAATTGCCTCAAAATTGATTTTTTTTGCAAAATTTCATGGTATCCGCCTTTGGCTACAAGATTACGTTCGAATTACATTTTTCTACAAAATTTCGTTGAAACTAAATTTTTCTAGACAAATTAATGCAGAAAAATCCAAATTTGAAGGAATTTTCTAAAAGGAATTTTTGTAGAAATTAATGATAATTGCAGTTTCATAGAAAAATTTTTTAACAATTATTTTTTTCTAAAACATAATTTCATGAATTTTTTATAAAAAAAATAAAATTTCAATGAAATAGCATTTCTCTAAAAAATTACATTGAATTTTTCTAAAAAAATTTCATTGAAATAACATTTTTCTAGAAAATTTATGAGAAATTTAAATTTTATAGAAAATTTAAACATAATACAAATATTTTACAAAAATTTTTGGAATTGTATTTTTCTACAACATTTCGTTGAAATTACATTTTTCTACAAAATTTATGAAAAATTTCAATTTTATAGAAATTTTACCATAATAATAAAACATTCAAATTTGCATTTTTTTCTAAAAAAAATTTTGTTCAAATAATTTTTTTTTTAAAAAATTTCGTTGAAATTGCCTCTTTCTGCAATAGTTTGTCGAAATTGTTTTTTCTGCAAAATTTCCTTGAAATTTTATTTTTAAGAATCTTTCGTTGTAATTGCATTTTTCTAAAAAATTCCTTCAAATTTGAATTTTTCTAAAAAAACAGTTTTATTTTTAAGTTTCGTCGAAATTTTATTTTTCTGCAAAATTGCCTCAAATTTTAATTTTTTTGCAAAATTTCATGTTATCCGCCTTTGGCTACAAAATTACGTTCGAATTACATTTTTCTACAAAATTTCGTTGAAACTAAATTTTTCTAGACAAATTAATGCAGAAAAATCCAAATTTGAAGGAATTTTCTAAAAGGAATTTTTGTAGAAATTAATGATAATTTCAGTTTCATAAAAAAATTTTTTAACAATTATTTTTTTCTAAAACATAATTTCATGAATTTTTTTATAAAAAAAATAAAATTTCAATGAAATAGCATTTCTCTAAAAAATTACATTGAATTTTTCTAAAAAAAATTTCATTGAAATAACATTTTTCTAGAAAATTTATGAGAAATTTAAATTTTATAGAAAATTTAAACATAATACAAATATTTTACAAAAATTTTTGAAATTAATTTTTTTAGAAAATTCTTTCAAATATGCATTTTTCTAGAAAAGTGCTTCCAATTTGTATTTTTCTAAAAAATTTTGTTTAAATCAAATTTTTCTTTCGTTGAAATTACATTTTTTGAATATTGTATCATTCTGCAAAATGTCCTTAAAATATTATTTTTTAGAATATTACATTGTAATTGCATTCATCTACAAAATTACGCTTGTATTGCATTTTTCTACAAAATTTCGTTGAAACAATAATTTTTCTTCAAAATTTGATGATAATTACGTTTTTTTATAAAAAAAAATATGCCTTAAAATTATTCCTTATTTTGTCTAAAAATTGCACAATTTCTATAAGAAGTGTTTAGTTCATTACTTTTTCGTAAAAACTTCTCAAGTAATTTTTAGACATTTTCAAAAGTCAAAATCCCCATAAAAAGTACCAATTAAAATATTTTAAATATAACATTCACAAAAAATAGTAATATATTTATTAAATGTACTCACGACTCCCCTAGAAAATCGCTACGACAACCTAGGGAGCCGCAGCTCCCTCTATTGGGAAGGCCTGCCCTAGAGCAAAAAGACTACAAATCTTTATGGACCTATATATGTATGAGAGTTTAACTAAAACCTCGGCCGGTATGATCCGAATTTCTCAGCTTATGACCAGAAGATAAAGCTAAAGTCGGGCATAGCCAACTATGTATAAGTGGTTTCAGCAGGATAGCGAGACTTGCCACACAGCCTGGGCTAAAATCAACCTTTTGCGCGACATGTTCGCAATATTAAGAAATTTTCTCCACCAAATGTCACAATGATCGAATGTAAAATGCGTTATATACTCGTATAGCTCTTATAAATACTAAATTAGAAATAACATATTTATAGGGGTTATATTTGGGGTTATCTGAAATGATTTTCTTCTAACTTAGCCACGTTTGTTCTTGGATCAAAAAAATCCTCTGTCCTGCTGTGGAGAAAAGCAAATTTCTAACCGTGAGATAATAATAATCACGCCAAATATGCTTAAATTTTGGGACAATGTTAACCAAATAAAAGACGCAAAATTATTTAAAGTGAAAAAGAACTACACAAACTTTAGAGCCATGTTCAAAGTTCGATGACTCTGATTCCCCCCAACTGAAGTTTGTCGCAAGCAACAACCATTTCTTTGTTATCCAACCAAATTGGCGCGATCACTAACTGACTGACTGTTCCACTTTATGTGCCTTTTTTTCTTTATCTTTCTTTATTATTACCCAAGTGACAAAATCACAAATACAATCACAATCGCAAGAAGGCCTACTGCTGCAGTCGTTGCATTTTGTTATCTTGCCGATAACCCGATAACCACAAATAAACACTCATGTGGACTTAGCAAGAAATCCACAAACCAATAAAACCATAATTTTTTTATATTACATCTGTATAAATTGGAGATAAAATAGCACTATCTTACAACGAAATGTATGTGTGGTAAATAATTCATGGTGTATTGCGACATATTATATTTAATATAGACTCTATTCTAATTTTAATGAAGTAACTGCCTTAAACTTGTGCAACAAAAATATGTATGGGGCCACTAGAATCAGTCATAGAATCAATAATCATTGATAGTTTACAATAGAAAAATTAACCTGAATTGAAGGCTCTTCTAGGCTTGGGTATTGCGTTTATTGCTCTCTTAAAATTAGTCAAAATATAACGTGTTTCATGGTAAAGATATAAGAATAACAATAAAAAAGTACCCTAATATTTGTTATATATTTTCAAATGTAGAAGAAATTTATCACAGCTTTTGGACAGAATATTTAATATTTTCTGCACCTCTTTGGAAAAGGAAATTCACAGAAATGTCTTCTTCTTCTTACATTTAAGAACATTAAATATTTGAACAGTGTATCACAACAATTTATGTATGGCTTCTATTCCATGAATGATTATATCGTATATAACATTATTATATATAGTATATCGGAACCTACATTTTCTTAACCAAATTAAAAATATATTCTTTCCCAAAGGCGTGCCGAAGCCTTTGGGAAAGAATATTTCTATTTATATAGATTTTATTATAATTTGAGGGAATTCAAGATCCCAAAATTGTACCACAAAAACTAGTGCAGAGCTTCTATACTATGCAATTTTCCGGTATATTACTTATAACTTATCAAAATAAATTTCAAATATTTTTCTGCACATCTTTTGAAAAAGAACGTACCAATGGTAAACATGGAAACGTACCAGAAAAAGTAAGTAGTGCAGAGCTTCTATTCTAGAAATGATTTGAACGGAATCTAAATCTTCTTAACTAAATTAAAAAATAGGAATCGGCACATCTATAGCAAAAGGGCTTCCCTTCTAAACAGATGTTGATGATGTTTGAGGTCTCCAAAGTCCCCGAAAGAGTTCCACAAAAATACGCGTGGTAGAATCTTTTGATTTTCAAATACTTCTTAGGTATATTATAACTAACTAATACTCCAGGTTCTTATTAACAAAATATTTATTAAATATAATTCTACAACTGTTGGAAAAGGGAACATTCTATTAGTATGCATTTTTCTTCCAGTTGAGTGCTTTAAATACTTGAAAGATGTACCACAAAAATTATGACAGGGCTTATAAAGGGTCATCTAACGTTTTTTTCAACTAGTGCTTATTTCGTGAATGGTAACACTTAGCTCATGTCTGATTTGACAGATAATTAGTTTTATCCTTCCGCTGAACGAATATGGTTGTGTATACGCTTGAGACAGCCATTTGAATGAAATTATTTTCCATTATTAACCGGAAGGATTATACTTTCAAATAAAAAAAGAAATTTGAGAAAATATTCAGTAGTTTTTTTATAGCATCTTCAAAAAAAAAGTTATTGGCGGACCCTTTATTACAATGATGATCGTCTTATTTTTGGGTATCTAGAATTTTTTAAATGTCATTATAAATATAACTCGACACATCTTTGGGAAATGAGCAATCAATAAATATAGATTATAATTTAATTTAAGTACAGTAAGTTCCTTAAAATTTTACCACAAAAATGTGTGTAGAGCCACCAGTACGAGCATATATAGATAATTTACAAAATGAAAGGCTATTCTTGTCTTGAATCTTGTATGTATCTGTCTTAAAATACAGTCAAAATAAAACACGGTTTGTAATAAAGAAATACGATTTAAAGTTAAAAAATATATATATTTGTTATATATTTTCAAATTTATTATTTTTTTCTCTTGAAAAAGTGCATTTCCTAATATGCCGTTTACTAACATTTTTGGTACATTAAGTACTTGAAAAGTGTACAACAAACATTAGCACAGGGCTTTTATTGTGAAAGTGATAATAAAGTTCTTGGTAACATCTTTGGAAAAATATCTCTCCATTCATATATATTTTATTGTAATTTGAAGGCATTAAAAATCCTAAAATAGTACCATAAAAAATCCAGTAAAACTCATATTTATGTAATGCTTCGGTATAATATATCAAATATTTTTCAGTACATCTTTAGAAATAGGGCATTACGGCGGTTTACCTATTTCGAGCATTTGAGTGCATTAAAGATATGAAAAGTTTATAAGCAGTTACAAATAGGTAAAATAAGATATCGCTATCATTTTTTTTAAAAAAAATTTTGTGGCAATTTTAATTTTTGAAAGAATTAAAAAAATGAGTTTTTGTGTTTTACGAAATTTGAAACTGCTCTCGAACGGCTGAACCGATTCCTGGAAAGATTACTTTGTTTTCGTAAAAAAAATTTTTTAAAATTTTTTACGAATGTTTTTTAAAAAAAAAACATTTGAAGGACAAATTGCTCCCTCCTCGATTTTCTTCAAATTTTCACAGAATATTCGTCGCACTCTCACAAATCCAGAACAGTAAAAAATGTTGTGAGACTCAATATTTGTAAAGGTTATGGACGAAATATCAGGACTTGTCGGACAATTTTCGTCTGTTTTTGCAAAACACTGCACAGTGGTACGAATTCAAAAATGGGAAATAATTCGACCGTTTCTTAACCAAAAAACCAATTGCGACCAAACTTGGCATGGTAGATGAAGAGGTGTTAGAGGTTAAAATTCGACTTTGTCAATTTTTTAGGAAAAAAGTATAAATATATATAGGTTTAAGTAGTCACAACTAAGGGGTTATCCAAGTAGGGGTGATCCAAATCGTTCAACTTTATTACGAAAATTCACGTTCTGTGAGGAACTCAACTTATGGTCAACATAATCGGGTCTTACGATCACGGGTGAGTCGTGTCATGCTGTCATGATATGTTTGTTAAGTATAGTTTGGCATTTCATCATGGAAAGACTTACCCCTGAACAACGTTTACAAATCGTTCAACTTTATTACGAACTTTATTATTACGAAAATTCACGTTCTGTGAGGAATGTGTTTCGTGCACTTCGCCCAACTTATGGTCAACATAGGCGACTCATCGAAAATTGGACTCAACGGATGGACCATCTAAGACGTAGCCGCGGCCAACATTTGATAGACATAATTCAAAAAATAAATGCCAAAGAATGTTCTTTCAACTGATAATAAACATTCCCCATTCAATTTGAATTTTCTGTGTTTTTTTTCTTTAAAAAAGTAGGGAACCTCGAAATGGGTCACCCTATATTTGTACTATTGGGTATATCGAAACAATGCTTTTTCGTCATATAGGAAATTTTATTGCCCATCCCTTCAGCCGTTCGAGAGCAATTACAAATTTCGTAAAACACTAAAGCTAATTTTTTTAATTTTTTAAAAAATTAAAATGCCCACAAAATTTTTTCAAAAAATGTTTAAAAAAAATTTATAGCGAGATCTTATTTTACCTATTTGTAACTGCTTATAAACATTTTAGCCATAGGTCGATATTAAATATTCTGACCTAATTTACTTAAACAAGAAATATCGTTTCATGATTTGCTCCATATCCAAAGATTTTCCAGTAATAAAATTGAATGCAATCCATGGCGAAGGGTATATAAGATTCGGCATGGCCGAACTTAACGCTTTAACTTGTTTTTGTATTATTATTATTTATTTATTATATTATACTATAAAGTAAATTGTGTTATTTTTAAGTATGAAATGTATTTTTTTACAAATTTTTAAAATTTCAAATTATTACAAAGATCTTTAAAATTATGAAAACGTGCCATCGGCAATTTTTTTGTATTTTTAAAATTTAAAATTCTAAAATTCATGAAAAATTTGATCATGACTTTAGGAAAAAATGGCTGCAAACTGGTGTAAACACAGTAAAAAAGGTTTCTCTTCAGATTTAGAATAAATTTGAAAATTCTGAAGTTAGTTTCTAGTTGTTTCAGGTTAGAACCTTAAACTTCCTCTTTCTAACCTATCTTCTTAAATTTTTTGGTATTTTTAAAAATTAAATCTCTAAAATTGACGAAAATGCATTCGCGGCAATTTTTTTTATTTTTTAAATTTAAAACTCTGAAATTCACGAAAAATTTTATCATGACTTTAGGAAAAAAATGGCTGTAAACTAGTGTAATTGCAGTACCAAAGGTTTCTCTATAGTTTAGGCATTTTTTGTATTTTTAAAATTTTAAACTCTAAATTCATGAAAAATTTGATCATGACTTTAGGGAAAAAATGGCTGTAAACTAGTGTAATCGCAGTAACAAAGGTTTCTCTTTAGTTTTAGGATAAATTTGAAAATTCTGAAGTGGGTTTCCAGTTGTTTCAGGTTAGGACCTTAAACTTCCTCTTTCTAACTTAACTTTTTGCCTTTTTTTGGTATTTTTAAAAATTAAATCTCTAAAATTGACGAAAATGCATTCGCGGCAATTTTTTTTTATTTTTAAAAATTAAAACTCTAAAATGCACCAAAATTTTTATCATGACTTTAGGGAAAAAATGGTTGTAAACTAGTGTAATCGCAGTAACAAAGGTTTCTCTTCAGTTTTAGAATAAATTTGAAAATTCTGAAGTTGATTTCCAGTGGCTTCTGGTTAGGACCTCAAGAATCTTCTCGTTCTAACCCAACTTTTTGCAATTTTTTTCACTACGAGTTGTTTAGGGTTTTTTAACGTTGTATTCTCTGTTTCGGAGGAAGAATGTTTACGATACATTTAACAAAATTCTAAAGTGGGTGGCAAGTGGATTCGCCATTCGCTTAAACTTCCTCTTTTTAACCTAACATTTTGCAAATTTCCTTTACTTTCCAGTAACTCTAGGATTTTTTTGCCAAGGTTTATTTTGTGGTTAGTGAAGGTGTTATATGAAACAATAACGGACCGACATAAAGACCATAAACATTTTTGCGGTGTTTTCTTTTCTTTTTGTAAGGAAGCAGAAGAGATAGGAAATTGTCTAAGCAACAAAACACATAAACGCCGCCGCCGCCACACCACAATGCTGCTCAGCTAAGTCAGAATAGTCCAAGCACAACAAAACCCAGAAAATGGGAAAATGTCCGAAGCAAAACAAAAACAATCAAACAATCTAGAAGAAACTTGTTTTGCGGCTGGCTGCCAATAACATTAATAACAAATGTTGTCTACAACATTACTGTTACTTTTAACAGTTGACTGTTAAAATTTCCTTTTTTGTGTTTTGTGCAAAAAACAACCACTTTTCCTCTTAGCGGTGCCGGTTTTAGAGTCGAAGGGACATTTTTGTAACAGCTGACTGCTGTTAATAACATATGTTGTTGTGGCTGTGTGTGCGCCTTCATTTAATTGTGCGACTGTTGAGAAATTTCCCTCAGTTGTGTTTTGTCTGTGCCAGAGGAGAGACCGTCGAATTAGAGCCGGTTTTTGCGGGAGTTCGTTAGTCGGGTTTTACGAATTTTCGTCTCTTTAGTATATATTTTACATCTGCGTGTGTGTGTGTGTCGGGTTAGCCTTTTACGTAAAACACACATTACAATCACAACAAACAAAACTACGTCAACTAATTACAAGACAGCGAGAAAACGAGCATTGATTGGATTTGGAATACTATCTGCCGTAACATTGATTGGATTATAAATTACAAGAAAACTGGAACAAAAAAAAATTGGATAAATTTGCAGAAAAAAATTGCAAAAATTAACAAATTAATACATAATCAAAAAAATAAATACAAATCTATTTTACATTATGTCACCCAAATCTTTTATGAATAACACCTAATTTTTATACAATCACCCATTCATCCACAAGAAAAAAAACAAACGGGGAGACAAAAAGTGATTGTGAGTGAAGACAAAAAAAAATTGATTTTGAATTCAATGAAAAAAATCCATAAAATTAAAATATGATAATTCATTAGCAAAATTAAAGCTAAAAACAAGTGTTAGTCACAAAAACACAAAACCGTGCCAGTCAAGTCGAACAGACAACAAATGCAGCAAATCTCCATAAAGCCAAGATTTTAGCAAACGCAAAAAAACCAGAAATGTTAATTAAACACTTTGTCACAATAACAATAAAAACAACAACAAAAATACCAAAGTTCAAGAGATAAAATCTAGCAACAAAAGAAATAAAAAATAAATTTAAATTAAAAAATGTAAATTTAAATTTAAAAAAAATTTTAATAAAAAGTAAATTTAAATAAAAATACAAATTTAATTAAAAATACAAATTTAAATCTTAATTAAAATCGAGTGAATAATTAAAGACCATAACTAGTCTTTTTTGATATAAAATTGAAAACATAAATCCCCCTAAAACCACTACCAACTCTCCTGTTTGAAAGTGTTAAAACCGTTCATTTGTTTTATTTCATAAACAAACTTTTTCTCCGTTAAACTCCCGTTTGTTTTTGTTTAAATTTTAATTAAATCTCGCTTCATCATGTTGGCTGTTAAGAATTTCTTTTTACCTGAGCGCACCAAAGCTCCGGATACACCACAGCGTTTTTCCCGCATGCCGGAAGCTTTTTTGCGCAGCATACGCCGGCGTTCGTTGCGCGTTAAGCGCGCCAAAAGTCTAGTCGTTCCCGATCGGGAGAAAAGGAAATCAGGTGAGGTAGAGTGTTGTGAATAGAAGAAAAATAAGAAAAATAATTTTAATTAAAATCCTTAATTAGATGTAGGATTTGAATTATAAGAAAAAAGGAAGCTTTAAAGCTTCGAAAGCCGCTTGCATGCTAAATAATAAAATATTAAAAGTCTTAAAACTTGATCACATAATCTTTATATGTCTTTTAATGTAATGTTGATATTATTATGCACATCTTTGAAGTTTTAGCTTTGCCCTCATGCATATTTTATTACAATTTAGTGCCATTACCGACCCTAAAAGTGTACCACAAAAATCTGTTTAGCTTCTGCACTTCTTTGGAAGAGTAGATTTACAGTAATGCTTATCCTACTGTACTTTAAGGACACATACATAAGTTGCTAAAAGTGTACCACAAAATTGTCATATTCCATGGAAATTGGCATCCTAAAACTGGTGCTATAAATGTTCTAGTACCACTCTTGGAATAAATTATATATATCCTGCAAATTTTGGAAAATTTACTCCAAATATTTAAGCCATTTGCCAAAGCTTTTCACAAGTAGCTGAGAAGTGCCATCCATGTCATCTGCGGAGAGCTTTGTTTTTATTTCAATAATAAGACCTGATCAAAGACAATTTAAAGTACTTATATACAGCATAAGCCATTTACTCAAGCTTTCCACATTATCATTTTCACGATTTCAAGAATTATTTTTGAATGTCATCTGCGGAGAGCTTTGAAGGTCAACTCTGATAAGGTGTCGGTCTGTACTTTCAATCATCTTTGCTAATATGTTATCTATGCTGTCAATTGTCTTTGGTATAGTATAGACTGAATGCTGTATTTAAAGCTTTTACTTTTATGCAGTTTTAAATCTCTCTATGTACGGAGAGCTTTGTTGTCATTTTGACAATAAGCTCTTATATGGTGTCTTGTCCATACTTTCAGTTGTCTTTGCTGATAAGGTCTATGCTTTCAACTGTCTTTGGTATAGTATGGAATGAATGTAAACAGTCTTTAAAGATTTAGCTTTCTTTGCAATTTTAAGTCGCTCTATGGAGAGAGCTTTGTTGTTGTTATCTTGAAGTTCAACTCTGATAAGGTGTCTGTCTATGCTTTTAATTTTAGTAGCTGACTTTGGTATAGTATAGACTGAAGGCGGTCTTTAAGGATTTTACTTTTGTAGAGCTTTTTTGATAGAATATTATACATTTATATATAACAATTTGTTATTTATATGAATTACAATACAAAGTAAATTTACATTCTAATTTTACGGTCCAGGTTTTGCAGCGATAGACCTGCGCTTCGGGTGGAATGCACCCAAGACCCCCAAACTCATAGCAATGCACGCTACCAGCTCACCTATTGCGCTTTTCCCTGGACAATAGAATGTAATTTTTTTTTATTTGTAATAAAACAAATGTTATATATAAATGTATATATTCTATCAAAAATTTTTTGTTTCCTCATTTGTTATAGATTTGTTTTCCTATTTTCACACAGTCTTAATTACAAATAAGTATTTAAATATTTGTTCACATGTGTGCAATTTTATGTTATTTTTTTTGTGAAATAAAATTCCTCTGCATTTTTTTTAATATAATTTATATTTGCAAAATTGGTAAAGCAAAAATATTGTCTTATTTTATTCTAATTATTTTCAATAGAAGAATTTTTTCTTTATTTTATACTATCTTTTCAATCAGGTGTTGCTCTGTATATTATATTTTTTTTTTTGCTAAATAAATTTTTTTTTAATTTAATTTATGTTTGCAAGATTTGTAAATCAAAAATAGCATTTTACTTTATTCAAATTATTTTTATTAGAAGAATTTTCCTTTATTTTATATTTTCTTTACAATCAGATGTTACTCTGTATATTTTATTTTTTTTTTTTGCTAGATACGATTCGTCTGCATTTAATGCTGCTTATTTTTTTTTTGCAAATTTTGTAAAGCAAAACAAATTATTTTGCAATGTTTTTTTCAAATGTTTAGTAACAAAAATATCAAATTATTTTTAAGAGATTTTTTTTTAGTTTCTTTTCAATCAGATGTTATTTTGTTTATTACACTTATTTTTATATAAAATTCGTGTGCATTTTTAGAATTTCATTTATTGTGGCTTAACATTTTTTTTGCAAATTTTGTAAAGCAAAAAAAATATTTTTGCTTTGTTTAGGAATTTTATTATTCTTTTTAGATTTTTTTTTCAGCAAAAATTTTCTGTGGTTGCGCAATGGTGGGTGGATGGTATTTTGCATTGTTGATTCCCACAACAATCAATGTTTTATTTTATAATTTAAAAATGCTGAATGCATCAACTAATGCTACCGCAGAATCTTAAATACATAAACACATATTTGCACTTATATAAATACAGCATATTTTTATTAATAAATAAACTCAATTACATTATGATATAAATTTCACAATGCTTGTATAGCAAGCAGTCTGTATATATGTCTGTCCCTACCGTCCGTCCGTCCGTCCATTCATAAATTCACCCATTTAGTTGAACTTTATTGCCCGTCTTTCTGTCTGTTTATTATTGTATGGACCCCCCTTTGGGGATTTTGTCCGTCCATGCATTCCTCGACTTGTCTCCAAATGTGTCCGTCCGCCCGTCCAACTGTCAGCCCATTGGCTTGGGTTATATCAGATCTTTGTGGTTTTCTACACTTGTTCATCATAATATGTACATTTTTTTTTAATTTTTTGTTCATGTCTGTGGATAACAACCGGCCTATTTTTTCAATTTCATCTGAGAGGTCAAAGACAACAAATTACAAATTCCATCAATGACTCTTAAATCTTCAAAATGAAAGGGAAAAGTTAAAATTGTTTAATTAGATAGATCTGTGAAAGTAAAAGAAATCCAAAAAAAAATAATATAACAATAAGTCATCTCACAAAATTCAAATAATTGCACATCTCATTATAAATAAAATAATGACTAACAATGGCACAAACCTCCTCCATTTCCGCCTTCCGTCTGTCCCTTAATATCTGAACATTTTCTGTGTAACAACAATTGTTTTTATCAAGATTTAGTTTTGAACATATTTTGGCTTCAATTCGATCACAGCACAATAATTTCAATTTCACTTTCAATTGTGATTTTTTGTCCGTCCATCCGTCTGTACAATTTTCGAGTCTTAATATAGTCCGCCTTTTTCTTGCAGTGACTTATTATTATTACCTAATAACAATTCGTCAAATGACCATGGCGTTTTCCTACATTTCAAATCTTGTGGTTAAAATTTCTTCATCATTCCAATTGAGAAAAAGAAACAGCAGTCGTTCATCATTCACGTCAATGTATTTTTGTATTTTTCTGTTCATACTATTATTACACAAAAAATATATAATACAAAACTCAAAACAACTTTAATCACATTGGACATCATTGTTGAACGTACAAATGTCACTGTGGACGCTCAATTCAACAAATTATAGAGTTATGTTTGGCAAAACTTTTTAATAATAATAGTAACAATAAAGACCATAATGATATGGTGTTTTTGCTCTGCTGCTGATGAGGATGTGAGGAGACTTGTGTCGATGCTAGTTAGTTATGGCTAGAGAAGTTACGAAAAGTTTCCCAAAAAAAATTGCTTCATTTTTAAGTTTATGCTGATTTTTAGTCTTAGTAATATGCCAGCGTAACAATAAGCAATCATTTATTCCTGTGAAATAAACAAAACAAAGCAATAATGGATTTAATTTTTTTGTTTTAAGATTATTTGGTCACAACATATTAAAGTATTAACAATTTAAAGCAAAACTTGTTTTGTGGGTAAACAATTATAAATAAAGTAGTTAAAATAAAAAAACATAAAGTAGTTAAAATAAAAAAACATAAATATACTTTATTTTCTTTGGGTGTATACTAATTATTAAAAATTTTAATTCACGTTTTTCGAGTGTATAAAAATTATTAATTATTTTGGGTAACAATTTTCTTTGAGTGTATGAAGAAAATGAATACAAATTTGAATAACAAATTTCTTTGAGTGTATACAAATTTGAGAAAAATTTCAAAGCACTTCAGAAGAAAACTTTGGAAATTTTACTAATTCCATAAAACATGCAATAACATAATAATATTGAAAATTTTGTTTTCTATAAGCCAATAAATTCAATAAAATATACAGGTTTTTAGTACAGCTTTCAGTTAAAATTCCTTGAGTGTATAAAAAATTTCATAACAATTTACTTTAACTGTATAGAAAATTGGGAAAATTGTCAATGCATTTCAGCAAAAAACTTTGTAAAGTTTACCAAATAAATAATAAAATAATTTTAGAACTTTGGAAAAGTTTTAATTACAATAATATTGCAAAAGCTTTTTTCTATAAGCTTTTTTTACTTTAAGTGTATAGAAATTTGGGAAAATTGTCAATGCATTTCAGCAAAAAAAATTTGTAAAGTTTACCAAATAAATAACAAAAACTATTTTAGAACTTAGGAAAGTCTTTAATTACAATAATATTGCAAAAGCTTTTTTCTATAAGCCAATGAATGCAATAAAACAGACACGTTTTTTGAGCTTTAAATATAGCTTTCAATTATAATTCTTTGAGTGTGCACACATTTTCATAACAATTTACTTTAAGTGTATTGAAATTTGGGAAAATTGTCAATGCATTTCAGCAAAAAATTTTGTAAAGTTTACCAAATAAATAACAAATAAATTATAGAACTTTGGAAAAGCTCTAATTGCAATAATATTGCAAAAGCTTTTTTCTGTAACCTTCTTTTTACTTTGAGTGTGTAAAAATTTGGGAAAATTATCAATGCATTTCAGCAAAAAACTTTGTAAAGTTTACCAAATAAATATAATAAATAACAAATACAATTTTAGAACTTTAAGAAAGCTTAAATTACAATAATATTGCAAAAGTTTTTTCTATATTCCAATGAATGTAATAAAACTGACACGTTTTTTGAGCTTTAAATACAGCTTTGAGTTATAATTCTTTGAGTGTATACAAATTTTCATAAGAATTTACTTAAAGTGTATAGAAATTTGGGAAAATTGTCAATGCATTTCAGCAAAAAACTTTGTAAAGTTTACCAAATAAATAACAAATATAATTTTAGAACTTTGGGAAAGCGATAATATTGCAAAAGCTGTTTTTCTAAAAGCCAATGAATGCAATAAAACTGACACGGTTTTTGAGCTTTAAATATAGCTTTCAGTTATAATTCTTTGAGTACATATATCCATTTTCATAACATTTTTCTTTGAATGTAAAAAATTTTTTAAAATTGACTAAGCATTTCCGCAAAAAAGTTTGTAAAGTTTACCAAATAAATAACAAATACAATTTTAGAACTTCGGATATTCTTTAATTACAATAATATTGCAAATGCTTTTTTTCTATAAGCCAATGAATGCAATAAAACATATACTTTTTGAGCATTAAACAAAGCTTTCAGTTATAATTCTTTGAGTGTATCCATTTTCATAACATTTTTCTTTGAGTGTATAAAAATTGACTATGAATTTCCGCCAAAAACATTGTAGAGTTTAGAATATAAATAAAAAATAACGCTTTTAAAGATTTAGAAAAGCTATAATTGTAATAAGTTTGCAAAAGTTTTTATTTATAATCCAATGAATTCGATAAAGCTTTTAAAGATATAGAAAAGCTTTCATTGTAATAATTTTGCAAAAGTTTTTTTTTACAATCCAATGAATTCAACAAAACATACAATATTTTAAGCTTTGAATATAGCTTTCAATTAGAATTATATTACAAAGAAAGCCAAAGAGTTATTTTAAGCTTTTTCAGTTTAACAGTGTAAAACTGTTTCCCTTTTCAAGGCTTATTCTCCATTGAGCTTTAAATATAAATGCATATAAGACTTAAATCTTGCCAAAGCTTAAAGCTTTTATGAATCTGATCTGTTTACCGTTAATCAGTGTATAGAGCTTTAATTTATTTTAAGCTTATAATGTGATATGTGGTGAAAAATTCTACTACAAATTTTTAAAAGAAATTAACTTTTTAATTTTTAAGCAAAAAAATCAACCTTTATCAAGGTTAATTTTTTTGAAATTGTTAGAATTAGAGAAATAAAAAAAAGCTTTGTAAAGTTAAGAAATTAAAGAAAAGAAATTAAATTATCAATTTAACTCGAAACTTTTAAAGCTTTTATTGTAATAATATTCCAAAGACTATTATTATTTATAAGGCAAAGAATTCATATAAAAACCCGCAGGTTTCTATGCTTTATATATCGCTTCAATTGTATGTTTATTAGGAAACAAGCCAAAGAGCTTTACTAATCTTTTTCCGGTTTAAAATTGTAAAACCATTTCCAAAGCATATTTTCCCTTGACCCTTAAGTCTAACTGCATTCAAAGTTTACATCATAAGAGAGCATAAAGTCCTTTTTTAATATGACAAGCTTATATTTAAACGAATCTTAAAGCTTTTAACTATTTTAAAGTTCTTACGATGATTTTTGCTACAAAATGCAAAAATAGCTTTTAAATCTATTCTAATTTAAAAATATAATACGATTTTCTAGGGCTCATTTGCTTTTCAGCTTTAAAAATTAATTGCATAAAAAGTGTGTAGCTTGTGAGAGCTTAAAGCCCTTTTGAATCTGAGTGAGCTTACAGTGAATCATTTCTCTATGATTCACTGTAAGCTCTATATTCATATTTAAGATTCATATTTAAAGATCATATTGTGATCATTAGTACAATTGTTTAAAATAAATTTTAACAAATATTTTCTAAGTTGTGTGCGAACATTTTTTTCTTTGTAACATTTGTTTATGTTATTTAAATTTACTGTAGAAGTTTTTTAAGTGGCAGTGATTTTCCTTAAAATATATATTTCATTATAATTACATTGAAGAACACACTTTAGAGTCGAGGAGCTTTTTAAAGCTTTTCTAATTTTAAACTGTAAGACTATTCGACTACTTTCCAAAACTTATTTTGCCTTCTGATTTAAGTATAAATACAAATAAAGCTTAAAGTTTGGGGGAGCTTAAAGTTTGGCGGAGCTTAAAGCTTATTTTAATATAACGATATGTATTACAGTTACTCAATGTATAAAAAGCTTTCAACTATTTTAAACATATACTGTGATCTGTAGTTAAAAAATTCTTCTTAAAAGATAGTTTTTAATTTTTATTTAAAAATTTTTATTTTCAAAATACTTTCGACAATATACCTTATATGCATTTTTATAGTCCCAATTACCTTTTAATTTATTTTTAGTTTTTTCAGCAAATTTCTTTCATCATTTCCCCTTAAAAATTGCCTAATGACTTTTACACAATTTCCTCGAAGCGAAAATAAAAACATTTTTTCTCAAAACAGCTGACATTAAAAAGTCATTTGAAAATTCTTCTTTGTTACGATTTAATTTGAAATAAGAAAAACATTTCTTGGGTCTTTTTTTTTGCTCCTTCCCCCAACTAGTTAATCTCTTCTAATGCCTTTGTTAATGTTATTTACGATTTGTATTTGGTTTTCCGAGCAAATCGAAAGAATTTTTTGCACAACATTATCATTTATTTTTAGTAAAAAAAAACAAAAAACAACCATCTCACATTTGACATAAAAATCGCATGTTTTAAAATAATCACAAATCCCCGCATGATTTGTTTTATTGGTTTATTTGCCCACTCTCATTATATAGACATAAAATCAAACAGACAGACAGACGGACAGGCGAACAGACAGATATCTGTCAGTAAGGCCTCTTTGTCTGTGCCAAAGAAAATAATGTTTATAAATTAAAGACTTGTGATTTCTTTTATAAAGAATATGAATAATTAATTAAGAAATATTCTTTAATCTTTTCGAAGTCTATTCAACTATAGCGGCGGACTATAAATGCAGTGAAGCGAGTTAAATATAAAAGATAGTGGCGAAAATAAACGTTGGCTTTTCCAGTAAATAAAAAATAAAAAGAAAACTATTTATAAAAATTCCATAAAAAATAAAAATAAAATTATATATAAAAATTCTATAAAAAAATATAAGAAATATAAGCAGTAAGTCTTACATTCTTTTATTTTCTTTGAGTGTATGATATAAAAAAAAATATTTTTTTCGGAAAGAAAACAAAAAAATAGAGTATACAATTCCACAAAAAATCAGGAATACTTCTTAGCCTTTTCTCTTTCAAATTTCTCTTTGAGTATTTTATATTCACCCAAAAAAGGGTGGAACGTTTCAATAGCAATATTTCTTATCACAACTAATCAATCTTTAATATTTTTTGTTATTCAGCAAAAAAATATCACCGTACAATTCTCCGCCCCCTTCTATAAAGAATACCCCAAAATTCAAATTTCATTCCCCAGAGATCTACAAAAAATGATGAGAACTTTAGCTATTTCCGAAAAAATTGCTCTACAATATTTATTTCTTTTTTCTTTAGGAAATTTCAGTAAAAATTCTCTGAATGTCTTCATTATTCAAATGGAAGAATGACGAATAAACCAAAAAAAAACCCTTGATATATTTTCCCAAAAGACTTGTGTAATTTTATTTGGAAATATGTCATAATACTTTGTTTGATTAGTGTTTTTTTATCTTAAAAACAATATCTAAAAATTTGTTGGTAGATGGAAAGTTTTATTGCTTGAAGAAAAAAACGGAAAGTATTATTGTTATAGTCTAATCTAACCTTTTGCTTGGTAACATAAGAGACAAAAACTCATCAATCTTAAAAATGTGTTTCTTCCTTTTCCGTTTTGCCCTCCCCCCCCCCCCCCTTGGCCACAGACAAATAACAAAACTCACGCACAAAAGTTCAAATTACACCCCTCAGCAGAGTTGGAATGTTGAGTATGAAAAGAATTTTTTTGCGTTCTGTGGTATGAACTAATAATTCATTTTGAGTGTTTATTAAAAGCTCATAAGAAATGCAACAACCTGCCAAGAAACACTCGAAGAAAAAAATATGAGAGAAAATGTTAAAAAAGCAGAGATATCTTCTAAATAAAGGTTTAGCTTTCTAAAACTTAAAATTTGGAAATCAGACATAGCCTTTTTATTATTAAAGCTTAAAGCTTTTAATTGTTCATGCTTGGAGCTTTAAGATTTTCATGTTTTAAATTTGAAGATTTCTGAAGTAAAATTTGAGAACTTTAAGGTCAGAGCTTTAAGCCTTAAAACATATTAAAAAACTGAGAGAAAAAAGAAAAAATAACTTCTAAACAAGTGTTGTGCTTCAAAAAGCTTTTACTAAAACTTAAAACTGGGAAAAAAAACTTAGCTTTTTTATTATTAAAGCTTTTCACTCTTCCATGGTAGGAGCTTTAAGCTTCGAGGTTTTTAAAATCGCAATTTTAATTATAACACTTTGTAATAAAAATACTAAACATATTTTCTTGAGGCATAAATATGATCAATTATTAAATTGAAACTTTGAGCTTTAAGCTTTCCCTAAAAGTAACAAATGTAAGCTTTATAAAGCTTACAGCTTTAAGCTTTATTTAAGCTTTTAACTTTAACTTTTTTCCAGAATTGCAGATTAAAGCTTTTCTTTTCAATATTGATTAAAATGACACTTTTCAGCGAATTTTTCAAAATTTTTTACTGATAATATTTTTTATTTTTCACATTTTTCTTTGAGTGTTTCCACCTCTATGCAAATATTATACTTGTTGCAAAACAAGGGGAAGTCTAACACAAATCCCCCAAGTCATTAGTCTCTCCTACCTCAACATAAAAACCCCAATCCAATGCCTCTCCCCTCCCCTGCTCACCATCATCATCAGCCAGGCATCATCCTTTTTTCCTCTCCCCCAACTCCCCTTCCTCCTTTGGGGCCGTCCCAGTCGCAATTTCCATAC
Source organism: Eudasyphora cyanicolor (assembly GCA_963930755.1). Lineage (NCBI taxonomy): Eukaryota > Metazoa > Arthropoda > Insecta > Diptera > Muscidae > Eudasyphora > Eudasyphora cyanicolor. The sequence continues at coordinate 39,113,459 of OZ005737.1, read as the reverse complement.
ATTTCATCCACACACACACACACACCGGGACATGGGGGGAGTGTAATAGCAAAAAATGATTTTCCAACAAAGGCACGTACACCGACTTAGCCATAAAACTCTAATCCATCAACTTTATAACAATTCCAAACATATATTCCCGCTACAAGAAAAAATACATATCATAAAAAATCCAATGTGCGAACAACAAGCCTTAAATGTCTACATGAAAACGAGCATTTAAATGTTTATAAACAGCAATATTTATTCCTTTCATACGTTGTGATCATCAACATCATCATTGTTTCCACATAATCATAAAAATCGAGAAAGTGTTTAAATTCTCATAAAAAAATTCACTTCGAAATACACTACAATACGAGTATCCATAAAGTCTACATAACTTTCCCTCCACCCAGAACAAATTTAAGACCTATAAGAATAAAATTGAGTATTTATGACTTTATATAAGGGTCATTTAAGAAATACGCAGCGATAATTTGTTTTTGGGAGTACAAAAGCAAAATCGGAAAAAAATGCAATTAATACACGGGGCAAAATCGGCTTTTTTGATATGTTTGAATCGAAAGAAAATATATTTGGAACACACATTTTTAAATATTATGCATTTCTGAGCAAATAAATTTTATTTGAAAATCAATTAACTATATTTGGAACTCATATATTAATATGTTACAACATATAATATTTGCAAACAAAGTTTCTCAAATAAAATATGTGTTTGAATACAAATAAAATTATTGTTTAGGAATTTCCCCAAATATATTTTATTTCAAAAAGATTTTCGAAACTTTTGTTGAATTTTTCGAATTTCAGTTTTAATTTTTTTTAATTTGGCATTGAACCTCCCAGTTATGATACCAAATGCAGCATTAATTTCTGTTTTAAATCAATCATTTAAAATTTCTGAGTATTCCAGACCATCATTAGTTGTTAATCCTCCAAGTAATATATTTCGATTCAAGATTATACGATTTCAATTATTATTGTTTATTATTTTTACGACATGAAAAATTTCTAAAAAATTAACTTTGAATCACTGATATATTTAACACAATTTAGGTATTTTCTGAATACTTATTTAAATGCAAATGAATATTTGCTTGGGAAATAAATCGTCCAAAATATATACATGCTGCGATGTAAAGAAAGATTTGTTTAGAACAACATCTTCCCAAATATATAATTTTTGTGTGTACCAAATATTATATGTTTAGAGTGTACCCTAAACATATATATGTTTCAAGCCGAATATGTTTGGGACAATATACTACAGAAGCGATTTTTTTTCAGCGTGTAGTCTAGAGCGCTAAGACAATTAAACGCACATTCTTTAGAGTAAAAAAAGGAAATCTCACGTATTTTTGCTATTTCTTGTTTTTGTTTTGAAAAAAAGATGCATATTTATTTTTAGCAAATGTTATTTATTTTCCATAAATGTCCATTGGTCACACCGGTCATGGACGGATGGACGGACAGTCTTCAGTTTCTTAGTTTGCATTTTTATGCGGGTTAAAGGTTCGTTCGGTTGGTCATTCACAGCCGCCTTATCTTTCCCAGAGTCTTGGCGACACGTTTAAGTCGTTAATCAAACCACTCTGCTAGAAGTTGTGACAATTTTCGCACCTTTACTGCCACTACCAACAGAGTGTGAACTTCCGCAAATGCCTGAGAAAATAATTTACACATTTTTTTGGTGTTCTCAAACGCCAACAGAAAATGTGTGAAAAGGTGGAAATAAATCTAAAAATAGATTTAAACTCAAAAATAAAAACATTAGGAAGCAATTTAAAAAAAACCGAGGCTTTAAAGAAATATTTAGAGCTTGTTAATAAGGTTATCTAGGAATTAAAGCTTGTAAAAGCTTTAAGCTACAAAAAAAATTTTTCAAAATGTTAAAAGCAGATAATATGGTTAAAAAAAGCAAAGCTTTTAAGCAGATGTTTAAAGCTTTTAATAAAGTTATACAGAGCATAAAGCTTTAAAAAGCTAAAAGGTATTTTTGTAAGAATTTCAAGTCAACGAATTTGAAAAAATCAAATGCCTTTAAATGTGTGTTTAAACGTTTTTAAGAGTTTTAGAGAATAGGATTTTATGATATTTTATGAAAAGAAGCTTTTATTTTTTCCTAAAATATCATTAAATCCTATTCTGTTGAGAAAAAATACCTGAAATGAAAAATTTAATTTTATTTTGATCCTTATCAAAAATTCCTAAAGATTTCTTCCACAGCCTTTAAATTGAAAACGTGATTTTAATGACTTTTCTTCAAACTGAAAAGCTTTTATTGTTATTTATTTACATTGTCTTAAAAACAAAAACAACACTTATTTACTTTACAAATTTCTTATGCCTTTTGTTTTGTTTCTTTTTTTTCAAGTATTTCATAGTAATTGTTCTATTATTATTTATACATTATCATTTTTATCTTATCACAACGACTGGTTTACTTATTCACCTTTCGCAATGCTCAATGATAACGATTGTGCAAAAAAATAATAATAATACTATTTTGAGCTTTAACGTCATTTTATCTTATCACAAAGTCGTCGTGTCTTTATACAAAAAAAAAACATAACACCAAAAACGTCTCGTTCTGATAAAGAAGAAATTTTAAAGATAAATAAATAAATAAAAAAGGCCCGACCAAAAAGAATTTAAATATAAATAATGCTATTAAAGCCATTAGCTAATTAAAAATCAAACGTATTCACCATGCGGGGGAAATTTTAATTGTATTTTATAATTTCTAATTTTTTGGTGACAAAACTAGAAGTCCACCGGAAATTGAAAGTCCAAAGCAAAAATGTGATTAAATAGCAGAACTATAACGTCACGTGGAAATTAGCTTATCAAGAGCACAGCAAAAAATACATTTAAATTAAAAAAAATAGCAAAACGTGTCCTCTTTGAGGTTCTCTCTTTTTTACTATAATTTTGTATTTTTTTCTGTTGTTTTGTTTCAAGGTATCTTTTTGTTCCATTTTAACTGAGTTTCGGTACTTTTTTGAGACGTTTTTTGTTAATTGTTTTTATCGCTTTAAATGTTTTTATGACTTCTTTTAAAATAATTTTGTATTTTGTTCAACCATTTGCTCTGTTTTGCAAATAATCCAAAAATACGCGGAGAAACATGTTTTATTATTTTCAATTTTGGCATAAATTTATTTAAGACTTGTTTCGGGGAGGTTTATTAATAAACAGAAGGAAAGGCACTCAAGGAAAAATTTTAGTCAAAAACGTTATTGAAATAATTAAAATAATGAAATAATGAAATAATGAAATAATGAAATAATGAAATAATGAATTAATAAAATAATGAAATAATGAATTAATGTATTAATGAAATAATGAAATAATGAAATAATGAAATAATGAAATAATGAAATAATGAAATAATGAAATAATGAAATAATGAAATAATGAAATAATGAAATAATGAAATAATGAAATAATGAAATAATGAAATAATGAAATAATGAAATAATGAAATAATGAAATAATGAAATAATGAAATAATGAAATAATGAAATAATGAAATAATGAAATAATGAAATAATGAAATAATGAAATAATGAAATAATGAAATAATGAAATAATGAAATAATGAAATAATGAAATAATGAAATAATGAAATAATGAAATAATGAAATAATGAGATAATGAAATAATGAAATAATGAAATAATGAAATAATGAAATAATGAAATAATGAAATAATGAAATAATGAAATAATGAAATAATGAAATAATGAAATAATGAAATAATGAAATAATGAAATAATGAAATAATGAAATAATGAAATAATGAAATAATGAAATAATGAAATAATGAAATAATGAAATAATGAAATAATGAAATAATGAAATAATGAAATAATGAAATAATGAAATAATGAAATAATGAAATAATGAAATAATGAAATAATGAAATAATGAAATAATGAAATAATGAAATAATGAAATAATGAAATAATGAAATAATGAAATAATGAAATAATGAAATAATGAAATAATGAAATAATGAAATAATGAAATAATGAAATAATGAAATAATGAAATAATGAAATAATGAAATAATGAAATAATGAAATAATGAAATAATGAAATAATGAAATAATGAAATAATGAAATAATGAAATAATGAAATAATGAAATAATGAAATAATGAAATAATGAAATAATGAAATAATGAAATAATGAAATAATGAAATAATGAAATAATGAAATAATGAAATAATGAAATAATGAAATAATGAAATAATGAAATAATGAAATAATGAAATAATGAAATAATGAAATAATGAAATAATGAAATAATGAAATAATGAAATAATGAAATAATGAAATAATGAAATAATGAAATAATGAAATAATGAAATAATGAAATAATGAAATAATGAGATAATGAAATAATGAAATAATGAAATAATGAAATAATGAAATTATGAAATTATGAAATTATGAAATTATGAAATTATGAAATAATGAAATAATGAAATAATGAAATAATGAAATAATGAAATAATGAAATAATGAAACAATGAAACAATGAAATAATGAAGTAATGGAGTAATGGAGTAATGGAGTAATGGAGTAATGGAGTAATGAAATAATGAAATAATGAAATAATGAAATAATGAAATAATGAAATAATGAAATAATGAAATAATGAAATAATGAAATAATGAAATAATGAAATAATGAAATAATGAAATAATGAAATAATGAAATAATGAAATAATGAAATAATGAAATAATGAAATAATGAAATAATGAAATAATGAAATAATGAAATAATGAAATAATGAAATAATGAAATAATGAAATAATGAAATAATGAAATAATGAAATAATGAAATAATGAAATAATGAAATAATGAAATAATGAAATAATGAAATAATGAAATAATGAAATAATGAAATAATGAAATAATGAAATAATGAAATAATGAAATAATGAAATAATGAAATAATGAAATAATGAAATAATGAAATAATGAAATAATGAAATAATGAAATAATGAAATAATGAAATAATGAAATAATGAAATAATGAAATAATGAAATAATGAAATAATGAAATAATGAAATAATGAAATAATGAAATAATGAAATAATGAAATAATGAAATAATGAAATAATGAAATAATGAAATAATGAAATAATGAAATAATGAAATAATGAAATAATGAAATAATGAAATAATGAAATAATGAAATAATGAAATAATGAAATAATGAAATAATGAAATAATGAAATAATGAAATAATGAAATAATGAAATAATGAAATAATGAAATAATGAAATAATGAAATAATGAAATAATGAAATAATGAGATAATGAAATAATGAAATAATGAAATAATGAAATAATGAAATAATGAAATAATGAAATAATGAAATAATGAAATAATGAAATAATGAAATAATGAAATAATGAAATAATGAAATAATGAAATAATGAAATAATGAAATAATGAAATAATGAAATAATGAAATAATGAAATAATGAAATAATGAAATAATGAAATAATGAAATAATGAAATAATGAAATAATGAAATAATGAAATAATGAAATAATGAAATAATGAAATAATGAAATAATGAAATAATGAAATAATGAAATAATGAAATAATGAAATAATGAAATAATGAAATAATGAAATAATGAAATAATGAAATAATGAAATAATGAAATAATGAAATAATGAAATAATGAAATAATGAAATAATGAAATAATGAAATAATGAGATAATGAGATAATGAGATAATGAGATAATGAGATAATGAGATAATGAGATATTGAGATAATGAAATAATGAAATAATATATTTATGAATTAATTAAATGTTAAATGAAAAATTTCAAATCTCCTTATTGTCCCTTTTCTTTGAGTGTTTTGCCCCCACTTTCATATTTTATTCACACTGACAGAAAAAAATTAGATCATTTCCAGTAGATTAAAAAACACACTCAACCTTTTGTTAATTAATTTTTATTGTTATTATCACATGCGATGGTATTGTGAATGGAGCTTTTGTGAAAAGCCACAACAACTTTTGCAATATTTTTTGAGCAATTCACATGTATTAATAAACGCTAATAAAATGTTTTTTATTATTTGCGTAAAATTCTCCAGCGCGAGATAAACAGTAAAAAAGATTTTATTATAGCGCATTTTTTCATTTATATTTATATGACAAATTAATTTCGGAGACCGCTCACATATTTGTATTTATATACGTATTAAAAAAATATAATGACTTTTTTAGCAGCTTCAAGAGCGTCATCATCATTTTGATTGCCATGATGTTTGACATCACGCCTGCATTAATGATGGCCAAAGCCACATGGGGTCCAGCCAAAGGACTTTAAGACTATATGTGTTGGGACTCCTGCTTGCTGGCATGTAATTAATGACTTTTAAATGATAGTGCTGAAAAATAAGTTTCTTGTAAAAAAATGCACACACATTTAAAGAAGTGTTAATGATGTTCAATTAAAGATGGGTAAAGAAATACTCAAAATGAAGAAAGGTTATGAAGTAGCAGAATCTGCAGATCATAACAATACACTTCCATTTGCAGTACTTCAAATGATAAATTACTTCTTATATACATTTTTATGAAGTCATCATCAGAAAAGGTGTTTGATTTATATAAAAGCAAAAAGAACATTGTTGTTTAAAAGAAAAAAAAATATATTAATTCATCATGGGAGTAAAGGTGCAAAAAATTGAAAAATATGATCTGAACATTTGAATGGAAAATTAAAGAATCCATCAATGACTAAAAATGTTTTCTAGGCATTGAGAACAATTTTAAAAATACATTTCTTTCGAGTAATTCCGAATTAAAATAATTATTCAATTTTGAGATTATGAAACAGAATTAAAAGTTTACTCGAATTTCGATTTTGAGAATTTTTGGTTTTTATTTATGTTGTCTTCTCAAATCAATTAGTTTTTACATTTTGACCGTGAAATGTTCCTCAACGCCCAAATATGTATAGTTTCTTTTATTTATGTTAATTATTTGTTTATATTTAATATTATCAACGGCTATCATCTTTATGTGGGGGATGTTTGTTTATTGATTGACCCGTACTATATTGTTAGCCATTGATTAATGTTAAAATATATTAGGTTCATTGTATTCCGATTATTGTTGATTGACTGATTTTTATCTATTATCAAAGTCGTGATTGCTTTTATGGGGGTTTTGGAAACAGAAATGGTCAATAATGGATATAAATCAATTATTTTGAGAGAAAAATCAATAAGGAAATCAAATTATTCCATAAATAGAGATATTTCGAAGCTGTTAATATTTAATTTATTGTTAAAATGTGAATGAAATAATGAGATAATGAAATAATGAAATAACGAAATAATGAAATAATGAAATAATGAAATAATGAAATAATGAAATAATGAAATAATGAAATAATGAAATAATGAAATAATGAAATAATGAAATAATGAAATAATGGAATAATGAAATAATGAAATAATGAAATAATGAAATAATGAAATAATGAAATAATGAAATAATGAAATAATGAAATAATGAAATAATGAAATAATGAAATAATGAAATAATGAAATAATGAAATAATGAAATAATGAAATAATGAAATAATGAAATAATGAAATAATGAAATAATGAAATAATGAAATAATGAAATAATGAAATAATGAAATAATGAAATAATGAAATAATGAACTAATGAAATAATGAAATAATGAAATAATGAAATAATGAAATAATGAAATAATGAAATAATGAAATAATGAAATAATGAAATAATGAAATAATGAAATAATGAAATAATGAAATAATGAAATAATGAAATAATGAAATAATGAAATAATGAAATAATGAAATAATGAAATAATGAAATAATGAAATAATGAAATAATGAAATAATGAAATAATGAAATAATGAAATAATGAAATAATGAAATAATGAAATAATGAAATAATGAAATAATGAAATAATGAAATAATGAAATAATGAAATAATGAAATAATGAAATAATGAAATAATGAAATAATGAAATAATGAAATAATGAAATAATGAAATAATGAAATAATGAAATAATGAAATAATGAAATAATGAAATAATGAAATAATGAAATAATGAAATAATGAGATAATGAAATAATGAAATAATGAAATAATGAAATAATGAAATAATGAAATAATGAAATAATGAAATAATGAAATAATGAAATAATGAAATAATGAAATAATGAAATAATGAAATAATGAAATAATGAAATAATGAAATAATGAAATAATGAAATAATGAAATAATGAAATAATGAAATTATAATGAAATAATGAAATAATGAAATAATGAGATAATGAAATAATGAAATAATGAAATAATGAAATAATGAAATAATGAAATAATGAAATAATGAAATAATGAAATAATGAAATAATGAAATAATGAAATAATGAAATAATGAAATAATGAAATAATGAAATAATGAAATAATGAAATAATGAAATAATGAAATAATGAAATAATGAAATAATGAAATAATGAAATAATGAAATAATGAAATAATGAAATAATGAAATAATGAAATAATGAAATAATGAAATAATGAAATAATGAAATAATGAAATAATGAAATAATGAAATAATGAAATAATGAAATAATGAAATAATGAAATAATGAAATAATGAAATAATGAAATAATGAAATAATGAAATAATGAAATAATGAAATAATGAAATAATGAAATAATGAAATAATGAAATAATGAAATAATGAAATAATGAAATAATGAAATAATGAAATAATGAAATAATGAAATAATGAAATAATGAAATAATGAAATAATGAAATAATGAAATAATGAAATAATGAAATAATGAAATAATGAAATAATGAAATAATGAAATAATGAAATAATGAAATAATGAAATAATGAAATAATGAAATAATGAAATAATGAAATAATGAAATAATGAAATAATGAAATAATGAAATAATGAAATAATGAAATAATGAAATAATGAAATAATGAAATAATGAAATAATGAAATAATGAAATAATGAAATAATGAAATAATGAAATAATGAAATAATGAAATAATGAAATAATGAAATAATGAAATAATGAAATAATGAAATAATGAAATAATGAAATAATGAAATAATGAAATAATGAAATAATGAAATAATGAAATAATGAAATAATGAAATAATGAAATAATGAAATAATGAAATAATGAAATAATGAAATAATGAAATAATGAAATAATGAAATAATGAAATAATGAAATAATGAAATAATGAAATAATGAAATAATGAAATAATGAAATAATGAAATAATGAAATAATGAAATAATGAAATAATGAAATAATGAAATAATGAAATAATGAGATAATGAGATAATGAAATAATGAAATAATGAAATAATGAAATAATGAAATAATGAAATAATGAAATAATGAAATAATGAAATAATGAAATAATGAAATAATGAAATAATGAAATAATGAAATAATGAAATAATGAAATAATGAAATAATTAAAACATTAAATTTAAATTATTAATAACGAATTATTTAAGATTTTTTCCATTTTACTATAATTTATTTTTTATAGCACAAAATATATTTGAATTTATTTTTGTTTGATTTTTTAATTTTCCAAATTCTGTTCTCCTCACCAGTTGCTTGAACTTCCGCTTTCGAAAAGGGCTGAAAATGCCTTTTTACGTAAATTACCAAAAAAAACAAAAACACTTGTTGCCCCTTTTAAATCCGGTTTCCATCTAAATATTCTAATTTCTTCCCCTTTTTCCAAATTTTTTGTAGAAAACAAATATACACCACATAAAATCATGTAAATATTTAAATTTTCAAATAAATAGAAAAAAATGAATGAATGAAAAAAGTCCAATAAAACAACGCATTTTTGCCGGACTTGAAGGGGACGATTATTTATGTATGAGTATATCACAAGCCTAGAATAACATTGTCCAAGGCATGAAGAGCATATGTTGCTTAGGTTTGAGCACATGCTGAGTGCTAAGAGTGGGACGGACAGACAGACAGAAGCGTGGACGGACGAACTAGTTCTGTATGGTTCTGAGTTTTGATATCATGACGATAGCAAAGTTTTTGTTTGTTGGAATTTTTTTTTTGGTTGGACTGCAGATGATGGCGGTGCTGATGATGATGATGTTATGCTTCAACAATTAAATGAGGAGAACGTACCACACTGGAATAATAAAATGTGTAGGAAAAGGCAATTTTTTCAATAAAAACAAAGCTAAAAAAAACGCCGTCGACGACGACAACAACGTGAAATGCAAAGCACATTTGTGTAGAACAAAATAAAAATATTGAAAAAATTTTTTCAATTCAAAACAACCAACTATAAAGCCATGTAAGTATGGCAGCATAATATCATAATAGAAGCCCTTTTGTGTAAAAATGTTTACGTTGGGTAAGGCAGAAGGCAGACGTCATCAGGCACAGGGCACATAATGACAATGTTAACGTTGACTAGTACGAGTATAGTTGCCCACGAGGGAGGGCTTAGTACAAGTCAGTTCGGACTCGTCCCGCGTATGCAAAGGTATGCGTTACAAAGAGTGCCGGAATTTAAGTTTTGTTTAAATTGGCCGCCGGCCCAACCCTTTCCACTGGGCCATGCCAGCCCAGGCCAGGCCACGAGCAGCACACTTGTTTTGCTGCCATCTGACCGAACGAACGAGAAACCGGCCGGCCATATAAGACCAGCCAACTATGCATTTTTTCCTTATAGGGGGAGGCTAATATACAAATTATCTACAGTGTGGGTAAAAAGTGATTTAACATTAGCATATATTGTTAATTGTTTGTAAAAATTGTTCATTTCAAATATTTTAAATGAATTAGTTTTTTTTTTAATTTTGAACATTTTATAAATTTTCAAATGGGAAAAAATCACCTGTGTTGTGACACTTTTGTTGCCGACTGTGGATTTGAATGCTTTTGCTTTACATTGGAAAAATTGAAAGAGGTGTTGTTTGGTGGTTACATTACATTCATATGCATCGCGGTTGCTTCTTCGCCGGCAGTCGCAACCTAAGTTTAATTGAAACGGAAGTTTTCATTAAAAATCCAACGTTCACCATCGCCACCAACATCGTCAATTCGGAGGGGGAGTCGGAATGCCTATTCATGGAACACATGTGGCTTTTTGTGTGACTTTTTCTCCGCTTTTGGCATAATTTTATTATTATGATATTACACATATTATTATTTTGCTTTTTTTTTGTTGCTTTTCACAATTTGTTATTATTACTTAAAACAATTGTTATGCTAATATTCTTGGCATTTTTTGTAAATTTCATATGAATATTTGCCGGAATAATAGCAAACACAGGAAGTTCAAAAGTCATGAACAGAAAATAAAAATTGGCATAGGTCGTCTGTCTCTGTTGACTCAAGGAAGTCAATTTGAATGTAACAATGTGTTGGCAATAATTAATCTAAAAGTGTTTAATTGTAACATTTAAATGCTCGTACTTCCTCAAACTCATAATATTGTAATTTACCTTGTAAGGTAAACCACATTGAACTTAAAAGGCAAATGACGTATTACTAAAGACTTTCAATTTTTTTTGTAATAATTAAAATAATACACATATTTCATAATAACTTTAGAGAATCAACAATAAATGCTCAATTAGGTAAATTTCAATTTATATTAGGAAAAAAGAGCTTAAAGCTTTAAAAGGTCTTGACACTTTGGCTTGCATAAGACAAACTTCCTGAAAAACTTTTGCGGTAACTGCTATGACACACGACATTAAGCAAACATTTTGGATGTTCCTTGTAAGGTAAAAGGGTTACCTTTACTTTGCTTTATTTTAGCCGCCACATTAAATTCCGCATAATGTTACTTCCTTATTGCTGTTTATTATTTTTCGTATTTAAAAATGTATATTATTAAATTAAACATTTTAGGGGAAACGGAGTAGCCATTAGGCGTCTCATATTATTATTATTTATTTCTTATTCCACAATTTCAATGATGTCTGAAAAAATCTTAAAAAAAATGTTTGCTTTTCTGTTCCTTGATTATTTTTGAATTAAATTTCTCCTATAAAATTCGATTCTGCACATTTTGGGAAAAATAGTTGTCGATTGGTATCAATTTTATCACAATTTGATAAATTTAAAAACTATAAAAGTGTACCACAAAATGTTCAGTAGTACATTAATTATTATTTCAAGGTAGTTATTTCTGTACATCTGTTCCGCAATATAGGAATTGTTTACAACATTAGTATAACTTTAATATCCTGCACATCTTGGGAAAAAATGCTATCCAGAGATATATATTTTATTGCATGTTAATGAACTAAAGATTCCAAAAGTGTACCACAAAGTAAAATGCTATGATTCTGCAAATCTTTGTAGAAATAGCTTTCCAGCAGATCTATGAAGAAAGAGCTTTACAATATTCACATTGACATTTTTGGGGCTCTACAACTCTTTTATTGTAATAATAATATGATTCTGCGCTTATCTTATTTCTAATAATATTTAGTATATGTTATTTTAAGAACTTCTCGAATAAAAATAAATAATTTCGAGTTTCTATTCCTATGTATGATTGATGTTTAATTCAATATTGTTCTGTATAAAATAAGATTCTGCACATCTTGGGGAAAATATCTTTACATTAATATCTGTTTTATCCGAATATGATAAATATAAATACTATAAAAATGTACCACAAAATTTGCAGTGGTATTTCCATAATAATTTCCACATATTTCTATAAATCTGTTCTGCAATACAGGTATAGTTTGCAATTTTAATATAACTATACTATCCTGCACCTCTTGGGAGGAAGTTCTTTTCAGAGATATATGTTTTATTGTAATTTAATTGTACTAAAGATCCCAAAAGTGTACCACAAAAATATAATGCTGTGATTCTGCTCATATCTGGAGAAATAGCTTTGCCAGTAAGTTATCACTTATTTAAATTGTAGCTCACTGATGACATTAAATGTATACCACAACATTCTTTATAACATCTTTACTATAATAATAATATGATTCATTGCGATTAATGTGTGATTTCCTGTGATTTACAATTTATATTAATTTTGAACTACAAAAGATCCCACAAGTTTGCCACAAACTGTGTGTAATATTTTTTAATATAATCTGATATGACATATGAGATTTTTTATTATAGTCCATTAACTTCTTAGCGGTTTCTTAAAGACTATTTCCGCTTATTATTCTGGGTTCTTTACATTTTTTTAAGCTTGCTAATTTTTAATTCATTAGGTTTAAATTAAAATTCTCTAGACTCATAATTTCCTTAAGATTTTTTTAAATTATTTTTTTAATAATCAATTTTTCTACAACCAAATATTATTTTGCACATCTGTGGAAACTGATATTTCAATGGATTTAAAAATGTTTACTATTTAAAGGCACTGAAGACCCTAAAAGTGTACCACAATTTCTATAGAATTTTCAATGTACAAATATTAGTCTCTTTTTGGGTTTTATTAAAGTACTTGATATCAAGTATAGTACCTTTCTGCACATCTTTAAAATAAGAGCTTTTAAACGGTATAATTTTTTTTGCAATTACAATGCAAGAAAATTGCTTAAAGTGTACCACAAAATGTGTATAACACTTATAAAGTAAACTTGTAAACCTCTTCTTTCCCCCTTATCAATGCATTTAATATCAAATGAAGTGTGATACTGCACATCTTTGGAATAAGAGCCTTTAATTGCCAAACATTTTTTTACAATTTAAAGGCTTTAAACCTCCTAAAAGTGTACCACAAAATAGGTATAATGCTTTTTTGAAAAAGATATTTTCTCCAATAATCATTTCTTTACAATTAAAGATATGAAAAGTGCATTCTTAATACATTTTCAATCCTTTGTCATATTATTATGAAGAGATAATAATTATAATAATAAAATATTTCTTTATCATCTAAAGAATTTCTTTACTAATTATAACTCATTAATTTCCCCGCGGTTTCTTATCTCTTATTTCCGCTCGGTTCTTTACATTGTCTTCGCTTAAGCTTGCTATTTTTTTATTAATTAAGTTTAAATTTAAATTCTTCATTACTCCATTACTCATAATTTCCGCACATTATTTTTTGTAGTTCTTACAATTCTTGGCGTTTAAACAAGTGTGTCATCTTTTTGATATTTTTCTTCTTTGTTTCTCTTAATTTTACATTACAAAGTGGGCGAATTGTTTTTCACTTTAGTCTGCTAAAAATGCGTGGGCAACTTAATGAACTAAAGAATTTCAAAAGATGTTCAGTGCCGTTTTTGTAAAAAAAAAAGTGGCATTATTTTAAGGTTGGTTAGATGTTTTTTTGCTTTAATATAAGTACATATGAAATTATAATTTCAGTTATTATAGAGGTTAATTTTAAGGAGCGGATAAAATTACTAATTATGACGTCGTTGTTGTTTTTTTTTTGGTGTAGTGATGACGTTACATACAGCAGGGAGTGCCCCCCTGTTGTCTGCTTTGGAGAACAACAACAAAAATGCGTAAAGTTTCCTCTTTAACCCAAAGTCTTTGGCGCCAATTCAACACCTTTATAGTCAAACAACTTAGCTTATTCCAGCTCCATCAGGCAGAAACGACTCGACTGGTTTTGTTTGGCTTAAAAGTGGCATAGTCGCCATAGCATGCAGCATTATCTACTATTATTTGAACATTTCTTTGCGTTTTAAGCGTTAATACCATTTTTACACGCCATTTAGATATTTAAGTCTAAAAATTGTGTTTCTACTGGGATACGTCAAATAAATGCCATAAAATATGATGCCTATGTGAAATGACAGACTAAACGCTAACTATGACGATGGCTTTTTTAACTGGAATGGAGGGACAGACAGACGGATGAACGAACGCACATTTAAGTTTTAGAATCTGTGGTCTCCAAAAAAGAGACAGTCACGTTAACAGACTTTGATTTATGACTGAAAATAGTTACTATTTTTTTTTTCTTCAAAATTTTTTCTTTAGTCTAAGACTAGTAGTTTTAAAGCAATTAGTTTATATTTAGCCATAATTTTTCTTTCGTTGAATTTAAGAAACGAGTTCCATTTTAAAAACTTGTTTTTTTCTTGGTTTCGTTACTGTGGCGTTTCAGGAAAACTAATCAGCGAAAACGGATACTTTAATGAAATTGTTTATCGGGATATTAAGTGAATCGTTTTCGTTTTTCTTTTTTTCTTAATGACAAATGAGAAAATTTGAAATATTTCTTTAAGAAAGTGAAGATTTCTTTCCGCCAAATAAAAAATAACAAACAGAAGTTATTGGAGAAAAGGATGGAAGGACGGACAGAAATGAACACTCAAACAGAAGTTGTAATAAAGCTACACTGCAAGATGTATTCTATTATTAATGTTATTGGTATTGATTTAGAGCTAAATTTAAAAACCAAACCAAAGGCTGACGTTAAGCCAATACAAAAAAAAATGGCCTTATAAAACTACCTACATAAGGCAAAAAATGAAAAATATAATCGTATAGTAAATCTTGTTAAATCTCCTCCAGCCAACCAACCAACCAACCAGTCTGTCAATATGCCCACCAAAAAGTCAATGACTTGTTTATAGAGGCACCTTTTTTTCTTTCCTTTACTCGTACCTCTTCCCTCAACGACATGGAAGCTGTACAGGCAGGAAATGGAAAGCAAAAGCCAACAAAAAAATGGTAATATTTTCTGGATTTCCTTTTGTTTCTGTTAAAACAGAAATCAACGTAAACCAATCAAATGGTCAATATTAACGGTTACAGCCTATTTAACAGGAAACAAAAGAGAAACAATCCTCCCCTCCCCCCTAAATCAGAAACTCCTCTATTAAAAACCTGATTAAAACAAAGACTGGGCTAAATTTTCTTTAGTACAGAAATTCTATTAAACTCCACCACCAAAACCGCCCATGCTAGGCCGGTCAGGTAAATTGTGTTGAGTCCAGTTATGAAATATCATAAATTTTCATTTTAAATTATTGTCTATTGATGGTTTCAATCAATAGAGTTATGCTGAATATGATTACTATTTATATATTATTTGAATGCTATTCAAAAACAAAAATTATGGGTGGCTGGCCGCCAGAATTGTGGAAACAATAGAAAGGTGTCAATAAAACCTTGGGAAATGGTGTCATTTTGTGGCCTATATAAATTCAAAATAATAGTGAGAATAACATTAAATGAAAAAAGAATTTTAAGGCCCTCAGAGCAAAAAGAAAAAAGGGCGTGAGATAATTTAAAAAATATGTTATTTAAACTAGTCGATTTTTTTCTGGTATCTTTTAGGAAAATTTAATTAAATAAAAGAATTTAGAGTTAAAAAAACGATTCTGCACATCTTGGCAAAATTAGGTTTCGTTTTATATAAAATTTGTTAAGATTTAACGGCATTAAAGTCGCTAAAAGTGTACCACAAAAATGTAGGTAGCATCTTTAAAATAACGGTACCTGCCTCGTCTTTATTAGTACTGTAAAATTAATAAATTCAAATACTTTTCTGCACATCTTTGGCAGAAGGGCTTTCAAGTGATATACATTTTATTGGAATTGAAGGATACTAAAGGCTCTAAAAGTGTACCACAAAAATCTGTAGAGCGTTTGTCATATAAAGCAATTAGCTTCTTCTGCTTTTTTTTGTATTAAATATCAATCCAAATATGATTCCGCACCTCTTTGAGGAAGCAGCTTTGGATCGATAGCAACATTATTGCAATCTGCAAGAAATAAAAACGCTTAAAGTATACCACGAAACTATGCAGGGCCTTTAAGCCGACTAAATTAGCTTGTTTTTATATAGATAAGATTTAAAATCTCAAATAAAATAGTTTTCTGCACATTCTTAGAGATAGAGCTACATAGAGATACATACAAACTTTATTACAATTTAAAATCATTAAAATCTCTAAAAGTGTACCACAAAAATCTATGCAGGGCTTTTAATCCTGCTATCTATTGAAGTTTTATAAAATATTTTAAATGTCGCTTAAATTATGCATTCTGCACATCCTTAGAAAGACGACCTTCGCTTGATATAAATTTCATTACAACTTTAAAACATTAAAAGCGCTTAAAGTGTACCACAAAAACATGCAGGGCCTTAAGTCGACTATATTAGCTTCGTTATTAATTGTGTTAAGATTTTAAATCTCAATTGATGTACATTTTATAATAATTGAAAGTATGAAAAACACTAAATGTGTACCACAAAAATCTGCAGAGTTTTTAACACAACTATATTAACTGCTTCTTTTGGCTTCCAAATATTTGAAATCTAAAGCAAAATGTATATTCTGCACATCCTTGGATTAAGAGCTTTCTATTGATATAAACTTTCTAACAATTTGAGAATATTAATAGCCCCAAAAGTGTACCACTAAAATCAGTGCAGGGTTTTTTATACAAGTATATTAATAACTTCTTATTTTCAATGTTTAAAAATTATATTTTAGATTTTAAATCTCAAATATAATATGATTCAGCACATCTTTGGAAATTAGGCTTCCACTTGATGTACATTTTATAATAATTTGAATTTATTAAAAACCCTAAAAGTGTACCACAAAAATCTTGGTAGGGCTTTTATCGTAGTAATAATGACTTCTTGTTTTTATTTTATACATATTTTAAATGTAAGACAAAATATGCATTCTGCACATCTTTGGAATAAGAGCTTTCTATTGATATACGTTTTCTTACAATTTGCGAATACGAAAAACCCTATAAGTGTACCACAAAAATCTGTGCAGGGGTTTTTTTATACAACTATATTATTAATTTATTATCTTCTATGTTTGAAAATATTTTAAATCTAAAATATAATATGATTCAGCACATCTTTTGAAATAAGGCTTTTAACAGATGTACATCTTATTATAATTTGAAAGTATCAAAAACCATAAAAGTGTACCACAAAAATCTTTGTTGGGCTTTTATCATAGTAATAACAACATCTTCTTTTAATTTAAAAATAATTTAAATCTAAAACAAAATATATATTCTGCACATCCTTGGTATGGGTGCTTTCTATTGATATAAACTTTTTTAAAATTTGAAAACACTAAAAGCCCTAAAAGTGTACCACAATCATCTGAGTAGGGCTTTTATCCCAACTATATTATTAAATTCAAATTTTCGATTTAAAAAAATATTGTAAATCTGTAATAAAATATGCATTCTGCACATCTTTGGTAGTTAAGCCTTCAATTGATATACATTTCATTATAAATTGAATTTATTAAAAATCCTAAAAGTGTACCACAAAAGTTGAAGTTGCATTTTTAATAAAAACATATTTACTTGGTTTACATCTTTATTAAGACTTGAAATTTCAAATAGTTACATTTTGGCACATCTTTAGAGAAAGGGCTTTACCGTTATATATATTTTATATCAATTTGACGGCACTAAAAATCCTAAAAGTGTACCACAAATATATGATTTGCCCTTTTAATATAAACATAGCCATTATTTTAGGCTTTCTCGACCCCCAAAGGTATGTAGTTCGAATTGATGTTATTAAAAATTTATTTACAACAATTAATTTTGTATTCGTCTAGGATTTCCTTATTTTTGCAAGAATTTATGAATTTTGAAAATAATTAAATATCATTTAGCAACTTTGGGGTTTTGTAATGAATTATTGTATCTTTCACATTTTATGTTTTTCTATTAAATTCCCTGGAAGTCAACCTTTTGTTTTCTTTTTGGATCATCATTTCATTCTGTTTTTTTCTTCAGATTTCTTTGACATTATTTTATAAGTTATGAGTCCTTGGCTAGGAATAACAAAAAGAAATCCTTACCTTTGTGGTAAAATATAATAGAATTTTTGGAAGAAAAATAAGAGAAAAATCTCATTCGTTAGTAATAAAATAAAAATTACAATAGTAAAGAAATTCAAACTAACCTTACTCTCTTCCAGATCTCTATGATTCTCGTCATAATTTTTTTGACATTCTTTCAATTTGAAAACAACAAAACACTTTATGTCCAACAGCTGCCCCACAGAGGACGACTCTTGTTGGTACTGCTTCTGCTACTCAACGTTTGTCTACTGGTGGCGGTGGTGGTGGTTCTGCTTCTTGTTGTGGTGGTGGTCACACGGCCACACTTACCCTAAAAATGCACCAAACACTTCATAAATATGTCAAATTTAATAGAGTGCACTACATGCTCCGGACACTTAAAAATTGTGATAATTTTTCGCTTGTTTATTCCCCCTTTCCAAAGAAATTTGATTGTTTTCCTACAATTGAAAAGGAAAATAATGGATTATGTGGTTGTTGTTTTTGTTATTTTTTTTTTTGCTTAAATCAATATTATTGATTGACTAGAGGAGCAATGAATTGGTTTCCTTGGAAAAAGGGTCTGATTTTTTCAGCAAAAAATTGTGACAATTTTTTGACATATTTTGCTCAAAAAAGGATTTGTTTGTAAAACGAACTATGATTTCGATGATCACTTTTCTGCTGAGGGCTTAACAGAAACAATGTGTTTAAAATTTTTGGATTTTTTTTGACATTTTATACTCAAAAGGATTTGTTTGCAAAACGAAATTTGATTTTGATGCTCTTTTTTTGCTGAGGGATTAAAAAACCAAGTGTTTATTTTTTTTAGATTTTTTGCAAAGAAATTCAATTGATTTTTTTTGTATTTTTTACAAAGAAATTCAATTGATTTTTAGGATTTGTTACAAAGAATTTTCAATTGATTTTCTTGGATTTTCTGTGTTTTTTTGAGGTGATGTTTTGGTGTCATTTTTGATTTGATTTTCTATTTCAGGTAGATTTTTTCCTTTAATGTAATATGATAGGAAACTTTTATTTTATGGAAAACCGAAAGTATTTTACAAACCTTTTTTTTGTAAATTAAAAAAAATCTATGTTAATATTTTCCCTCAGCAGAAAATCTTTAATTTTGCCGCTGAAATTCTCAGAATTTGTATATTTTTATTTATCAATAATTCCCATAAACTATCAGTTTTCCCACTTTATTTCGAATAATCATTAATTATGTCTTAAATGATTTTTTCCCAACCTTCAAACTAACAAGACCAACAAGAAAGACCTCCTAGTTTTTAAAACACACCTCCAAAGACCACCTCTTTTTTTCGAGCGACTCTTTCATAAATTGTTAAACGTCTGATTAAAATCTTCTACAAATTAGTTATATTAGAATAACATAACTCCAGTTTCAGGTCATTTAAAAGTCATTGAACCATACAACACTTTACACTCTTTAGGAAATCCTCACCATCCAAAAAAAAAACTCATGAGAAATTAATGGCTTACCTAATACCACCTCCTCCATTCGGGGCCTCACACTTCAAGTCTGTCTTAGGCGTTTGTCTCCTCCAGCTCAAGTGTTTCTTCTTGTCTTTCGTTGATATCACTTCACAAAATCACACTCTCGCTTAGGCATTATTAAGTCAATTTAATTCAATAAAAAAAGGCTTTTTTTCATTCACGTCTTCCTACTACTCTGCTCTGTAATAAATTTTGTACAAGACCAGAGAGATTAGATAGATGTGCGTGATATGTATGTTTGAGGGGGGGCTAAAACAAGACCATAACACGATGTAAAACACATATCAAATAAACAGCAACAACAACAACAGCACGAACCAACATGTTGTAACAACAAAATGAAAGTGTTTCACATCAAGCCATGTTCACAAGAAAAAAGCTTAAGGCCTTAACCCGAACATAGGAAAATAAAAAACAATAAGGAAATCTGTGATTAAAATCTGAGGAAAAAATAAGATTTCCTCTGAAAAAAATAATGGCAAATTAAAATTTAATAATTGCTAACACTTCAAAGAGTTAACATCCTGAAGAAAAAGAGCTTTTTGGAGATATTTAAAGGCAGTGGGGAGCCTAAAAGTGTACCACAAATAGTGATACACTTTTAGGCGCCTTAGCCACAAACATGAAATAAAACCAGCAAAGAAAGCTTTGACAATTAATTTACTTATGGCTGCATTAATACAATTGTATATTAATGCATCAACTCCATGTACCAGCTATTAGGTAATGCATATTTTATTATAATTTCAAGTCACTAAAACGCTTAAAAGTGTACCACAAAAATATCAAAGTTTTTAAAATACAGCTAGACGAACAAAGTTCTGAATATGAATTTATTTGCATGTGTATTAATACAATTTTATATTTCTGCACCTCTTTGGTGTCAGAGCTTTCCGTTAATAAAGATGTTATTAAAATTAGAAGGCATTAAAGCGCCTAAAAGTGTACCACAAAAATCTCGAATACCCTTTTAATACATTAATCTGAAGCAAGACCTACAAATACATTTACATATATTTTTATTAATATAATATTACAATTCTGCACATCTCGGGAATAAGAGCTCTCCAGTGATAAATACTTTATTATAATTTTAAGACAGTAAAGTACCTAAAAGTGTACCACAAAAATCTAAAAAAAAACTTTTAATACAACTGGCCTAAGAAAGGTCTGAAAATGAATTTACTTATAGGTGCAGTACTATAGTAGTATGTTTGCGCACATCTTGGGAATAAAATCTTTCCAGTCATAAATATTTTATTATAATTTTAAGATAGTAAAGTACTTACAATAGCACCACAAAAATCTAAATAAAGCTTTTATTACAACTAGCCTAAATAAGGTCTGAAAATTAATTTACATATAGGTTCAGTATTATAATAGAATATTTGTGCACATCGTGCGAATAAAATCTTTGCAGTCATAAGTATTTTATTATAATTTTAAGACAGCAAAGTACCTAAAAATGTTCCACAAAAATCTAAATAAAAGTTTTAATACAATTGGCCTAATAAAGTTCTGAAAATAAATTTACATATACATAGGTGCAGTACTACAATAGAATATTTGTGCACATCTTGGGAAAAAAAGCTTTCCAGTGATAGATATT
Source organism: Eudasyphora cyanicolor (assembly GCA_963930755.1). NCBI lineage: Eukaryota > Metazoa > Arthropoda > Insecta > Diptera > Muscidae > Eudasyphora > Eudasyphora cyanicolor. The sequence goes on along the minus strand of OZ005737.1, from coordinate 39,091,467 downwards.
TTATTATAATTTTAAGACAGTAAAGTACCGAAAAGTGTACCACAAAAATCTAAATAACACTTAGAACAACTAGCTTAAGAATGGTCTGAAAATTAATTAACTTATAGGTACAGTACTATAATAGTATGTTTTTGCACATCTTGGGAATAAAATCTTCCCAGTCATAAATATTTTATTATAATTTTAAGATAGTAAAGTATCTAAAAGTGTACCACAAAAAGCTAAATAAAGCTTTTAATAAAACTGGCCTAATAAAGTTCGGAAAAGTATTTACATATAGGTGCAGTACTATAATAGTATGTTTGTGCACATCTTGGGAATAAAATCTTTCCAGTCATAAATATTTTATTATAATTTTAAGATAGTAAAGTATCTAAAAGTGTACCACAAAAATTTACATAAAGCTTTTAGTACAATTAACCTAAGAAAGGTCTGAAAATGACTTTACATATAGTTGCAGTAATACAATATTATAATTCTGCACATCTTGGAATAAAAGCTTTCCAATGATAGCCATTTTATTATAATTTGATGACAGTAAAATATCTAAAAGTGTACCACAAAAATCTAACTATGGCCTGTAATGCATTTAGCCAAAGAAAACACTGAAAATGAATTTACGTATAGGTGCATTAATACAATATTATAATAATTATGCACATTTTGAGAATAAAAGCCTTCCATCCAGTGGTATATACTTTATGACTATTTGAATTTAAATAGCTTTGGAAACAAAGATGTGAATTTAGTGTTGGAAACACTACTTTTTGCTCATAAACTAAGACATTAAGTTTTTTGAAAGCGTTATGAAAATTATTAATTTATGAATATATTTTATGGAAGTTTAATTTAAAAGCTTTAATATTCAGACTGAATACTCTTAAGAGTTTTTAAGCTTTTTTTTATTTTTTGGAAAGTTGACCTTAAAAAATGATTTTGGAAATTTATTAATACATTTTTTGGCATTTATAAAAGCTGAATATTCTTCAGAGTTTTTAAGTTTTTTTTAATTTTTTGGAAAGTTTTCATTAAAAAATGCTTTTGGAAAGCTTTTAAAAATTATTAATATAAATTTTTGGGAAGTTTATTATAAAATCTTGAATATATTTCGCTGAGTTTTTATTATTACAATACTCTAAAAGCTCTAAACTATTAATTAGTTCTTAAAAATATTCATCTAAACCTAAGAAAAATTCTTCAAAAATACAATTCCTCGTGTATTTGAAACAATTCTAAAGAATCTCTAAGAAATTTTATTTACGACGAAATTTCCGTATATTTCTGCTGTACTACATTTAAAATTGGCCAAATGGCAAAATAATTGAAACACATTTTTTGGGGCGGCACACAGCCAATAATAGCCCAGCCAGCAATTGATTTTATTGACTAACAACAACACCTGAACACGTGCCTCCCGCCGAGACTTCCTTTCCCTCTTCCAACGAAAAAAAAACCAAAACACACTGAAAAGTACGCTACGTAAATCAAAGTGAAGCAAAACAATTCAATTTTGGCTAATTAAAGTGAAAACTACATTAAATTATATTGTGCAGATATACAAGTGAAGATAAAAATAAATTAACTTTTTGGCAATATTTGATGGTGTATTGAAAAGACGGGCGGACATACGAACCGAACAAAAGGCCAACCTGTCAGCCAATCACAAATTTCACCATTTATCATTTGAATATGTTTCACTCGAACGCAATTCAAACAAACTTGTTTAATCACAAAGTAAATAATCTCATAAACAAAAAAAGTTGCAAAAAAGCTCTTTTTGATTATTTTTTTTTTAATTTCAATTCGCATGAATGGAACAACAATTCGAGTATATTTTTTGCAGTTCTTTAGAAACATTTTTCATTTAGTCATTCCGTTTTTCCCTTGAAGTCGTCGTCGTCGTCGTCGTCGTCTCTTTCTTCGTTAAAGGCCGTCGTGTAAGTTTCTGGGAAAGTTCACAATTGTTTGGCCCATAAGAAAAATGATAAAAAAAATGTTTATTGTGTTATTTAAATTCTCGTTTTGTTGGTTGACCCCCCACCTACCTCGAGAAAAACATTAACAAAATGAAAAAAGTTTACAAGTTCAAGGTTATCACTAATTTTTTTACGCTTTGTTGAGTAATACCGGCCCAGTTTTTTTGCTGTGTGCATTTTGTGGTTATAACAAAATTAAACACATGAAATATTTGGCAAAACAAATGATGGTTATGTGAGAAAAAAGCCACACAAAAAACTCATACCAATTTTTAAAAAATAATAAACACGAAAATAACTAAAAATTATGGTCACGCACTTTGTGGTTTGACCTTTAATGCGCGGCCAGTCAGTCCTCTGGAATTATTTTTGTTTTTTTTTAGTCTGTTTAATGGGTTTTTGTAAAAATTACTTTAAACAAAAACAATGTGGTATGTTAATGCAAAAATAAAACAAAATCGTGTTATCTTATCTCAAAATTTAAATGTTTAAAAATCAGAAAAGTTTATAACTAAAGCGTGTAGCTGAAACCAAAGCTAAATATTTTATTAGTCATACGATTCTGCACCTCTAGGGGAAAAGAGCTTTCCGGTGATATCTATTTTATTGCAGTTTTAAGACATTAAAGCGCCTAAAAGTGTACCACAAAAGTATAAACAAAGCTTTTATTATAGCTCATCGAATCAAACACTCGAAATATATTTTTATATACATCTATACGTATTAATATAATGTTATAATGTTATACAAAATCTTTTCAGTGATACATATTTTATTATAATTTAAAAGTATTAAAGTTCCTTAAAGTGTACCACAAAAATCCATGAAAAGCTTTTAAAATAGCTTGATGAACAAAGCTTTTCAAATGCGCCTAAATATAGGAGTATTTATACAATAATGCAACTGTGCACATCTTGGGAATAAGAGCTTTCCCGTGATATATAGCTTATAGCCATTTGAAAACAGTAAAGCGTCTAAAAGTGTACCACAAAAATCGGACTAAAGATTTTAATACTGCGAACAAAAACAGCTCTGAAAATATGTACATGTAAATATAGGTATATTTGTAAAATATTACTTTTGTGCACATCTTGGGACTAAGTGCTTTCGAGTAATATATATTTATTATAATGTGAAATTAGATAAATGCCTAAAATTGTACCACAAAAATCAAACTTAGATTGTAATATACATTGTCGAAGAACGCTCTGACTATTAATTTACTTACACGTGTATTAGTACAATATTGCATTTCTGCACCTCTTTGGTGTAACAGATCTCTAGTAATGCACATTTCATTACAATTAAAAATCACTAGACCGCCTAAAAGTGTACCACAAAAATCTAGATATCTCAATTTCTATATTAAGATGAACCAAACACAATATTATAATTCTGCACATCTTGGAGACAAAAGCTTTCCAGTGGTGTTTATTTTATGACAATTTGAAGACAGAAAAACTCCTAAAAGCGTACCACAAAAAAACTGTATAACTCTTTTAATACAGAAAGCTGAACCAAACACTTGTAATGTATTTACGTATATGTTTAGTAATAAAATATTACTATTCTGCACAACTTGGGACTAAAGTCTTTCCAGCGATATATATTTTATTATCATTTGAAGACAGTGTGATACCACAAAAAATCTAACTTATGCTTTCAATGTTTACATAAAACTGAAGAAATGCAATGTTACATTCCTGCACATCCTGGGACTAAATGGGACCATTGATAAATATTCTATTATAACTTTAATGCAGTAATGCACCTAAAAGTGTACCACAAAAATCTGAATATTAATTTACTTACAAGTGCATTAACTCAATATTGCATTTCTGCACTTCTTTGATGTAGCAGCTCTCTAATAATGCATATTTTAATAAAATTTAAAATCACTAAAGTCCCTAAAAGTGTACCACAAACATTTTAAAATTGCCTAAATACAGCTAGCCAAACAGAGCTCTGAAAATGCATTCATATGCATGTGTTTTAATACAATATTATATTTCTGCACTCCTTTGGAGTAAGAGCTTTACAGTAATAAACATTTTGTTATTATTTGAAGGGGCTGAAACGCTTCAAAGTGTACCACAAAAATCTCTATTACTTCCTTAATGCATCAATCTGAAGCAAGACCTCAAAATAAATTTAAATATATTTTTATTAATATAATATTATAATTCTGCACATTTTGGTCGTAATAGCTTCCCACTGATACAATTTGAATACAAAAAAAGTGCCTAAAAGTGTACCACAAAAAGTTCTATAACTTTTTTAATACACCAAAACAAGACGAATGCATCATAATGAATTTACATAACTGTGTACTAATATAATTGCATACTTCTGCACATCTTGGGAATAAAAGCTTTCCAGTGATAATTTTTTTTGACAGTTCTAAGGCAGAAAATCGCCTAAAAGTGTACCACAAAAATGTAGGTTAAGCTTTTAATATAGTTAGCCGAAGTAAGACTTCCAAATAAATTTTTTTTAATATAATATCATATTTTTGCACATCTTGGGAATAAGAGCTTTCCAGTGAAAGATATATTACTATAATTTAAAGGCAGAAAAGTGCCTAAAAGTGTACCACAAAAATGTGTCCAAAGCTTTTAATAGGGCTAGCCGAAACAAGACCTCAAAATAATTTTTTGTAATATAATATCATATTTCTGCACATCTAGGTAATTCAAGCTTTCCAGTTATGTACATATTACTGTAATTTGAAGGCATTAAAGCGCCTAAAAGTGTACCACAAAAATCGTAGTACGGATTTTAATGTTGCTAACCGAACATGCACAAACAATTTATTTAAATTTATGTTTATGAATACAATTATATAAGTCTGCTGAACTTTATTTGAGTCTTTATTTAAGAGTCTGCTTTCATTTGATGTATATTTTGCTACAATTTGCATTAAAGTGTACCACAAATACACATACAAAGTTTTTTTAAATACTGCGAATATTCATAAGAGAACAGCTTTTGTTTTGAGATATGTTTGCCTGCAACTCTTGGGAAAAATAGCTTTCCAGTGATATAAATGCTATTACAATTTAAAAAATTTAAAACCCCTAAAAGTGTACCACAAAAAACCTGGGTAAATCTCTTAAAATAATGATTCCTTATCTTAACCATTTGAAATTAATTTTTATAGTTTCAAAATGAGTTTTTATATAATTTTTAGTATTTTTTCTATATTTCCTAGAATTTAAGAAATGTTATCAAATATTTTATTAAATAATAATTTTGTTAGATGACTTTAAACTAATCTTAATTTTTTTTTCTTCCAATTTTTTCCAGGTATGTTTATGGAATGTTTGGATTACCGTTTATAATAAGTGTTACAAAATTGGGTAAGTTTAGCCTATCAAAATGTTCCTCCGGCCGTCTGTCTGTCTTTCTAAATGGAAATAGGTCCTTAGCTATGGATTATGCTGAATATCTGCCTTAGATGAATTGTGTGTTCTTCTTCTAATGTATATTTTTCCAGTTTCTTATTTTTCTAACATTTCCCTGAAATCATCTTCGCATGTTAACTTTAACTTATTCAAGTTAAAGGTCACATGACATTTATGAAAAGGCCTTTCATTCCGTTGAAAAAGCCTTCCCCCCAAAAAATTATATACAAAATTCATAACAGCTAATTTGAAATTCAAATTATGCATGTATATTTTGTTTGTACGAGTATTGTACAAAATACAGAGTAACCCTTCAAGAAAAAATTAAAAACTCATAATTCGGAAAATTAGAATAATGTGAGATATCTAATATAAGAATAATAAGAACACATAGCAGTAAATCATACACCACGAACCTCAGCATCCTTGCTATGCAGCGAAGAAATAAAAAAAGAACACACACGAAAAGGAGGGCAGGCTGTATCATCATCTTCTGCAAGAAACACTTGAAGTTCTAGAGAGGGAGAAGGGTAAACTCTCTAGGACAACATAAATTTTATTTCCAAGACACTTAGGCTAATCAAGCACTGCAAAAACCCAGTGCATGTTTGTTCATGTTATGTAGGTACACTCAAAAAGGACCTCGTACAAATAATAACTAACATTTATGACAATTGTATAACTCGAGCAGAGATATATTTGAAAAAGGAACAAAAGGACGGGAGGCTACAAAATTATATAAATAAAGGTAAATGATAGGGTTAGTCAAGACACCAGCCTTTGCCAGAAGGAACACACACAGGAGGGTTGAAATTAGAACACACTCACACAATGAATTACTAACCCTTTCTTTAGCCATTTACTTGAGAAGGACCCTTTCGTTTGGAGGAAATCTTATGTGCAACATTAACATAAAGTCAGTTGTACTTCCCCAAAAGACAACATTAAATAAATATGCATTTTATTTTTCAAGGATTTTGTTTTATGTTTCAATGCTCTGCCAGGAACACGCCTTTTTGTTGCTAAGTGCCAAGGATTTATCCTTTTTTCCCTCAGCGAACTGTGATTGGTGGACTGAAGGAAGAGGAGTCTAGGTAGCCAAGTTGGCAAATATTTTGAATTGAATTGATGAAGCCATTTTGAAATGGAGGGGAAGATAAATAAAAAGCTCTGCAGAAGAAACCAGTTAGATCAGGAGAAGGTTATGCCATTTTATTTCTTAAGATTGAGAAATAAAAAATCGAGTTTTTATTTCTTAATTTTATTTAAAAAATTTAATTAAATCAAAAAATAGTAAAAATAACAACATTAAAATTTAATTAATTAAGTGAAACAATGTCCTATTTTGTTCTTCTGTCTCAAAAAAGCTAAAGTCCCTTTTATAGACTACCTGAAGTCAATCAAGTAACCTATTGGTAAATAACCTACATTTGTTGCGAAAGAAATTCAGTTTTTATGATATAAATTTTAATTATATAGTCAAAATAATAATTTTGTGTTAAAAATTAAACAATTAAGTAAAAAAATTCACATTTATAGACCACCTGGAATCCATCAAGTAACCTATTAGCAAATAACCTAAATTTGTTGATGTTAAAAAGAATTTGCAATTGCTACATAGAAAAGTCAAAAATCAAAGCTTTTTGAAAATTATAGACAATTCCGCTAAGAGATTACTTGGTAGCCAGTAAAGTAAACAATTTCCAAAAAGCTTTAATTTCAGAAGTTAGAGCCATTTTTGGCTTTGAACTCGTTTTTTTAATTAGTTTATATATTAAATACATCGCTTAGCTTTCGCTCCATCAAAGTCTTTCCACATTTTTTTCTCTTTTCAAAACATATCCCTAAATTTTGTAGTCCTGCCATTTCCTCTTAATCAAAGTCCTTTTTGCTTTTCTTTAAATTGCCTCTAAATGATTCTCTTATCTTCTCTCTTCTTCGGTGTGTGTGCGGTCGGCCTATTTACTCCACCTTCAAACATTGTCCTTAACCTGTTTCCTTACCTAGAAATAACAACAATCATACAAAAACGCCACCAAACTCTTCAATCAATGTCCTTTTCCGGCAGTGCATAAATTGCGTTATCAAACAAAACTGTTTCCGTGTTGTTGTGACCCCATTTCATAAATTTCCACATTTTTCTTCCTGTCACATGAGTTCCGGGTTTTCTAACCCGACTCTAGTGCGACGTATTTCCCTTCTTTCCTCAGGAGTTCTTTGGAAATAGTGTATGGGCTTTTTATTGTTTGTTGTTTTTTTTTCTTACAGTTTTCAATATGAAAAGAATTTAACCTATTTTTTATTGTTTTATTGCAACTACGCACTGTTGTTGTCGTCGTTTCCTTTAATAACAATTATCTATTTTTTTTGTTTAATATAGAACAAGGGTTGTTTTTCTTTCTAGAGTCTCTAGACTGATTGAACTGAGTTTCTGATAAGAATTGAACAGTTCTAGAATTCTTGGTAACTTGTTTTCTGATGCCGTTTATCGAAATACCGGAAATATAATTTATTTATGGTTATTTGATTATTGAAAGGCAAAGAAAGTCAACGACATTTAGTTATAAATTATTGAATTGTTATTATTATTGCGTTTAGTGTCCTTTCCAAAGCACCTTTTGTAGAAACGTCGATATGAAGGATATTTGTTTTTTTTTTCTTTCTTCACACAGAAATGTGGGCAAATTATCCTTAAGTTGAACCAATAAAACAGGTGGGTGGTCTAGATGTTTTGGGGAAACTAGAAAAAGGTAATTGCCATTGTCTCATTTATAGTCTACTTGGGGATAGTAAGGTAATTGTATAGAAACATAAATGGTCTCTTAATAAAAAAATATCTGGTTAAGTACTTTATTCATATAATGAAAAGCATCCGTAATTTTACCTTACCTTAAACAGTAAACTAATATTTTTTCCGTTCAGAGACTACTTGGGGTCAATAAAGTAACCTGAACATATGGAAGTTATAAATTATTTTCTCCAGACATTTGGAAGGTACAATTTCTTCTTTTCTTCTATAATCCTTAAATCAATTTCATAATTCAGTTGGTATTTTGTGAATACAAAAAATTAACTAACCTGTTCATAGGCTACCTGGGGTCAATGAAGTAATGCGTTTTTAAAAAGATTTCGTTAGACTCTTCTATTCCTCAATCAGTTTAGTAGTTTTAAAAATTGTAGGTATTTAATGAATACAAACCAATTAACTGACCCGTTCATGGACTACTTGGTGTCAATAAAGTAACCTGTACATTAGAAAGGTCTAATTTCTTTACTGCAAACATTTGGACGGTGCCATTTCTCTACATTTTCATATTTTTTTAAATAAATTTCATAATTTTGTTGGTATTTAATGAATACAAAAAATACAACTCACCCTTTCATAGACTACTTGGGGCCAATAAAGGAATCCATTTTTAAAAAGGATTTATTTGGACTCTAATTTTAAATGTGAGCTATTTATTTCTTCTAAACTTCAATAATTTTAATAGTTTTAAAAATTGTTGGTATTTAATGAGTACAAACAAATTTACTAACCCTTTCATAGACTACTTGAGGGTCAATAAAGTAATCAATTTTTAAAACGACGAATTTTTTAAATGTGAACTACTTCATTCTTCTATTCATCAATCATTTTAGTAGTTTAACAAATTGTTGGTATTTAATGAATACAAAAATTACCCTTTCACAGACTACTTGGGGTCAATAAAGTATTCAATTTTTAAAAAAACTTTCAGTTATACTACAGTTTTTAATCTGAAATACATCTTTCTTCTATTCTTCAATAATTTTAGGAGTTTTACAAATTGTTGGTATTTAATAAATACAAACAAATTTACTATAATTTACACTTTCATTCAAAAAAGTAATAGATTTTTAAAATGGCTTCAGTTAGAATCCAGTTCTAAATCGGAAATACTTCTTTCATTTATTCTGCAATCATTTTAGTAGTTTTACAAATTGTAGAAATTAATACAAAAAAATAACTGACCCTCTCATAGACTACTTGGGGGCAATAACGTAACCAGTTTTTAAAAAGCTTTAGTTAGACTCCAGTTTTAAATGTGAGCTACTTCTTTCTTCTTTACTTCAATAATTTTAGTAGTTTTACAAATTGTTGGTATTGAACGAATACAAACAAATTAGGTGACCCTTTCACAGACTACTTGGGGGGCAATAAAGTAGTACATTCTTAAAAAGCTTTAGTTAGACGCAAGTTTTAAATGTGAACTAATACTTTCTTTCATTACTCAATTATTTAACAAATTGTGGGAATTAATTAACAAATTGTTGTTTTTTAATAAATACAAAAATGACCGTTCGTTTAGCAGACTAAATTGTAGGAATGTATACAAAAATATAACTGACCCTTTCATAGACTACTGGGGGTCAATGAAGTAATCAATTTTTTAAGAGGTTTCAATCAGACTCTATTTTTTAATGTAAACTATTTAATTTGTATATTCTTCAAAAATTTTAGTACTTTTTCAATTCCGCATCTATTTAATTAATTGTTTGTTTTTGTAAATGAAGATTTGGGGACAGAAATGTAACCAATTCATAATGAGAGTGCAATTTTTTTACCTTAATTCGAATTTTTTATTTTATGATATTTATCTTTTCACTTGATCTTTCTTCCATTCCTTATTTCATGTTCGTCTTTGTCCTGCATATCCTTAGCAGAATTTTCAGCATTTTCTTTTAGCATTCCATTTCATAATAAATGTCTTCTTCTTCCTCTTGACCACTTATCGAACTGTTTTAAAGATTTTTATCTTATTTTAACCAAAAACTACACCTTAGTAAAACGTTCATTGTCCTGTCAAAGATACCTTACAATGTATGTCCTTCGGTTTTGTTTTTGCCAAAAAAAAAATCCGAAAAAGGATCTGAACTTCAGCCTAACAATAGGATCTAAAGTAAATCAGTGTACACACCAGCAAAGATTTTTGGTTGATAATCTTTTGGGTGAACAGCTGCTGCACCTTTCTGTCTCTCTACGTTTTCGGCTTTAGGTATAAGATTTTGCGCGCCTTTTACTTAACGAAAGGACACAAATTAAGGGAGCCACCGCACAGCAAAAAGGTAGCAGTGCAAAATGGAAGAAACTCGTAAAATGAAAAAATGAATTTAGTGCAGAGAAGGTAGTTTTTTCTTTTGGGTAAAAAGGATCCGCCAACGCTTGGTAGGGTTCTTCGATTTGTAGAAAAAGGAGGCGTTTCATTTTTATTGGTTTTATGAAATGAAGAAGAAAAAAGAAGACTAATAATAGAGACTTAAACTAGTGGTAACCGAGAAACTCATAATAATTGAAGGATCTTGAAATTAATGAAGTGTGAGATTTGGTCCTGTCCATTGAAGAAGGCATATGGCAGGAACAATCTTAAGTCAATTGATTCGATTAAAAGATTCCTGAAACCAATTGGCAGAAATTAAATCAAAACTGTTTTTAAAGAAAACCAAAATGTGTTCAGTTAACAAATTGATTAAAATTATTATTCTTAAGTATGTAATTTAAAAAAATTTTTAAAATATTTTCCTAAAAAAAAATTTTTATTTCATTTATTTTGAAATAAATGTGAACTTCTCAATTCTTCAAATGTATATGAATTCAATATTTGAAATTATGAAAATTATAATTATGTATTACTTATCATTTCTTAAACTTTATGAACATATTTCTGTGTAATTGTTACACCACGTGCCATTTGAAAAGGTACATCCTTCTTTAGGCTATCCCGTATCAGCACAACAAGCATGGAAATTTACGTATGCGCATATGAAAGCCGTCAATACTAACATGTCATTATGAATACTCATGAGAAAAGGAGGATTATTGTAAAGAATAATAAACACCTCCCTAATATATCATATAGCAGTTTTGGAAATAAAAAAAGAATACCAAAAAAAGGTGGAAAAAGTATAAACAACGATATTATTCTCATGTTATTTTTATTACTTCGTAATAATTGCGCATATACATATGTGTGGTAAACGCCTATTTTTGGACGTGCGTGCCCAAGTTCTTATCCCCCCCCCCCCCAAAAAAAAATAGATAAAAAATGCGCATATTTAAAATTGCCACACGTTTTTTTTCACGCAAAACCAGACAAAAACCGCGGACCCAAAAAAAAGACAATAATTTCCACACAAAAACAAGACGAGATAAGGTAATCCAATATAATTGGCATTATTGAAAACTAAAGCATATAACTGATGATGACTTCACCTCACAATGAAATGAATCCCAACCCCATCGTCTGCAAATACCTGAGGTGTTTCTCTGAATATCATACCAAAAAACCAATGATGCAAAAAATTCCAATTCTCTTCAAAACTCTTATGATATAAGACAATTCGTTCGATTGTAGATGTTTTGAATAGAAATTACCTTAGTTGCGAGGAGTTTCATTTCAAATAGAATACATGTTTGTATTTTCCAAATTGTTTGCCTTTCTAAAAATGGTAATTAGTACGCACACATTGTGCCCCTGATAATTGTGGGCAAATGTTGGACTTGGAGAGAATTTGCAATTTGGGAATAGAAGATTGAAAATTGAAAAATATGCGGGCTAAGCAATTGCTTAGGGATGAACATGAGTTTATACTTGAAGAGTATAAGATTAAATCAACACCTTTTAAGACTCGGATAGAGGTTCTGGGAATTGCAGTAATTGATTTGATGGAAATGATTAAAATAATTAAGATATTCCGGGAAAAAATGCAGATTTAAGAATGGATTTTCAATTTAAGGGAGAAATTTTGCCAAAATTTTCTTTCAAAAAAAGAAAAGGCAGAGAAATTACAATTATCTTGTTCAGAGTCTAATTGGAGTCACTAAAGTAACCAGTTCGGAATGAGGAGAAATTCTTTAACTGTCTTTTAATTAATTAAATTTGCTCCATTGAACTAAATAAGTCATTGAATAATGAAACCTAACAGGTTTACTTCATCCTAAGACTGTACAATTGCAAGTGTCCCGTATTCGGACTACCTGGAGACAGTAGAGAAACCAATTCATAAGAAAAAGTGAATCTTTAAAAAAATATATAGGAAAAAGATAGATTGTTAAAAGTTTTTTGCCGTAAAATATACTTTTCTTAATTTATTATTATCCAAGGATGGCCACAAAAGTATCAACTGGTCCATTCATGCATTACCAGGAGTCAGTAAAGTAGCCAATTTTTATATCAAATGAGTTGAACTAGATTTTACCACAGAAATGATTTATTTTCTGTTTATATTAAATAAATACAGCAAAATAACAATTGTTTTGTGCAGAGTCCACTGAGAGTCACTGAGGTAACCAGTTCAGAGTATATAGCAAAATCTAAACTAGCGTTCCATTAGTTACAGTTACGACGCCATTAAACTAAAAAAGTTATGGGATAAAGAAACAAAGATGTTTACCTCATCTGAAGACTATACAATTGCAATTGTCCCGTTTTCGGACTACCTGGAGACAATAAAGAAACCAATTCATAACAAAAAGTTATTCTTTAAAAAAGATATAGGAAAAAGTAAGATTGTTATAAGGGTTTTTTGCTTAAAATATACTTTTCCTCATTTGTTATTAATCAAGGAAAGCCGGGGAAGTATTCAGTGATGCATTCATTGATTACCAGGGGTCGGTAAAGTAGGCAATTGTTATAGCAAAGGAATTTGACCAGATTTTATGATAACAATGCTTTTTATCAGAGTATATTAAGTAAATACACAAACATAACAATTATTTCGTTCAGAGTCTACTGGGAGTGGCTGAGGTAACCAGTTCAGATTGAAGAGTAATTCTTTAAATGTCTTACAAATAATTCAATTTGCGCAATTAAACTAAAAAAGTCATTGGATAAAGAAAACCAACATGTTTACCTCATCATAAGACTGTACAATTGCAATTGTCTCGTTTTCGGACTACCTGGAGAAAAGAAAGAAACCAATTCATAAGAAAAAGTAAATCTTCAAAAGCAGATATGCGAAAAAAGCAAATTAACAATGTTTATGGCTTATATACATATACATTTCTTAATTTATTATTAACCAAGGAAGTCAATAGCTGTATTAACTGCTCCGTCTATAGACTACCAAGAGTCTATAAAGTAGACCATTTTTGTAGCAAAGGAATTTGATTAAATTGTACAATAACAATGCCTACATTTTCTTAAAAAAATAGTTTTTCAGTTTATAGTAACTAAATACAGAAACATAACAATTGTTTTGTTCAGAATCTACTTGGAATCAGTAAAGTAACCAGTTGATTATAAAGAAGAGAAAATCTTAAACTGCCTTCGCAATAATTAAATTTGTGCTATTAAAAGTAAAAAGTCAAAGTACAAAGTACAAAGAGGACGAACAAGTTTACATCACTATAATATTGAAAAAATAACAATAGCCCACTTTACAGACCACCTGGAGACACTAAAGAAACCAACTCCTTAGAAAGCGTGAATTTTCAAAAGCAAGTATGAAAAAAATGGAATTGTGATGTTTTATTGCTAATACAAATTTTTTCAAAATATTAACTAATGAAGGTCACAGAAGAATTAACTGGTTCATTTATAGGTTACCAGGAGTCAATAAAGTAGCCTATTTTTATATCAAATGAATTATAGTAGATTTAGCAATAGCCATGATTTGTTTTCACTTTTTTTAACTATAAAAAAACCCAATTTTATTGGTTTTAGCAATTTTTAAAATTGTATTTTTAATATTTACTTCTATAAGACTTGGGCCGTTTTGTCCTTCATATCGCATGTTATGTGCTATTAAACACCTCCAAACATATGTCGTTTTTATTGTTAACATTTTTTCACGCTTTCCTCTACCCCAATTGCAAACATAATTTATTAAAAATATTTCTCGGCAATTAATATGAAATATGTTCTTTTTGGATACGAATACAAATATAATTTAAAATAGCACATTTATCATAAAAATATTTATTAATAACTATGAAAACATTAAGTGAATATTGGGTGAAATTTTAGCTACATACTTCATGCTTATCATAATAATGGACAATTTTAAATGGTTCTGGTTTTCGGTTGATTTTTGTTTTCAAGGAGGTGGAAATGCCCACCGAAAATTGGTGTGGAATTTGGAATTTTTCATGGTGGGAGAATGTGCCCACTATCAAAGGGACATTTGAGGTTTCGCATTTAGGGGTGAGTGTGAAATGTTGGAAAGTGGACAGAGGATTTTTAAGTGAAGTTTAGGAGTTTATGTGAAATTTTTGTGTTTAAAACTCTCAAAAGTGAACAGCAGATGAAAAGTTTTGTTGAACAATAAATGTTTACAATTTCACAATTTATCTATAAATACATTTCTTTAAATACAAGTTAAGAGGTTTTTTTGAATTTTCTCCAATTTTTTTAATATTTTTAAAAAAATTTATATTTCGATTTCACAGTTTCTCTCAAAGCTTGGACATTTTACATTTAAAGAAACCAATAAATTAACTTCTCTCTTATTACTTTTTTTCTCATTAAGGAAATTAGAGCTTAAATTTTTATAAAATTTAAAAAACTTCCAAACATTTTTTCATTTTTGAAATTTTTCTAAAAATCCGTTTTATATTCCTACATAATTTTTCCTCTTCTTTTTTGGAAATTTTCCATCCATTATTTATTTTTCTTTTCAATTTCATATCATATGTTTTAATTTCTTCCCTTTTATTTCCGATTGACTGTAATTAATCATACTTTCTTCCCACAATTTAAAATGTTACACGCACGCAATTTTTGCTCAGGGAAAAACATGTTACGTTTTTAATACTGACATTTATTAACTCATCAGTTGAGAAAATTAGTTATCCAAAAAAATGAACATATGTCACTTTTTCTAATATGGACATAATTAGACAACATTAATGAGTGTTTGACATTTCCGGCATATATACAAAACGAAACGGCAGAAAAAAAACATGAAATTTGAATTTATTTGGAATTAAGAAAAAGGTTGTGAAAATAATTGTCAGTGAAAGAAAAATTATACTGGACTAGATATTGATTCATCCAATCAATATTTTGCTCTAAATTTAAATGCTGATAGTTTTTAAAACTCGATAAAAACCCTTAATGTGTTATAATAACTAATTATAACTTTTGAGAATAATAATGAACTTTTGAGAATATTTTGTATCTCGAAGTGTTATTTAGAAAAAGAAAATCAATTTTAAAGAAATTCTTTGGATTTTATTTGAAAATCATTTAAAATAGTTATAGAAATCAATTACACACTCGTATGAATCAATTCTGAAATACAATTAAATGTTTAATTGTAATTTTTATATACCTTTGGTACAAAAGGAATCGTCTGGGATTTAATTTCTCGAAAAAATCCTATTTTCTGATTAAGATTTTTATATTTTTACAGAAGGAATCATCTGCGATTTAATTACTCGAAAAAATCCTATTTTCTGATTAAGATTTTTATATTTTTATACCTAGTAACACACCTGTTTACATCCTTCTTCACGTTTGCTTTTATGTGGGATATCCGGTTCATAATTATTAACAGTGTTCTAAAACTTCCCAGAAACAGTAAATGAGCATCCTTAATCACTCCAAAGGACTAGCTTCAGGGATTTATTTCTATACTGCAAAGTAGCAATCACCCCTTTCAATATTTACCAGCTCATAATATCATTAAATTGTCATACCCATAAATCAAAAAGATTGAAGATGTCGCATAGTATCGCTCCACACAGACACCTGACTCATTAAAATATTAATAGTCCTTGCATTTATTGAGTTTGAGTACTAAAAATATAATTCGGCACATCTTTGATCACGAACTTTCTATGGCTATAAATATTATTACAGTTTGAACATTTTCTAACCCCTAAAAGTGTACCACAAATTCGAAATCTTTAATATTGTACTACAAAAATCCTTATAAATAGCATAATTGGTATAATGATGATAAATTAAAAAATAGGTGAAGTAATAATTTCGAAATATGTTTCAACACAGCTTTGGATTAAGGGCCTTCCATTGATGTGATTTTTTTTGCAATTTGCTCACGTAAAAGTCCTTAAAAGTGTACCACAAAAGCCTTAGGGCGCAGGTAATTAAATGAAAAAAATTAAAAGTATTTTTTGCAGACCTTGCATGAGTATTGAAATTAAAAAAAAATTAAAATGCAATTCAGCACATCTTTAGACATCGAATTTTCTGTGGATTAAATGCGACGGCAATTTGAACATTTTATAACCCTAAAACGTGTACCACAAATTCGAAATCCATAGAACTGTTGTAAAATTAGGATAACCTCAAGAATAAGTGAAATAATAATTTAAAAATATTTTTCGACATAGCTTTAGACTATGGGCTTTTCACTGATATACATTTTGAAAATGTAATAAATGCTTAAAAGTGTACCAAAAAAATGAATGTTATTGCAATTTGAACATTTTAAAACCCTAAAAAGTGTACCACAAATCTGAAATACTTAAAATTGTGCTACAAAAATCCAAACAGCTGGATTTGTAAAACTAAGATAACTTGAAGAATAAGAGAAATAATAATTGAAAAATATTTTTCGGCATACCTTTGGACTGTGGGCTTTTCATTGATATACATTTTAGTAAAATTTGAAAAGGTAAAAATGCTTTAAAGAGTACCACAAAAGTCTTATAGTGCAGGTAATTTAATGAATAAAAAATTAAAAAAATGTTTTTGCAGACGTTGCCAGAGAAATAAAATTTAAAAAAAAAAATTTTAATGCAATTCGGCAGATCTTTAAATTACGGACTCTCTCCGGCTATACATATTAATACAATTTAAAACCCCTAAAACTGTACCACAAATCCAAAATCTTTCAAATTGTACCACAAAAATCCACATAACGTAATTGGAAAATTTGTGATAAATTAAAAAATGTGACAAATAATTATTTAAAAATATGCTTCGCCACATATTTGGACTAGGGGCTTTTCATGGAAATAAATTTTATTATTATTAGAAATCGCAAAAATCCTTAAAAGTGTACCACAAAAGTCCCTCAAGCAAAATTAATATAATGAGGGTGAAATTATTTCTATGGTGAAATAATAATTCAAAAATACTTTTCGGCACATCTTTGAATTAATCGCTTTTCATTGATGTAAATTTTAAGACAATTTATAGACTTTAAAACACTTAAACGTGTACCACAAAAATCGTTATGTCAAAATGTATATAGTAATAGTAAAATCAAACAAAATTTCATTTTTTATGACAAGAAAATATATTGAAAATACTTTTTGGCACATCTTTAGCCCAAAAGCTTTCAACTGATGTATATTTCGTTTTAAATTTAAAGCAATATAAAACCTAAAAGTGTACCACAAAAATTTATATATCAAAATTAATAGAATTTTAATACATTAAAAATATCTATATTAAAATATAAATGGTAAATAAAAAATATGTTTCGGCACATCTTAGGACAAAGAGGTTTTCACTGATATACATTTTATTGCAATTTGAAGACATTAAAATTCCCAAAAGTGTACCACAAAAAATTAATATAGTGATTAGAAGATTGCATATCGCAACCATAAACCAGTGGTGGCACTGACAAACCTCTGAGCAGCTGACGGTTTTTAATCTCTACTCTCAATCTTGCTCATAAATCCCAGGACAAACATAAATCTCTCTTCTTTTCCTTCAAAACTGTCATCGAGAGCGAGATGCACCTTGCACCCGCAACAAATTCACGTTTTGAACTCTTTTACCTGTCAGAAAGCGCCGAAAAAGAGTTACACTTTTAATCTTTATGGCCTCTATATGCAGTCATTTCAATTCGTCTGCACTTCAATATTCATCATCGTCTGTGTGCTCCTGAAAACGGTTCATCAGCAACCTTTAACCATCAATCAACACCTTGTTTTTCTCAACTCAAGATTACATCAAAATCCTTAGGCATTAATAAAGCGAACACATTGTGTCTGTCTGTCCTTCCCTCTGTTTGTCTGGCTGTCTTGCTTCAAAAACCCATAAAATTTCTTGTGACGTTTTGAGGTTTACCTGTTAACCACACGCCGGCTGCTGACATATAATCGCTCTCATATAGCTCCTGGTTTTATTTTATAGCCATAATAAAATTGCGTGGCCAGAAAGAAGATTATGCTCTTGTGTAGGGGTAAGTAAGACCAGGAAGGAGCCGTCACAAATCACTTGGTTATACTATGTATGCAATTTCTGGCTTTATGAGTTAGTCAATATTAAGATTTGTTCTTGGAGATGGCTTAACTAAATCGTAAAAAAAACTAAACCAACAGACATTCATAAATTTTATGCCTAATTTTGTGGGGATTTAGCTTTCATATACCATACACCGAGTGGCTTTAATGGCCATGTTATCTGTGATGAAATTGGCATTTGTTATGGTCTGCTGTCGCCTCATAAGGAACACCGAACAGGTGGGGATATTTGATTGCATTATGCGTGACTTGTGTGGAGGCAAGCAGCAGTCACCTGTTTGTGTTTGATGGGCAGCCAAAAAAAAGTTTTAAGGTTTCGCCGACAGCTGCTTTTTTTCATGTTTCTTTCATTATCATTCTGCGTTTCAATGTTAAAACCTTTACCCCTTTAAGCAAACCTTTTTTTAAACCGTATTACAAAGATAATGAGGTCAGGGAAGTTATCTAATGCAGCTGAAGAGATTAATATATAAGCTTTGAAAGCTTAGGAGGAATAAAAAAGCTTGAAAAAATAGATAGTTTTTTAAATATACTTTTTTATTATAAGGGAAGAGTTTAAATTGAGGAAAATATAAAGCTTTTTGCTGTTTTTTAATGCTCTGCCCTTGTAATATCCTTTTTGGAGATTTTTGTGGTACATTTTTCTGCCCCTTTATGTTCTCAGATTGTAATACAATTTATTTCAAATGAAAGCTAATTTTTCAAAAATGTGCAGTAACCTATTTTTTTGTAAAAAAAAACCCAAGAATGGTTAATAAAGCTTTGCGATTTTACTTAATGCTCCGATTTTAAAATATTCCTTTTAGAGATTCTTGTGGTACACTTTTACAATACTTTAGGCCTTAAAATGTAATAAAATTTATTTGAAATGAAAGCAGATTTTTCGAAAATGTGCCGAAATATATTTTATTTGAGAAAAACATTAATTTATAAAGCTTTGCGCTTTCATAACGCATTGTGCTTTATCTTAATGCTCTCACACTGTCATATCTTTCTACAGGATTTTGTGGTACACTTTTATGTGGTTTTATGTCCTCAAATTGTAATAAAATGTGTTTCAAACGAAGGCCAATTTTTCAAAGATGTGCCGAAACGTATCTTATTTCAAAAAATCCCAATTTTTTATAAATCTTTTCGATGTGTCTTAATCATTTGATATTGAAATTTTTCATTTAGAGTTTTTGTGGCACACTTTTACGATACTTGAAGTCCTTATATTCGAATAAAATTTGTTTCGGATGAAAGCTGATTTTTCGAAGATGTGCCGAAACATATTTTATTTGAGAAAAACATTTATTTATTAAGCTTTGCCTTTTCATAAAGCTTTGTACTTTATCTTAATGCTCTCACACTATAATATCTTTCTAGTGGTTTTTTTGGTACACTTTTTTGATAGTTTATGTCCTCAAATTGTAATAAAATGTGTTTCAAACGAAGGCCGATTTTTCAAAGATATCTTTCTAGTGGTTTTTGTGGTACATTTTTTTAGTTTATGTCCTCAAATTGTAATAAAATGTGTTTCAAACGAAGGCCGATTTTTCAAAGATGTGCCAAAACCTATTTTATTTCAAAAAAACCGCGATTTTTTTATAAATCTTTTCGATATGTCTTAATCCTTTGATATTGAAATATTTCATTTACAGTTTTTTGTGGTACACTTTTACGATAGTTGAAGTCCTTAAATTCGAATAAAATTTGTTTCAGATGAAAGCTGATTTTTCTAAGATGTGCTGAAATATATTTTATTTGAGAAAAACATTTATTTATAAAGCTTTGGGCTTTCATAAATGTTTGTACTTTATTTTAATGCTGTAATGTCTTTCTATACTTTTTTGTGGTACACTTTTATGATAATTTATGTTCTCAAATTGTAATAAAGTGTGTTTCAAACGAAGGCTGATTTTTCAAAGATGTGCCGAAACATATGTTATATTTGTAAAGCTTTGCGATTAGTCTCAGTGATCCGATCATAAAATATCCTTTTTACTGATTTTTGTGGTACACTTTTACTCTACTTAAAGTCCTTAATTTGTAATAAAATTTATTTCAAATGAAGGCTGATCTTTCGAAAATGTACCGAAACATATTTTATTATTATTATTTTGAGCTTTCATAAAGATTTTTACTTTATGTTATTGCTCTCACATTGTAATTTCCTCTTTGGATATTTTTGTGCTACACTTTTGTGCTGCATTTGTTATCCAATTGTATTAAAATATATTTCAAATGAAGGCTGATTTTTCAAAGATATGTCGAAAGCTATTTTGCCTATAAAAATGTTTGTATTTCCCATCAACTCTCCTATTAACTCCTTTTTCCTCGAATTATTTTTATTTTGCTTAATATCTTCCAATTTATCTGTCTTAACCAATTTCACACTTACATATCATCTCTCCATTTTCTTTATTTCCATTCAAAATATGTCACATTGTATCTCTTGACATTTCAGCTGTCAAATTAAGACTCACATTTGATGTGGTGGTCTTTGGCTTGCTGGCGTTTTATGTAAAATATCCATGAACACATTATAGAGACAGACGACGA
The DNA here is from genome assembly GCA_963930755.1 of Eudasyphora cyanicolor. Taxonomy (NCBI): domain Eukaryota; kingdom Metazoa; phylum Arthropoda; class Insecta; order Diptera; family Muscidae; genus Eudasyphora; species Eudasyphora cyanicolor. Next base: position 39,070,360 of record OZ005737.1, on the reverse strand, counting down.
CGATGCCGACGAAACACATTACCTCTATGAAAATTTTCACTTAAGCTGTCATTAATCATTGGCCATCAAATCCAATTTTGCCTTGAATTTAATCCCACAACACACGCGGCAGAGAGAAAAAGTGAGAGCAAAAATGTAACATTTGACATTTGTCAACTAATTAATCACTAGATATGTAATAGTTGTCAGAAGAAAGACGAACAGACAGACAGTCAGATAGGTGGATGGACGGACGGACTTAGAAAAGTATTGTATATGCAAATTTTAAGCAGCTAGCTAGCTATCTAGAGAAAAAACGAGAGCAGCTTGTTTTCCAAAGACAAATAGCAGACGACAAGGTTAAGATGAAAGAAATTGGTTTAAAATTTAACTTTGAAATGGGTTAGGGATTTTAAAAGGGTGAGAAAAGGGTTAAGGGTACTAAAAAGATTATCTTATTAAATAAGATAGATTAACTTTCGCTGGAAAATAGAAACACAGACATTGATATTGTACAGAGAGTCTATTAAAGCTTTTTCTTTGAATAAGCATAATAAAGCTTTAGAAATTAAATTAAAAAATATATGTCTGCACATCTTTAGAGTAAGAGCTTTCAGCTGATATAAATATTATTACAATCTAAAAGCTTTAAAAATCCTAAAAGTGTACCACAACATCCTATTCTGCCTAAATAATGTATTGATGATCTATTTAAATTATTAAAATATACTTCAGCACTTCTTTAGGGCAATCGCTTTCAGTTATCATAAACATGATTTGAACTTGAAAGCTTTAAATATCTTAAAGTACACAAAGTTCTGTGTTTTTATAAAATCTCTATTTTTCATTGAAGCTTTCAATTTATTCCAGTTTAACGTTTAAATACAGTTTTAGATTTTCTAATTTAACTATTAGCGTTTTCCTAAATATAACTTATTTTGCAATTAATAAAGCTCTATTTGTAGATTTTCTTACTGAAACCTTAAATTATAAATAAAGCTTTATTTCAATGGAGCTTTCAATATTTGCAAGCTTTACATTTCGGAGGTTTATTCTATTCTACCTCTTTCCCTATCAAAATTACTTTATAAACTATAAAATTATAAGCTTTATCTAAAAATAAAGCTTTACTTCAATGGAGCTTTCAATATTTTCTTGCTTTCTAATTTAGAGGTTTTAGTCTGAACTATTTTGTTCTCTCTCAAAAGTACTTTATTACTAACTAAAAGCTTTATTGTACTCTTGCTTCCTAACTGAAGTGTCTTAAATCCTTTAAGCATTTTTCTTTTCGCCATTTTATCTCCGCAACTAATTTGAAAATATTTAAATATTGCAACTTCTTTCTCATCCTTTTATATTGCTCTATTTAAAGGCTCATTTCAGCACCCCAAAGCCTTAAATCTCAAAACATTAAAGAGAGAGAGAAAAACCATAACAAATTACTATATAATAGAGCAGTAAAATGTTTAATAAACAAAAGCAAGAACACCAAACTTGTTCTTAAACTGAAATAATAGCAAAAAAATGGGAACAATATAGGACAAAGGAAACGAAGAAAAACATAAGGCTAATAAATGCTATATCAATTTCATGTTGAATCCATTGAGTTTATCATAAATATATAGAACAAAGAAAGACTCACTCCTTTTTCAATTCTTATGCCACATATTCTTTCGTGGAAAGGATTTTTTCCAAGGGGGAGGGGGGTTTGAAAACCAAACCAGACTGACCACTCCTTCATGCCTTTGAAACAAATTTGTTTATGGACACCGAACCGAAACGGCTTTTGTGACGCTGGACACGTGAAAATTGCTGTATTATAAGATGTTAAATGTACATAAAAAACCCGACATACATATAATTTTTTTGGGCAAAAAGGGGAGTTTTATTTTGAGGCGATTGGGTTTTACGTCCTTCGGCTTTAATATAAAAATGTTGTGTTTTCTGTTTTTATTTTATGTTCTTTCTTTCTTTCTAAGAAATGATATGGTTGATATCCTTAAAGTACGAGTGGCAACAGGTTTTTCAAGTTGTCGTTGTTTGATGTGTTTTTTCTCGGCCCTAAATTGCAATTAGAATTTAATAAATTGAAGAAAAAGGAAGTTTTGCGATTCGTCTTAATGCTTTGATATTGAAAGGTCCCTTTAAGAGATTTTTGTGGTACACTTTTATGTGGCTTTATGTTCCCGAATTATAATAAAATTGAATTCAAATAAAAGTTGATTTTCCTAAGATGTGTCGAAACATATTTTATTTGGAAACAAAAGAATATTTAGTTTAAAATTTGTTTTAATGCTCTGATATTGAAATATCTCTTTTAGGGATTTTTGTGGTACACTTTTTTGATACTTTATTTTCTCAAATTGTAATAAAATGTATTTCAAACGAAAACTGATTTCTCAGAGATGTGCCGAACATATTTGATTTGAAAATAACCGAAATTTGTTTTATAAAGCTTTACGATTTGACTTACTGCTCTCACATTGTTATATACCATTTAGAGATTTTTGTGGTACATTTTTATGCTGCTTTATGTTATCAAATTGTAATAGAATTGATTTCAAATGAATGCTGAATTTTGAAAGAAGTGCCGAAACTGATTTTATTTGAAAAAAACCAACATTGTTTTATAAAGCTTTACGATTTGTATAAATGCTCTCAAATTGCAATATTGCTTTTAGAGATTTTTGTGGTACACTTTTATGATACTTTAAGTCCTTAAATTTTAATAAGATCTGTTTTAAACGAAAGCTGATTTTTCAAAGATGTGCCGAAACTGATTTTATTTGAAAAAAAGGAAAATTGATTTATAAAGCTTTGCAGACGGACTTAATACTTCTCACATTACATTTTCACTCTTTTGGAGATTTTTTGTGGTACACTTTTACGATACTTAAAGTCCATAAATTATAATAAAATGTGTTTCAATTAAAAGCTGATTTTTCAAAGATGTGCCGAAACAATTTTTTTCTAACGTTCCAATATCCAAATCAATTGTAATTTAAATTTTCTTTCCATTTTTTCTTTAATTTCTTGACATGACTTGTCATTGATTAAATTGGTTTTTTTTCCTTAAAGAAAATTTTTAAATTTGTCCTCTTTTTTAATCCAATTTAAATTGTAACACCCAAAAAATCGTTCATTAATTTCCTGTCAAATTAGTTTCTCTCTTCCAAAATTCCCCACATTCCCCTAAGCTCTTTAAATTAAAAATTCTTTCCGAGTTTTCCAAGTGTAAAATCTTTGGTTTAAAGATCACCAGCAACCAATTTACATGTGTCACCAAAGCAATTGCCTTAATCTTTCCATTTCCTCCACTAAACGACGCTATCAATTTAAGTTTGATCGATAATGATCTAATTTTCACGGTTAAAACTGACAATACCCGTGCTTTTTGTATTCTATACAAAGAGGGAGTTCCGCCGGCGGCTAATTATGTATGCAAACAATGTTTGTTTAATTTTATTTCTTATCTTATTTCCGATCTATACCATTTCTATCCTTGTTTTTTTATTACTTACTTTACTTCTTCCGTCTAGTTTTGTTTCCTTCTAATTCTAATCCAATTCTAAGGGTGGTTGTAAAGAAAATTAATGGAGTGTAAGACAAGTTAAGTTGCCGCTGAACCCTTCAGAAGTAAGCCCTTTAGTAATGGCTATGATGTGCGCGAACATCTTATCTTCTTTTCATTCAACAATGGGTTTGTTGGTTAAACTTTGTCACATTGGCTAAATGTAAATAGTTTTTCCTCGAGGGAAAACTGGTTTTTCTCCAAAAAAAATTTCGTTTTCAGAAAAAACATATGTAATCATTAGCTGAGATACATATGAAAAGGGTCAAGTAGTCATTGCATTGTTGTTGTGAGTGTTGAGAAAATGTAAAACAAACATTACGGGTTTCAAGTCACGTGAAAATTAGAAAACCCCAGGAAAAGATCAAACGTCATGAGTTTAAGGTCTTGCAAAGACATTTGCATTTCCTTACCAAAGGTTCACTGAATCTCTAAAACCTTTCCTTTAATTTCTCATATGAAAAATTGTGAGCAAATAATTTGTCTTTATCTTTGACATATCAGCTGTCAAATTAGTATGCTTTGAAATGTTTTCAAAACCTAAGCTGTCATTAATCTTCACACCTTCAACAAAAAATATTACATTTGAAATATATCTCATTTGTCTCTCTACCATAAGTCTATGTAAAATTATTAAGATTTTTTTTCATAAATCACATTTAAGCTGACATTGAAGCTCGCTCACATGTAAAATGAAATATTTTAAAAGCCCTGTACACTTTTAGAGCCTTTAATGACCCGAAATTGTACTAAGCTATATTTCACGGTAAAGCTAAGATTTCAAATATGTGCAGAATCATATCATAAAATTAAAAGATCTACACAATTTATTTGTGCGCGTTTTACATATATGTATAATGCCCTCAAATTGCAGTAGGGCCCTACAGAATTTTGTGGTACACTTTTATGATACTTTATATCCTTAAACCGTTACAGATTATATATCACAAGGTAGCTATTTTGTCACAGATGTGCAGAATCTTATCATTTCCATAAAGTCGCTAGACGGATGTTCTTTAACCTGCTTAGAATGGTTTATGCTCTCCAAAGTACTATTAGGACCCTACACAGTTTTGTGGTACACTTTTTAATATTTTATGTCCTTAAACCGTTATAAAATACATATAGCAGGAAATACAATTGTCACAGATGTGCAGAGTCATATAATTTTCAAAAAAACGCTAGATATGTTTTGTTAGCCACTTAGTTAAGGCTCTCAAGTTCTAAAAGAGCTCTACCAAATTTTGTGGTACACTTTTATGATACCGTATGTCCTTAAATCTTTGTAAATTATTAATCACAGTATAGATATTTTTCCAAAGATGTGCAGAATAGTATCATTATCTTAAAGTCGCAAACATATTTTGTGTTACCCGCATAGATAAGTAAATGCTATTAAGTTCTAATAGTGTCCGGCAGACTTTTGTGGTACACTTTTATCATACCTTATGCCCTTTAACCATTATAAATTATATAGCACACGATAGTTATTTTACCACAGATGTGCAGAGTCATATCATTTTCATAAAACTGCTTAGACACAAATTCCAATAGGGTCCTCCAGAATTTTGTGGTACACTTTTATGATACCGTACGTCCCTGAATCCTTGTAATTTATTAATAACAGAATAGATATTTTGCCAAAGATGTGCAAAAACGAATTATTGTCTTAAAGCGGCAGACATATATTTTATTGACAACTTGGAATAGTTAATGCTATAAAGTCGTAGTAGGGGCCATACAAAAATTTGTGGTAAATTTTTATGATACCTTATGTCCTTGAATCCTTTTGAATTATTTATCACAGGATAGATATATTACCAAAGAAATGCAGGAACCTATTATTGTCTTAAAAGCACTGGACATATAGTTTGCTTGAAATAGTTAATGCTATAAAGTTGTAGTAGGATCCTACAGAATTTCGTGGTATACTTCTATAATACTGTTTGTCCTTCGACCGTTATAAAATATATATAATTTAATAGCTATTATATCACATATGTACAGTATCATATAATTTTCATAAAACCACTAGACAGTTTTCTTGCTGGCTTAGAAAGTAATTGCTCTCAAGTTCTAATAGAACCTTACAAAATTTTGTGGTACACTTTTATGATACTTTATGACCTTCAAACGTTATAAAATATATATCACCGGATAGTTATTTCGCCACAGATGTGCAGAATTATAAAATGTTTAATAATCTCTGCACAGTTTTTTGTTGCATACTCTTAGGATATTTAATGGCCCTTAGTTCTACAGATTTTTGTGGTACATTTTTATGATACTTTATGTCCTCAGACTGAAATAAAATTTATGTGAGTTGATAGCTGTTAATTCAAAGATGTGCAGAAGTAGAAATGTGCAGAGCTTTCAGCATTAGTGAAAGCTCCCAAATGTCGCGTTTCTAGTCAATAGTCGCAATCTTTGATTTTTATTTTATTTTTTATGTTTCTTTCTTTTGTTTTCAGATTAAATCCAGATACATATATATATTTTTTCAATGTTGTCTGTTATTTTATACGTGTTAAATCTCAGCCAATAATAATTCTCTCCTTGGAAATATCTCGAAGAAAAACATATGTTTGCCAGCCTGTCACATACAAAATTAACACATTGTTTTGCACTAAGAATTCACAAGATTTCTTTCTGTCCCTGTCTGCATTGTCCTCCATGATGACTTGAATTTGGGATTTGTTTCTGTTTTGTTTTTCAAAAAAAGTGTTCAAGCGTAGACTTTAAAACGGAATACAACACATGGTTGAAGAAAAAATCTGTTAAAAACTCATTAAAAATTCTGTTCAGAGGATATGTCTACGTTTTTTTTTTGTTTGTTGTTCCTTTAAAATCCCATATTCCATTGGCAAAAGTAGTTCATCACGTATGTATGTCATAGTGAAGGTTTCTTGTGCTTTAGACTTCTTTTTGTATTTTTTCTTTCCTCCGGTATAGATTGTAGTCCAACAATGATCATGGCAACATGACAACTGAGTTTTTTTTTTGATGGACAGTCGGGGGGGACTGTCAATCAAAATGGTAGCAGTGAAAAAGATAGCTTTGCTATTAATCAGATCACATCATGAGGAAATGAATGAATGAATGGCGGAAGGACAGACAGACGGACGGACGGATATATTTTTCTTTGAACTAATGAAACTACAATTGTTAATTGTTTTTAAAAAAGGTCCTTCTCAAGATGTAGCAAAAAGCTTTTTTTCCATGCAAACTCAATAACCGGTTAATGTTTGGTTTTTAACCTTCACCCAGCTGGTTTGTTGGGTTGCTGGCTTACCTTGCCTTTTTGGCTGTTTGCCTTCAAGGCATAGGTATAATTTTGTCACAGCTAATTACATATGCAATTCCATTTAAAGGAAATGTTTTGAAAAAAAGGACGCAGGCACACTCAAACATGATTATGTCTCCTCGAGAGAAAAAGACACTCATGTTTTCCTACTGAGCTTTGGGAAAACCTTATTTGGTTTTGTTGATGTAATAGTTGTGGTGCTTCCGTGACAATTGCAGCAGTAAATAACCTTCAGTGGTACTCAAGTGTCTCTACTTCTCTTTTTTCGATTTTTGTTTTGTTTCCATTTTTCTCTCCTTTTTATGACCTTTTTTGGAAATTGCAGTTACATCAGTTTCGTTTTATTTTTTGTCTTACCTAGTGATTTCACAAAAATCTCTAGATGGCCACCCAGTATGGAGCCCCGTATCTTTTTTCCACGCTTTCAAGTGTCATTTTTTTGCTGCTACGAGTTTTGAAAAACATATGTAAGCTTTTTATTATTTGTCTGATTGTTCGAGGAGATGTCCGTCTATCCGCTAGCCCGTCCGCCTGTCTGTCTGTCTGGTCGATTGTTGTTAGCAGTGTCGTAATACGTAACTTATGCTGGCAATATGCCTTTTTGACAGTTGACAGTTTATAGTGCATGACATATGACAGCCAGCCGCAAAAAAACGGCAAAAAAATCAAAGAGAGGGAGAAGATATACTGCACCGAATGTCGCGTTCTTTTTTTATTATTTTATTTTCCGCAAACAAGTAGATAATGATATAAGTTCATGGCAAAAATAACAGCCCAGTGAAACAAGTGCCTACAAATAATATACAAAATACAATAAAGCTTTATTTATAAATCCAATTTATGTCGCATAACGATCAAATAAAAAACAAAATATTACTTTATTTCAAAATAATTTCATCTACTATCGATATTACTACCCTTCATTTCATTGTATCTTTATAACTAATATCAAATAAAATATATTTCTGCACATCTTTGGTAGTAAAGCTTTAAGCTGATACATACTTAATACTCATTTAAAGGCTTTAGAAACCCTAAAAGTGTACCACAAAAATTCCCTACAGTTTTTACTCTCTCGATTTTATGCTACTGCCCATCTTTAGTAAAATTTGCATTTAAAGCAAATATATTTTATGGGAAAATCTTTGGAAATTCTACTTTCCAATAATATATAATTTATTAAAATGTTAAGACTTGAATGTCCCTTAAAGTGTACCACCAAAAAACTTTGTAAATAATCGTTTTTGTTAAATATTCAATTTTTGTTCTTATCTCAAAAATTAAAATTATATTTCTGCACATACTTGGTTAAAAAGCTTTCATATGATATAGATTTTACAACAATGTAATGACACTAAAGACCCTAAAAGTGTACCACAAAAAACTTTGTAAATAATCATTTTGATTAAACAAAGTTTTTTTCTTATTACAATATGTAATCAATAAAGGCCCTAAAAGTGTACCACAAAAAAACTTTGTTCATAATAATTTTTGATTAATAATATTTTTTGTTATTACTTTATAACTTCAGACTATTTCTCCACATCTTTAGGAAAACAGTTTTTCAATGATATAATTTGATTACAATTTGGAGGCACTAAAGTCCTTAAATGTGTACCACAAAAAACTTTGTAAATAATGTTTTTTTTAATATTCATTTAATATAAAATATATATTTCTGCACATCTTTAGGAAATAAAAATTATTACAATAAAAGGTCATTAAAAACCCTAAAAGTGTACCACAAAAAAACTTTGTAAAAAATAATTTTTGTTAAATAATTTTTTTTTATTGCTTTACATATTCTAAATATTTCTGCACATCTTTGGGTAAACAGCTTTACAATGATATATTTTTTATTACATTTTGAAGCCACTAAAGTCCCTAAAAGTGTACCACAAAAAACCTTTGTAAATAACTGTTTTTCTTAAATATTCATGTTTTATTAAATTGTATAATATAAAATTTTTTTCTGCACATAATATCCAGGATATTATCGTGTAATTACAATATGAGCCCTAAAATTGTACCAAAAAAAACTATGTAACGTTTTTACAATAATAAGTCAAACGAAACATTCGAACTCGTCTCTCTTTTCTTCTATCTTTCTCACTCTCCGAAGAAGTACTCATAAGCCTTTTTATCTCGAGTTGCATTATCACTCTCTTTAGTTTTATTTATCCCTCTCTAAACAACTTATACAAACACAGACATACTCATTTTCATTCTAATTTTATCACCTTACTAAATTATTAATTTTTAATATTATAATTATAATAATATAGGGAAGTGCTAAAGACCTCAAAAGTGTACCACAAAAAAACTTTGTAACGCTCTTGTAATAAAAAATCAAAGCAAACATAAATTTTAATATTTATTTTTTGGGCAAAAAATTTTAGTTAATAACTTATACTAAAATTATGTTTCTGCATATCTTTGAGAAACTAGCTTTCATATTATATACAATTTATTGCTATAGAGAGATATTAAACCCACCAAAAGTGTACCACAAAAAAACTTTGTAACTTATACTATTTCTCCAAAAATCACTCTTTTCCTATTCCTTTTTGTACAAAAAATTTTATGTCTGCACATCTTTGGGAAAATAACTTTTATATGATGTACGATTTTTTGCAATAAAGGCAATTTGCGGAACCCAAAAGTGTACCACAAAAACTTTGTTAAAATTTTTAGAGTTAAAAATTGTGCTTTTCACCGTTGTGTTGTACTTTTCTAGGCCGCATTTTCATGGATAGCTTAACTAAGTACTTTTTATTATTTTTTATAGCCATTTTTATTGTATTTATCTTCAAACCAAATTTAGTAAAACGTACCTTATCGAATTTAAGCTATGTTAACAAGACTTCTTACTTTTCAGCGAACAAAACTCTTTTGAAATTAATCATTAAGATGGCCTTTTTTGGTCCGCATAAGCCAAAAACTCTTATGTTTATTTTTGGAAATCGAAAACAAATAATTAAAACAGTTAAAGCTCTTTAAAAACCCCTCCAAAAAATCGTAATACATCAAGCTTAACCCACATACGAGTACATCCATGTATGTTTGTGTATAAATATAAATCCTAAATCGTTAATTTTTTTGCTAACAATTAACTTAACCTGCAATTAACCATATTGCGTTGTTGTTGTCTTCGAATACTGCCAACAAAAATCCAAACTCTCTACCAAATGAATCATCATTTAGATAAAGTTTGCTCGACTGGGCTTTTTGAAAAAAAAACACACACACTTAATAGTCAAATGGTATGACATTGAATCCAAGTGAGCTGCGAAAAAAAAGTGTGTTATGTTACCATATTTTTTAAAGCAAAGCTAACAAACAAACTTGGTTCCAAGTTGCTCTTCCTAATATGGCTAATGCTTGATCCACAGCGACAGCTGTAAGCTAGGCACGCTTATAAGTTCATTAGATATTCGAAAAAGAGGTGGGAGTTAACAAAAAGAGTAAAGAACGAAGAACCGCATATAATTAGTGTTCCCCTATAGATGTAGGTGGACGGGGGTGCTAAGGAATAATGAAATATTTATGATATGTAATTAAAGATACAAAAATTAAGGTTGGAATTGAGCTGAGTAAAGAAAGGTGGCAATTATCCCCATTAAAGGCTACTTAGGGTCAATAGGGTAACCGGTATTTTGTTCTCAATGAATCTTGTTTGAGTCGTAAAAGTATTTCATTAAAATATAGAAACATTTGAAAAGGCTCCCCTTAGGTGGCAATTATTCCCTTCGAAGGCAACTCAGGGTCAGAATAGTAAACAGTTGAGTAGAAAAACTTAGAATTTATATTATTTTTCTAGAAAAAAATTAATTCAACAAACAATTTTGCTATATGTATATTATTTTCCAAAAAAAATATTTATATAAAGAAAATGTGTTATTAAAAATTAATATTGTCAATTTTGGATAGGCTCCTCTTTAGCCACAGAATGGTGACAATTGCCCACTTCAAAGGAATCTTAGGGTTAATAAGGTAACCAGTAAGGCAACAAATCGTCAGTTTTATATTATTTATTTAAAGTTGCTATTTAAATAACAAAAATGTTTTGTTTTGACATCTTTACATTTGTTATAAATGTATTTTTATGTTATTGCCTCCTTCAATGGGCCTTAGGGTCAATAAGGTAACCAGTAAGGCGGAAAACTTCAATTTTATATTATTTTCCTTTAAATTTGTTTTTTAAATATTAAAAATATTTTTATATATATTTAAATTAATTATGCAATTAAGTTTTCTCTCCTAACTAATTATTTTTGGTTATTTTTCTCCCTTCCAGATTCCTTTGTAAATAGTCAAGAATGGACGATATCCCGTTCAGTGCCCGACTTACGCTTGGGCATTGTGGGCTCCCTCAATTCGGGCAAATCGGCCCTGGTGCATCGTTACCTAACCGGTTCCTATATGCAAGAAGAATCCCCCGAAGGTGGACGCTTCAAGAAGGAAGTATTCATCGATGGCCAAAGTTATTTGTTATTGATACGCGATGAAGGTGGAGCACCAGAAATGCAGGTTAGTAATTTCGCAAAAACACAAAACTACTCATCATAAAAAAAAACATTACAAGGAAAAGTTTTTGCCTTGCACAATCATCAAATAAACTAAGTCATACATATATTTTTGTTTTGTAATAAATCACTTATATCATGACAAAACTTATCTCTGGGAAAATAGCCAAGAAATAACTGTTTTCGCTATGATTTGACGTCATTCCTTCCTGCCATGAAAAACAAATCTAAAGGGAGACAGAGAGAGGGGTACAGGGCCATCTTGACCTTGTTTAAGGCTTAATATAGTGATTGCAGTCATGCCAAGCCAGAATACTTGAGGAAATATTACAATAAACACTGTTGGCATAATTGTATTGTTATATGGCAAATTTTTATGATAAGTATGAACAATGAATGTAACCCCCTATAAGTTATAAGTTGTTGTTTTTTTTACTGTAATCCCCCCTTTAATTGGTGTTTGTGAGTGCATTTTTTTCTTGTTCTAGAAAATCTTAAATTGAGGCTTTTCTTTCCTTATTTGCTTGTGTCGCCTCTTGTCTTAATTGCTATTAGTCAGCTAATGTAGCCTAAAAGCACGCTATCGTTTTCTGTGTCCCCAAAAAAAATGCCTAAAAGTATACTGTATATATAATTTATTGTTTAGCTTTAGAAGCCCCCTATACACAATTTCTACAAAAAGTTTTCTCTCTCTCTCTGGGTAAATGACCTTTTACTGCTGCTGTGGCTACAGGTACACAAGGGGAGACTAAAATAAATTTCCAACCTTAAGTGAAGGGGTCGTCGAAATGCCTATTGATGGCATGATATTAAGGCCTCGAAAAAGCTAACCATTAATGTTTTCACATTAACCGTTAAAGCCTACCTTTTAAAGGCTTTTTCACGTCTGCCAATAAAATATTGGCTAGCAATTTCCAATGCTTAACATTAAGTTAGTTTATTCGAAGCCTACTTAAAGGCGTTAAAATTAAAGCTGTACGTTTTTCTTGGGTAAATTGTTCTTCTTTGGTAGTTTAATGAATATTTAATAGATTTATGTTTTTGTTTATGGTTATAGTTACTCTCCACTCTTCCCTACTCTTCCTAGTCTCCTACATTTGCTGCTAATGCTTTTAGTGTTTTTTTCTTTCTTATTATTATAGTATACTTCAAGGAGCAACAGTAATCTTTTAGTACAACATATTTTCAGGAGCTTTTCTGCCAAGCTGTATATTTTTTCTGGTTAATGCATATTTAATAAGTTCAGATGTTTTTGCGTAGCCATTATCTTTGCTACCTACTCTACAACCACCACCACCTCCCTCCCTCTCCCTCTTTCTCCTCTCTGCCTGTTTAAATATGCAAATTTTGTTGTCGCTCGTTTGCCTTCTCTACTTAAGCTCCTGCAAATATGCAAATATTTTTTTCCCATTTTTTTTGTGTTCTACCATTGCGTAAAAAACAAAAATCGACAACAATTTGCATATTTATTTTTTGTTACATTTTCCAAACAATAATAATTTGTCTACCGTTTAACGTTTTTGCATTATGTTTCCAGCAAATGGAGCAATTTTCTGCAATATTTATGATGTGTAACAAATTTGTTTATGTTAAATGTTTTTTTATTGCCACACATTTATAGGGAACGCGTGCGGATTTCCACTCACACTCATTGCACCACAATCGGCCGCGTAGTTGCACGCATGCGCTCACCCTCTCTATTGTTAATTGTCTGTTAATATGCCATTAATTAGCATTTTATTTGATACACACACCGTTCACTCTTCGAAGGGATTGCTGAATTTGAATTGATATTGATTTCGTTCTATTCTAAAGATTTATGGTTGTTTTCAAAAGAGAAATTTGATATGCTTTTCATAGAAATTGATGGAGGTTTTTTTGCTTTCGAAGGCGACAGTGTTTATGCCGAGAGTCAAGAAAAATATCAAATATCCTGCAAACAATATGCATAATCGATCCAGCCGAAGTCAAAGGGGTGGTTTTTCCCTATGAGTCAATCTTATATGATTAAAATATTTTTTAAGGCTTCTAAATATCAGTGATTAAAATCTGATATTATTCCTTGAATGAAATTTTGCAGATATTTTTATTATTAATATTTTTTTATATTCAATCATATATGTACTGTAAAGTAATTTTAATAAATTATAAGCTGCTAAATTAGATAAATTACAAACACATAACATTTTTTAGATGAAAATATAAATATTTCAGATTGTGAAATTTAGAATTTTCAAGCATATGCTTCAAGACAATCTTAACCTCAAATATTACAAAAACATCTTTATTACAAAATTAAAATAGCTTTGAGATTAAAATTTCCATAGCCATTAATCAATTTCTGAAAAATTATTACGATTTCTGAAGATTTTGTTTAAACCAAGCATATGCTTGAATATGATTTTTCACTGTTGTGCAAATCAAAACATCAAATTGCAATAAAATATTACTGTAGAAACGGCATAGAATACTATTTTTAATATTTTCTAATATTCTGAGTGTATTTTAATAAGAACAAGCCTAAGCTTGAAGCAAATTAATTAAAAAATTGCATTCTTTTCATGTAAATATACTCAGAAGAAACGTAAAATTTATATTTTCTTAAACGATTTGAATATATTCGGCATATTTTTAGCTGTATTTTGAATTCAAGCCTGTGCTTGAAGTCCAGGAATTCCTCTAAAGACTAAAGTCTTCCGTCTTATAAAAAATTTCCTATTATTGAATCTTCAAAATGCGAAATTTCCATTGTCATTAACCCTATTTCTGAAGTTATAAACGTTTTTTTAATTCAAGCACAAGCTTGAACCAGATTTCTCCACTACCAGACATATTAAGACTTAAAATTATAATGTAAAAGAGCATAAAATACAATTTTCAATATTTTCTAATATTCTATGTGGGTTTTGGGTATTTTTTTAAATCAAGCCTGTGCTTGAAGTTCAGAATTTTTCTTGTTGACAAAGAAACTGAAGTACATTTCATCATTCCTCATCGGCTTTTATTTGTTTTCAAGCCTATGCTTGAAGACTTCTACTTTAGGCTTAAGGATTTTTATCTTTCATTTTTTTATTATTGTAAAACAATTTATTTTATTGCTCTTCGTGGCATTTTTATATCTTCCTGTGCCTTGTTTTATTGCGCCTCTGACCTTTTTAAGCACTTGCTTGAATGTCAAAAGCCACTCGCAATTAATTACTTTAAAAGCTTTTACTAAAAAGGTCTTTAGGAAATTATCATTTCAATTTAGTTGTTTTGCTGACAACTTTTATGACCCCTTTTTTATGACACACGTCCGATACGTGGTGCCAAGCACCCACCCACATTTACTCTGAAAGTGTGAGCTAACCTACAACAAAAAGTAGCCCTCGCCCACAAAAGGATGAATTCGAATGACACCACTACGGTTTCCTATTGAAAGCGGAAACTTAAACCGTTTTGAACTCTAACCTTTTCATACAAAAAAAAAGCCGGAGACAGTATTTTTAAAATCGAACAATAAACACTGCTCGTTCTTGTTAGTACAAGAGGCTTACGCAAAACCGAAATATGTATTTTTTGCAAACGTTTTTCATGTTGCAACCAAACGCTCCTCTTCTGTCATATTTGCATTGTTGTCAAACATTTTACAGAGTGAAAACCAAAATAAGTTTAAAGGCTTTTGTTGGTTGCGGAGTACTGGAAAGCAAAAAAACCTCCCCTTTTTATGAAAAAGGACGAAAAAGGAGTAGCACAGTGCAGCACCGCATTACGACTGGGCAAAAAAGGAAATGCAACCCTTACAAAAAATCTTGCAGTGCCCCCCATACCAGGACATTGTGTCGTCCTTTTTTCAATACCATAATCGTTAAAGTAAATTTTTGCGTTCTGCACTCAGACGCGAATTTGTGCAATTTTGCCAAAAGGTATTTCCAGGATTATAGAATTGCACGAGAGAAAGAAAAAACCCCTTTGGAGACACAGTGAAATCGGTCGGCGGTGGTTTTTCCTTTCCTTTTGAGAGCAAACAATTAAAATGCAAATATTATTCGCAAATCGTTGGCACAAAAGGATTTGTGTTTTTTCTCGATTATTATTTTTAGTTTTTTTTTGCTTCAATACTGCGCTATAGGAAGTTGCACAATTCATTTAACACACTTTCTTTTGGGCCTAGAATGAGGGAAAGTCTCTATGCCCAGATTTAGGGGTTAATAGCGAAAGTATTTGTGGGCCGAACGAGCGTCAAACACGCGGCCGCCGCCTTTCTATTGTTGCCAAAAATTTGCCATGGTTTTTAATCCTTTGTGTAATTTAATGTTTTCTCTCAAATCGGCAAACAAACCGTAAAACTGTCTAGTGATCCTAGAAGGATTATGCCATTGGCACGTGTTTTTAAAGTGATAATGGGGATAATATTTTTCGGGAGAAATTTAAAATTGATAAGTAATCCGATAGGATTAAAATTTTGAAATGTTTAGGTTTTAGATCTCTTAGAAATTATAGACATAGGATTAGAACATATAAATTAGGAAAAGTCATTTTATATTTCTAAATGATAAGGATTATATTATATTTTAAAATGTTTTATAAATAAGTTTTAATTCAGTAGACAGTAAAATTCGATTTTTCATTTTCAAGCTCGTGCTTGAACAAATTATTATGGTTATTTTTTTCATGAAAAAAAAGTGGAATTGAATTTTTTAGTCTTTTTGTCTTGAGTTTTAAGACATATTATTTTTTTTTTCATTATTTGGTCTTTCGCAAGCTTATGCTTGAACAAATAATTATGGTTATTTTCTTCAAAAAAAATCTGGAATTGAATTTTTTAGTCATTTTGTCATAAGTTTTAAGATAAATTATTTTTTTACTTTTTCATTATTTGGCCTTTTCAAGCTTATGCTTGAACAAATTATTATGGTTATTTTCTTCAAGAAAAAATCTGAAATTGTATTGTTTAGTCTTTTTGTCATAAGTTTTAAGATAAATTATTTTTTTTTAATTCTTCAATGATTACAATGATTCTGAATAGAATCATTTGGTCTTTTTGTCATAAGTTTTAGAATATTTTTTTTACTTTTTCATTATTTGGCCTTTTCAAGCATAAGCTTGCACAACTTATTATGGATATTTTCTTCAAGAAAATATCTGAAATTGTATTGTCTAGTCTTTTTGTCATAAGTTTTAAGATAAATTATTTTTTTTTACTTCTTCATTATCTGACCTTTTCAAGCTTGTGCTTGAACTAGCTAATTGTTATAATTTACAAATAAATTGGGAATTAAATAAAATAATTCTTTTTTTATATGGCCTTTTCAAGGATGTGCTTGATGTAACTAAATCAGGTTTTATTTGAAAAAAATTTATATTTTATATTTCTTTGAGTTATTCAGTTATTTGTCTTAAGTTTAAGGATATATTATAGCGATTTATTTCATTTTTCTTTGTTTGGCCTTGTCAAGCCTGTGCTTGAACTGTCTAATTCCGCCGTTTGGTGCAAGGAAACAATGAAAAATTGTCTTTTCTATTAGCTATTATGTTCTTTACGATTGGGAAAGCCCTGAAAAAAACTCATGTCCTTTTCCTTTTTATTGCTGCTTGCTTGAGCGGAAATAAACTTTTCAGTCGTACATCCAACCAAACAACTACAAATGCCTTTTATCTTTTGTGTAATAAATATTTGTGTATGCCTTCAAACGTGCCAAGAAAATCTAAATTCAACAAAAAATACAACAAAACAAACAAACTAAGACAATAGCCATAATGAAAGCTAAATAGAGAAAACGACGACGCAAAAGACAAAATACGAAAAAAAAAAAAAACTGTAACAAAAACGTGACATTTAAGTCGCTGCATGGGGAGGGGATAAAACACGGCTAAAAGAAAACTACAACGTGAAACTATGGAAGTTCTTAGAATGTTAATAGACTGCGAAGGGAAGGAGGGAAGAGCAGGGGCGGGAGTGCTTCGAAATTAGCCACGAATATTTGAGCTTGGCAGGCAGGCTAGTGGTTAGATAAGGATTTGACTGGTGGCGAACATAAAGATGGTTGTTGGGTTTTAGAACTTGGTAATGGCAGTAGACATAATAATATTTTACTTAAGTTTACACAAAGAGAAAAATAGTGGTTGCGACAATAGATATTTTAATTTTTCATTTCTCCAAACGAGTTTTTGATAGTACTATAGTACTAGTTATACATTTTATTGATCTGACCATCGATTAATTGGTAGAACAGATAAATGGTTGTAGTAATCATTTTACTGTTCTACAAATCAATTATTAGTAGTAGAGAGAAAAAAATTGGTTGTGACAACCGATATTTTCTTCAACCTAATTTTTATTTTTTTGGTATGACCATCATTTTTATTATTATGCCCATTATTATTATGTAGAACAGTCAAATAGTTGTAATAATCATTTTTTGTTCTACAAATCAATTATTGTTAGTAGTGACAACTATAGACATTCAATTGGCAAACACTTTTTCTGAGGTTAAAGGTAATAAATTGGTTGTGACAAAAATTTTCTTTTTGTTGGTAGTTTCATTGTTTCAATGAATTTAACTATAATTAATGGTTGCAATGATTGCCATATAGGTAGTAGTGGCAACCACTAACATTCAGTTCGTTCAGTTTGTTCTGGTGCAGAGCACAAATTGGTTGGTATCATCATAATTATAGTTGTGACTATCAATTGCGTGTGTGGAACCATAAAGAAGTATTTGCAGTAATCATAATATGTTGGTGACAACCATAAATATTCAGCTTGCTACTTTTTTTCTGGGTGTATACATTTATGAATTTAAATATTTAACTATAAAAGAGAGTAATAAAAAATTATGTTTCTTTTACACATGAAAAGTATATCCTTTTCCTTTTTTGTATAATGGGCTGAAGTAGGAAGTAGATTTTCTTTTTCCTTTCTTTGTTTCCCCTCCACAACTCAGGAAATTGACCTGAATTTCTAATGTTATCGCTTAAAGTGGGCCATTGTAATGATGTGTGCGGGGGAGCAAAAGTACAACATTCTAACTTTATTTTCACACTTTTCATCTAATAAAAAAACGGAGAAAAAAAGTTAAGAGAGAAAAGTGTTACATATTGAAACTAAACGAAACAAACAGCAGAAGTGGCTGACGTTAGCTAAAATTAGGTCAAATATCTGCAGAACCAGACCAAATACCACACTGTGACAGGGCAAGAATTGCCACCTTTTACCTTTCTATTTTTTCCTAGATTTTTGGCTGCAATCAGCTAACCAATCAAACAACCAAACAAACCATCCAAGTATTATGGCTAAGGTAAACCACAAAATTGTGGGTTTTTGTGGATTGTTGTTGGAGACCGTCTGGGCAGGGAATGAAGGTAGAAGGGCCACGGGAAACATGCTTATATCTACTTTATTGTTTAAATAAACTTAACGGAGATTTTCCAGCTTAGTCAGGTGAAAGAGGAGGAAACCGGAATAAAAGCTTAAGAAGAAAACTTTTTAATAAGCTTTCTTAGCCAAGCAACTTGGGTGTGTGTGTGTGTCTCTGTGTAACAAGGTAATGCATAAAATGTACTACTTAAGTAGATGCCAGGATAATAACTATGGCCATAGAAGAAACCTGACAGCATTTCTTACAACAAATAAAATATGTTAGCCACAGCTTAAAAGGACTCTTGGAAAAGATGGTGGGCAAAAAAGTTTATACACAAATCCCTATGAGGAGCTAATAATGTTATATAAATATTTGAAGGATTTCTTTTTTTCCTTTCTCCCATTCTCTCCCCCCACCCACAACAGAAGTAAGCAAATGTCATGCTTGATAAACATATTTTATGTTTAATATTACTATACTTAAGATTTCAGTTCACTTTAAGTGGCTTCTGAGTGAGTGTGTGCGCGGCTTTTCTGGAGTTTTATGTTTGAAATGAAGTCATTAAAAATGTAATAAGCTAAAGTTAAGTGGTTGTTAATTGTTTAAAGCTAAAATGGGTTTTTTATTTTTTTTTCTTCTAAATATGCATTCAATTTTCCCTCTTTCTCTTTATCTATAGCTTTAGCTTCAGCTTAAATGAAACCCAACACAACACTTTCGCGCAGTTTAAGGGTTATGGGGTAGAAAAAGGTTTTAAACCATTTAAGTGAAATAAATAAAAAGTTTTAATTGGATTTATATGCTGTGGTGGGAGAGGGAGGGAGGGGGGCATTGGGAAAATGGGAGCAATTTGTTTAACTATTGAAATTTAATTTAATTTGTACGGCAGCCTTTGAATACGAATGTAATTGCAGAAAGTTAACATTTTAAATCGATTAAAAATTTTTTGTTCAAATGAAAGAAAGTGAAATTCTTGAAATGAGAAAATCAAACATAGGTAGACAAACAAAATGAAAGACGGACAAAAAAAACAGTAATCAGCTATAGATAATTGACAAAAAGACCGAAGGATGGACGGAACTAATGCACATGAAATGATTTTAATTTAATTACGTTTTAAAAATTCAGAAGCTAAAGCCAAACAAACTATAAATACAATCACATAAAAACACAAAGTGAAGGACGGACTAAAACTATGCATAAAATTAAGACAGAAGCTCAAAAACAATAATATAATAAAACAATAGCAGAATAATAGCTTCAAAAATTTAGACAGAAGCTCAAAAACATCAATAACAGTAAACAAAATGCCCTTCAAGCTTATGCTTGAAGCATGAAAATATTCCCAGAAGTTGATAAAACGGAAGCAAACTCTACAGAAATCATAAATGAACTATTATCTATAGAAAAATCGTGACAAAACGTTCATATACCTTCATTTCAAGCACATGCTTGGCATTATTAAATGATACAAAAACATTATTTAAAGTAAAATTTATTTAAAAAAATATATAAAAGAAAAGCTGTGAGTTACAAAGGAAAGGAATCGAGCAATGTTTTGCATATTCAAGCTTATGCTTGAATAATTAAAATCACACTATAAGACATTGAAAGCTTCCATTACAACATACAACAGTAAAAATATCATTTAACATTCAGAAAAACGGACAAAGTAGACATATAAACCATTTCAAGCATGCGCTTGACAAATTTGAATCATAAAAATAGATTAAAAGCTACCGCACTTTATGAATAGCACGCATAACTAAATAAAAACAATAAAAATATCATTAACGTTCAGAAAGACTATCAAAGTATTAATTTAAGCCACTTCAAGCTCATGCTTGAACTTTTGAAATCACTAAAATAGGTTCAAAAGCTAATGTACGTTATGGAAAGTTTCTATAACCCAATAATACCATGAGGATATAGTTGATTGTTCGGAAATGCGGATAATATATCAATCAAAAGTTATTTCAAGTACATGCTTGAGAAACAGCCGCCACGGCTACTCTTGCAGGACCATATTATTATCATTAAATATTCAATGAATTTACCTGCTAAGCAAAAAAATAAAAATCGTTAAATATTATTTGTTCAAGCTTATGCGAAATAGATAACATTTATTTATTCTTATTTAATTATTTCAAAGAATATACCGAAACCAGATACCCAAACAAGAACATTCAAGCCTATGCTTGCCTAAGCTAAATTATTAAATTTTTCCTGATTTTCTTGAAGTGTAATTTAAGAAAATGTTTTATTATATAAAATTTATTAACTTATTCATTCTTCTTTAATTCACACAAATAATTTACCTCAAACAGATACTCAAGAACATTCAAGCATATGCTTGTTTATGCTAAACCATGTAATTTTCCTGATTTTCTTTGTGTATAATTTAAGGAAATGCTGTAAGCATTCTGTGTCCTTAAGCAATACCACTTTTCTTATCCTTTCAACCTGATTTCCTCACAAACTTCAAGCCTATGCTTGCCTAAGCTAAATTTTAACATTTTCCTGATTTTTTCTAAGTGTAATTTAAGGAAATGTTTTATTATTTATTTATTCAGAAAAAAAAAAAATAACTTACCTCAAAACGGACACACAAGAATCTTCAAGCATATGCTTGTTTATGCTAAACTATGTAATTTTCCTGATTTTCTTTGTGTATAATTTAAGGAAATGCTTTGTTAGCATTCTGTTTCCTTAAGCAATACCTCTTTTCGTATCCTTTCCACCAGTCTTTCTCAGTGTTTTTTTTTTGCTTCCGTTCAGTTTTTTTGTTTTCTCATATCAAACAAAAGCGTCCCCCTTTTAGAAAGTTGTCAAGCTGCCATGCACAGGACCATGCATCCCCAAATAGTCTTCCAGCAGCAGCTTAGTAACTAACCCTGATAAACATTTAAACGATTGTGTCACTTTATTTCACTTCATATTCTTCCAGAGACAACAAACTCTAATACAAACACTCCTGGTAGTCGTTCCCGTAGTCCTGCCACTCTCCAATGCTCTGCTGCTCTATTGCATAATACATGATGCATGTCGCTGCAGAAAAGGAGACGCTAGGCAGAGAGCAGCGAACGAGTACACAACACACAAGGCAGCCAAAGGACCTTCAGGCATAACTACCCAACCATTTCTAATGATATCATTTCAGTCCTTACGTTGTGGCAGTAAAAACAAAATAAAACCATGTCCTTTGGAAACTGCGCAATGGATAGATTTGTTATAAATGAAATAATCCTGCAGTTATTTTCTTAAAAAGAAAAAAATACCACGCATACGTTCAGGCACACGCTTCTTCCGATTTGGTTGCCATGAAATCCCTTGTATCCTTTTTGGCACAACCTTGACTTGACACAAGTTTCCAGAGTGTTGTTATCGCTGGGGTTTAGATGTCATATGCAATTGTGTGTATGGCACTGACTGAGATTTACCTTGGCACCCACCCACCATCCACCCCTTAAAGCGACAGGCGATATCACCCTGCCTTCTTGCTTGGCTTTATGCCACATTTACTTGAGAGATGATTTTATTTTCTTGGCAGTATAGCTAAGGCTAAACAGGGAGCTATGCTTGTTAACAGCATCACGTGCTCTTGAGACTTTGGCACTTCAATAACATTCAGCCATGCAATTTAGCGCAATTTTACATTTCACTTTGGTTGCTGTTTTGCGTTTTTTTATCCTGCAGTTATCCCATTATAGAAGGATGATGGGTGGACGGTCACCATTATGCCAAATCAGGACGCGGGAACATAGGACGCGTGTCATTATTTTGTTCCTTCACAATCAGACATGCATTCATGCCTTCGTCTTCAAGCAAACAATTATTCTCACAAACACAGCTGCCTTCCAAGTCAATGATGGCTTAACTTCCCTTGCGTTTCCTAAGGGGTCCTGGCAGTGTGTTGGCGGTTTCCGTTTCCTGCTTCATCTCCCACCTCTCTCGCTCTCTGGGCTTTGCCGCGAGTATAGAGTTGTTAAACCAAATTAAATATTTTACATTACATTTTTTATGGTAGTTTACATCCCATTTCTCAGTTCAACATAACTTGGGCCAAGGAGTAAAGTCAGGAGCTGCTTCAACAATTGTGCATATTTAAGAAAAAAATTGTTTATATGAGTGAGAGTGTTTGCCGAAGTTGGGTGGTATGTGTGTGTGTGTGCTCAGGGTACAGTTATGTTTACAAGAAGCTTTCTTCCCATCACTTTTTTTCCTGCAAAGCTTTCATAAAACAATTTATAATGCATTTGATTTATATGGGAACTAATTTATTAAAAAGCAACTGGCAGGAAATATGGCCTAACACTGGGAGAAATTCTCAGGGAAATGGCTCCATGTAGGCTTCATATTTTTTTAATGCAAAAAGCCTAAATGTAGGCAAATTAGAAAACTGCTGATTCTGGGTCTAATAGTATACAATATTTTTAAATTAAATAAATTTTAACTTAATTAAAATATTACTAAATAATATTGGTTAATTAATATGAAAAGTAATTGTTAAAAAAACTTCTGGCATAAACTCAAAAAAACACTGAGATAAACTTCCAAAAAATTTCTCAACACGGGCTTTGATTTTTTTACTTTAAAAAATCCTGAAAGCGGGCAATTAATTAGATCCCTGATTCCTGTCTTTTAATCAGCCTGATAATTAATATTCAATATTTTCAACTGAAGTCAATTCCTAAAAATTATAAAAATATAACAAAAACTATTGACTGATTAATTTGAAAATTAATTTGTTTCTAAGAAGACGCCTCAACAAAGGCTTTGACTTTTAATTTCAAAATAATTATCAAATGCAAGCAATTATCAAGATTCCCCATTCTTGTTTCCATTCAGCCCAATAGTACATATACGAATTTTTATAAAAGTTGATGTCTAACAAAGATTATATATTAGTAAAAAATTCAGCTAAAAGTATACTACAATTTTATGCGAAAGCAAAAAAGATAGCTAAAAGTATACTAAAATTTTCATGCGAAAGCAAAAAAAAATACACAAAAAGGGCAGCTAAAGGTATACTATATTTTGCATGCCAAAATGAATGAATGAAAATCAGTAATAAAAACCAATTAAATTGTTCTTAAAGGAAATTAGAATATACAAAAACGAATCACGAGAAATAGTGTTAATTTTTTAATTATACGACTTTTTAAATCTCTGTATTTTTCTTCAGCTGTTCATATTATATTTCATTCATATTTTTTTATTATTCTATAAAAAGCAGCTGGTAAGGTAATAAATACACTAAGAAATAATATTCTTTTTAAAGCCAAAACTATTTAAACATCTAAAAGTATGCTATATTTTTCATTTATAATGATAACTATTCTATTAAAAGCAGCTGTTAAGTCAATACACTAACAAGGAAGGTCTTATGTCTAAAAGTATACAATTTATTATGTATTTAAACAACTAAATGTATACTATGTTTTAATTTAAAAAAAATGAAAAGATAATATTTCTTAAAGGATGCTGCAAAATAATATTATTGGCGATTAGCAAAAATTTACAGCTAAAAGTATACTACAATTTTATGCGAAAGCTAAAATATACAGCTTTAAGTATACTTCATTTTCATGCAAAAGCAAAAAAATACTCAAAAAAGGGTGCTAAAAGTATACTGTATTTTGCATGTAAAATTGAATGAAAAACAATAATAAAAACCAATTAAATTTTTCTTAAAGAAAATTAGAAAATACACAATTAATCACGGGAAATAGTGTTAATTTTTTAATTATACGACTTTTTAAATGTCTGTATTTTCCATCAGCTGTTCACATTATATTTCATTTATATGGGAATTATTCTATTAAAAGTAGCTGGTAGGACAGAAATAAAGTCGTTATTATTATTTAAAAGCCTTAAAGTATACTAACTGCTTAAAGAACTAAAAATATGCTATATTTTTCGTTTAAAAAGCCCTAGATCTCGGATCGGATACAGAAGCCCAATCAGCTACTCATCTTAAACAAGTGATTACTGATAACAATATGAAATATTAAAAATAAAACAAATATTAATAGTTAAACTTGAATTTCTTTGGGGTTTTTTATAATTGAAATCGCCAAATATAAAATATTCAAATTTCGAAAAGTTAAAAAAAAATAATTTAGAATTTTTTAGTTTTTAAATGACGGATTGATTTTTCATAGTACATAAAAAAATTATTGCTATCGTAAGGAAATTATAAATAAATAATTTAAAACACCTAAATGTATACTACATTCTTCATTTTATTAAAGATTTTTAAGAAAAGTTTTAAATATTGGAAATATTTAATATTGATAAGCGCCTAAATGTATACTACATATATACTCGATTTTGATGCGAAACAAAAACTAAAAGAAAATAAAATTTCTTAAAAATAATAAAATATTAAAAATTTTAATTTTTGAATTACTCAGTTTTGATTTATTAAATATAATTTCAAAATTTTATATTTATAAAAATTCAAAATAAAATTTTAATTTGAAATTACTCAGTATTGATTTATTATTTATAACTTAAAAAATTTAAATATTTATATTTATACAAAAAATTTAAAATAATTTGTCTCAAAATTCTGTTAGACACTTTTTGGTATATTGCTGTGTGCCTTTAAAAATAATTTAAATTTGTGAACATACGAAAAGTCTAGCCTAACGATTTTTTATTTTTTTCTATTTATTGTTTACTTAATTAATGAATTAAAATATATAAAAGAAAAATATAAATTCAATATAAAAAAATTGTTAGATTTCGATAATACAGCAAAAATCAAAGATATATTATTTTCCCCAAAATTTTTTAATAAATTATTTTTTTTTAAATTTGCGGAAATTTTATATTAGAAATTTTTTTTCAATCCATTCCTCATTTTCTATGAAAGACTGGATCTTTCGTAGTCAGTGGTTTTTCATACGGAATTATAAATAAATATTGAACATTTTTAAACACCTAAATGTATACTACTTATACATTCCTCATCTTTTTTTAAGGATTATTAAGAGAAAAATATTAAATATTGGAAATTTGTAGGCGCCTAACTGTATACTATATTTTTCATTTTGGGTGCGAAACAAATATTTTAAAAAATAAAATATATATTGAAAATTTTAATTTGGAATTACTCAGATTTATTTTTTCTAATTACAATTTCAAATTTGTGTATTTATGGAAATTCAAAATATTTTTTTTTAAATTTCTTTAAGACATTTTTTGTATTTTCCTGTATACTTTTAAAGTAAAAAATATTTTTTTTATCTTTCTAATTTATTGTTTGCTTTTTGAATGATCTATAAAAAGTAGGAAGAAAATTATAATTTCAATAAAAAAAAATAATTTTCTTCTTCAAAATGTATATTTAGAATTATAAAAAAAAACAGTTATACGGTTTGTACGGCAGCCCAACGCGGAAGTTTTCCCAAAATTCTTTTAAACTTTTTTTTTAATTTGATAAAATTTTATGTTATTATAAAATTTTTTACCAATTCATGTCAAATGGGAAAGTTTAATAATTTTTTTGTGAAAAAGAATGTTGGGCTATTGATTTCTTGAAAAAAGGAAAATTTCAATATGTTGATTTAGGTAGCATTTTTCTTGAATTTACATTATACCGTATTTAAATTTACAATAATTGCTGTTATCTTCCTTATGTTATGACAAGCTTTTCGTTTCTTCCAAAGATTTCAGGAACTAAATTTAAATAAATATTGGCGAATTGATTTTAGAGTTTTCTAAAAAATTTTTTTAAACAGAAAGTAAAATCAAAAATTTCTCCCCGTGCATTCTTCGCGTGTGTCCAATTGCTTTCTAAACTGAGAAGAAACAAAAAACAATATAGCCTATTACATTACAAGGCGAAGGGGAGAGAGTTGAGTCCTGGCTAAGGAACACTCAAAACTTCCAACTTACATTGAAAAGTACACTAAACTTCTTCCAAAAACAGTTGTACACACTCTCTTCACTTGGTCGATTCTCACTGCAGTACCTCCACCCTCTAAGAGGAACAAGAAGAAGAAGAGGAGGAAAAACTCTCAATTTTAGTTCCCAAAGTCAACAAAACAACACTTGCTCTCCTTGAGAACCCCCCACAGCCCCGTTACAAGAAAACCTCAAGTAATTGTATGTTTGCTGCGTTGGCAATGATAAGGTACAAGCTCAGCGACAATGTTAAAGCATACTTTTGGGCTGAAGCAAAACATTGTAACATTACATATAGTTAGCCTAGCCTAGCCAAGCCAACCACCACCCAACCATCAAACCGCATAGCATAGCCTTTAGGATGGGGACGTAAACAACTAACACATACACTAACCAAGCAAAACAGAAATGATAGAGAATTGTTCCCGGCTTTGGATGTGTGTGTTAATGTCTGTGTGAATGTCGCTGTCTGTTGATGGTTTGTGAGACGCCAGTCTGCCGGACGGACAGACAGCAGACCCACAATAAACACCAACTTTATTAAATACAAGGCAAAAATGCTTTTCAGCTTCTTCTTCTTCTGTCGGTTCCATGGCATGAAATATAATGTGGTGTGATGTATGCATGAGTCTGTGCCCGTGTGTATATGTGAGAAATGTTGACATGTCCTTTTTGTTGGCTCTGGCTCTGCGTCTGTGTGTGAGTTTGTATTATTGTTTTACTTTTCTCGTATTTGCCATGGTATTGGGAATATGTGATTTTTATTGCTTATATGCCGCCATGAAATTGTTCACAAATACTCTCTGCATTTCGTCTTCGATGTCTCTGACTGTGTGTGTGTGGTTGGTCCTTCGAGTTGTGTTCGTGTGTGTGTTTGTGTCTGGCCTCTCTGCGCCCAACCACCCACCGAGTTATGTCCCTGTGTGTTATCCTGCAGGAAAGCCGCCCGACTGTGTGTTAACTTCATGGGGGTCTCTTTTCTGATTACCCATACAGTTTAACGAGAGACATCAATCGAGTGAGTTGCTGCGGTCTTTGTACGGCAGCCCAACGCGGAAGTTTGTGTTCAAGGATTCAAGGATATTAGTTAAGAGTGTTTTGTTAAATCCGAAAAACTCCAGCCTTAATAGATTTAACAAAATTGTGATTCTAATTGTTTTAGTGAAAATCGTAAAATAAATTTTTATATAAATATTTTCATATCGCCAAAAAAGGTAAAATTGTAGATTTTCTTCAACAAATTTACATTTGCATTTGCTTGTTCTTCCTGCTGTCCTCTTCACACCTTTTCCCTCCCTCCCCCATATATTTTTTAAACTCTCAATATCACCCTCCTTACCTTATGCTCCCCTTTCGGCCGTTCGGTTTTTGCAAACCTGCGCAGTATGCAACAAATTGCAGGACTAAATAATAAATCTAATATGAGGAGATATTTTATGCTTAACTCTTTGAACAAGGAAAAAAGAATACTTGCCTGTGTTATATTAGTATTGGTAAAAATAATTTCTTCATAATTCTGCCGTAGAGTTCATTATCCTTTTTTTTCTAAATCATATTTATTCCGCTTTAATAACTCTGAAAATGGCCAAAGGTTTGACCAAACCCTCGGCCCCCCTAAAATATGCTTTAGTAAATTATTATTGTTCGGGAGAAAAGGGGCCGGCAACCACAAGCATTTGAACTTCCGGTGTATTGTTTGCTAGAGGGATTAATTGAAAAAAGAATTCCCCCAAAAAATAAATCAATTGATTTAAGTTACTCTCTTTAAAACCCTTTAATATTCAAAGGATTTTCTGTGCTTTTATTCAAATAAAATGAAAGAAAGAAAAAGAAACGACCGTTAACACCTTTCTGTTTTTATTTCTTTAGAATTCCTTTCTTTTATCCTTGATTTCTCAAAGAAACCTTAACCTTAAGTCAAGTTTAGCAGCAATTATACAAAGTCAAGGGCCTCTTTGGCTTTTGTTTTTTTGAGGATATGAGGGATTTTGTTCTTTCTTCTCCTTTTTTGTTCATAATATAAATATTTCATTATGCTTCGACGTCTTTCTTTTATACTCATGTGTGTGTTTTTTTTTCTTTTTACAGTTTGCTGCCTGGGTTGATGCTGTCATCTTCGTTTTTAGTTTAGAAAACGAGTCGAGTTTTAATACCGTCTACAATTATTATACCAAAATGGCACATTTCCGTAATGGCCAAGAGATTCCCATGATTTTGGTGGGCACTCAGGATGCGATCAGTGAACGTAACCCCCGAGTGATTGACGATTCAAGGGCCCGCAAATTGGCCAACGATTTGAAACGGTGTTCATACTATGAGACATGTGCCACGTATGGCTTGAATGTGGAGAGAGTTTTTCAAGATGGTAAGTTTTGGAAATTTAGACTATATCACCTATACCTATCAGAAAGATATTTCCCTACTATGTCTCTCAAGAGAAAAAGACTTCACAATTCTATCTTTAAAACATTATAACTTACTTTCAATAGGCTTCTTTGCTATAAGATATTTTAAATCTTAGCTTTCCTTCATTTCATTGGTTTTATAATTGAAAGATCTCTCACTTCCTTTTAAAAGCTGTTAAAGTTGTTTTGCTCTCTTTATATCTACTGAAAAAATACTTCACAATTCTCTCTTCTTTATAACTTTACAACTATCATTTACTTTCAAACATCTTAATTTGCTATCATTGTTTTTCTTCATAATTTTTAGAGTTTAGAAATGTTCTCATTTCCATTTAAAACTGGTTATAGGTTACTTTCCCTCTATTTACATAATGTTTTATTTTATTTAAATTTAATTTTATTTTATTTTATTTTATTTTATTTTATTTTATTTTATTTTATTTTATTTTATTTTATTTTATTTTATTTTATTTTATTTTATTTTATTTTATTTTATTTTATTTTATTTTATTTTATTTTATTTTATTTTATTTTATTTTATTTTATTTTATTTTATTTTATTTTATTTTATTTTATTTTATTTTATTTTATTTTATTTTATTTTATTTTATTTTATTTTATTTTATTTTATTTTATTTTATTTTATTTTATTTTATTTTATTTTATTTTATTTTATTTTATTTTATTTTATTTTATTTTATTTTATTTTATTTTATTTTATTTTATTTTATTTTATTTTATTTTATTTTATTTTATTTTATTTTATTTTATTTTATTTTATTTTATTTTATTTTATTTTATTTTATTTTATTTTATTTTATTTTATTTTATTTTATTTTATTTTATTTTATTTTATTTTATTTTATTTTATTTTTTTATTTCCGTTTCTAATATATATTTTTACAAAATTTGTCCATTGAAAAAATATGGAGCTTAAGATACTATGTATCTTTCAAAATTTATGCATTTTTCTCTGTGTTTACTTTAAAGACATTCTCTCTCTCTCTTTTTATAATTTTATTTATTTTTTTATTTCCTTTTCTAATATATATTTTTAAAAAATTTGCCCATTGGCAAAAATAGAGCTTAAGATACCTATCGATATCTCCCTCTCAAAATTTAATTATTTTTCCGTGTTTACTTTAAAGACATTCTCTCCATATTTTTATAATTTTATTTATTTTTGTTTTATTTTGTCTTTTTACTGTCTAAATATAATTTCATATTTTGTTTCCATTAATAATATTATTCCCATTTTCCCCCCACTCTTTTGCAGCTTGTCAAAAAATCCTCTCACAACGTTTACCCCTACCCGCTGCTGTTGTTACCTCAAGACCCACCACACCTCAGGGCACACGTCTAGGCATAGCCTCCTATCATCACAACTCCAGCAGCAATGGTAGCGCGAATGCCAACGGTTTCTCCTCCACCAATTCCTCCTCCAATTCTATGCAAAGCAGCAGTGGTGGCGGCGGTAATGGTGTGGCCGGAGCCTCCTCGTCCGGTGGTAATCTCACATTACCCCATAGACATCATGTGCTCTCGAGTTCGACTCATCACATACCAATGCGCATGAGCGCCGATTTTGTACACACCGAACAGCAACACAGTTTGCCACCCACAGGCAATACGGCCCAAAAGCTGTGGCAACAACAACATCAGCAACAACAGGATAGCCAACATGTTCAGCTGAGATCTCATCATAATCGCGATCGGGAATATGCTTTAACCAATGAAAATAATAATATAACCAAATATCCAAATTCCCAGGGCGGTTTGGGGGCGACGACGGCCGAGCAATTGGCCCCTCTGTCGCTGGTGCCTTTACGAGAGAAAGACTCTAATATGGGTGTAGGCGGCAAAGATTTACCCACACCCACCTCAACGCCTACGGCCAGTCGTAAGTCGCGCAGAAGATCAAATCTCTTCATACCCTCCTCATCGAAGAAGGGTGAGAAGGATATGAAAAATGGTGAGCTGGGTAGTGGCCGTTCCATACCCATTAAACAGGGTTATATGTACAAGAGATCCAGCAAATCGCTGAACAAAGAGTGGAAAAAGAAATATGTAACGCTGTGTGATGATGGCCGCTTGACCTATCATCCCTCATTGCACGACTATATGGATGATGTGCATGGCAAGGAGATACCATTGCAATATGTAACGGTTAAGGTGCCGGGCCAAAAGCCCCGAGGATCCAAATCGATTATAACTAATAGTGCTTTGACCACTTCTATGCTGTCGACCAATAATGGTAATGGTTTTGAGGGTTCAATTCAAATTAAAGACAATTTATTAATTTTGATTTTATTTTCTCGTTTATTTTAGTTTTTGAACCCTTAAAGGAATCGGCTGTCAAATCAAATTCCTCACAACAAACCAGCGGCGATGAGGGCATAGCCATGTCCAATTCCAATTCTCAAACTTTCCTCGCCGTTTCCGGGGAGCATGCTCAACGTGAATTATTGGCCGTTAATGCCTCCAACAAGTTGGAGGCCCAAACGCCCAATGTGAAGAAACGTCATAGACGTATGAAGAGCAGTAGCGTCAAGTCCAATGAAATTGATGACTCTGATGGCTATGAATTCTATATTGTCTCATTGGATTCGAAACAGTGGCACTTTGAGGCTGCCAACTCTGAGGAGCGTGACGAATGGGTGGCCGCCATTGAGCAGGAAATCTTTAAGAGTCTACAAAGTATAGAGAGCACCAAATTGAAGCCGGCCACCACCAGTGAGTTGGCCTCCATGGTAACGATACGTACACGGGTACCGGGTAATGGCTATTGCGTTGACTGTGATGCACCAAGTGAGTTTAATGTTCGGTTATATTTTTTTAATTTTTTTCATACATATATTTAAATTGGATTTTTGAGTTTTTTAAATTATTTTCCGAAAAAAGAATTTTATTTAATTTTGAGTTTTTTCAATTTTCAGATCCCGAATGGGCCAGTTTAAATTTGGGTGTCTTAATGTGCATTGAATGTTCTGGGGTTCATCGCAATTTGGGTTCTCATATCTCTAAAGTGAGATCTTTGGGTCTGGATGATTGGCCGTAAGTATTTTATTTGGAAAATTGTTTTCTATTATTTCAATTTATTTCATTTTATTAATTATTTCGGTTTTCTTTTTTCCTTACAGAGCCGGTCATTTAAGTGTTATGCTCGCCATTGGCAATAGTTTGGCCAATTCCGTTTGGGAAGCCAACACACGTCAAAGGACAAAACCCAAACCAAATACATCACGTGAGGAGAAAGAGGCCTGGATTCGCAGTAAATATGAGGGAAAAGAATTTATGCCACCACCAAATACAAATACCAATGCTACACCGGGTCAGCAATTAATTGAAGCTGTGATTAGGTAAGTTAGAAAACAAAAATTTGATTAAATTAAATAAAATTTTCAATTGAAAATTTTTCTATGAAACTTTATAAGTTACACTATGCAGCAAAATGAAAAATCATTATAACTCAGAGCTTCTAAAACATTTTTTTCTAACAAATTTTGGTCTCCTAAAGGTTAAAAAGTTTTAAAAAAAAACGAATTTACTTTTTCACCATTTTTTCATGAACTAGGCAATTGATCTAATTGAAATAAATTTTATAAAAATTTCAATAAAATTTGCTAAAAAAAATTATTTTCACATCTCTTCAATCGGGCCCATATTTCAGAAGATATTAAATTTTACATTTGAAATGTTGTTTAACAAAAAATTAAACAGAAAAAACTATAGAAAACGTTATAAAAAAATATTTTATTCTTCGAGTTGATGTCCTGAACACATTTTTAATATTGTGATAAATTGTATGGAAATTCACTTATAAATAAATAAAAAAAAATTATATGTTTTTCAGAATATTTTAAAAGAAAATTAGTTTTTGAAAAAAATCATTTTCTATCTCATTATTTTTGCATGAATTAGAAATGCCTGCGGATTGGAATAAATTTAGGGGAAATCTGTATAAAATGTACTAAAAAATATGGACCAATCTATCGACCACAATTTCAGAAGATATTACATTTTCCATTTGAAATGAGTTTAACAAAAAATCACATTTTTTTAATTTTTATTTTTTAAGTATAAAAAATATAGAAAAAATATTTTATTACCTGAGATCTGATCTGATTGGAATAAAAGTTATTAAAATCTCAATAAAATTTGCTAAAATATATGCGTTCATATCTCCCAAATCGGACTACAACTTGTGAAGATATTAAATTTTACATTTGAAATTTTTTGTAGAGAATTTAGTTTTTGAAAGGGCTAATTCTCTTTTTAATAACTTTTTCATTAATTATGGATCTGATCGGATTGGAATAAATGTTATTAAAATCTCAATAAAATTTCCTAAAATATATGCGTTCGTATTTCCCAAATCGGACCACAACTTCTGAAGATATTCAATTTTACATTTAAAATTTTTTTAAATAAAAAAAAAATTAAAAATTTTGAATTTTTATTTTGTAATTATAGAAAATGTACGAGATATTTTAAAAATCATTTTTTGTTACATGAGCTGATGGAAATCTATAGAAAAATAAAAGAATTATAGCAATTTTTGAAAATGTTGACAAAAATCACATATATTTTTCCTTTTTCATTGACCATAAAAAAATATAAGGAAAAATTAAAAATAAAATATTTTATTGCTCATTTTGATAAATCAAATGCTTATGATTTATGCTCAATGCTCAAAGTTCGATAAATATTTTGAAATTTCATTGATAAATTGAAAAATTTTAATATTTGTTTTAAAGATGAATTAACTTTGTCACTATTTTTGATGATTTAGAAATGAAATCTTATTGAAATACACTTTACTAAAATCTCTATAAAATTTGCTAAAATATATCTATGCACCGCTATTCAATCTGACCACAATTTTAGAAGATATTAAATTTTAAATTTGAAATATTGGAAATTTTTTGTAGAAAATGGGAATTCATCTGTCACCACTTTTTTCTTAAATTATAAATCTGTTCTAATTGGAATACCATTTATAAAAATCTCAGTAAATTTTCCTAAAAATTATATTTTCAAATCTTTTCAATCGGACCACAATTTTAGAAAATAATAATTTGTTTTTTTTTAAATAATTGCATTCTTTAATACATAACAGAGGCAAAGATGGTCTAGATCCAGGAGAATATCCTAGTAACAAATCATAACGAATCAAGACCGAAATAAAAAGAAACGATTCTTATATTTTATCTTTTAAATATAAAAAATACGGAAAAAATTTCTAAAATTATTTTATTGTTAGAGTTGAGTTTAAATTTAATTTTTTTTAAATCATCAATTTTTTCTCTTTATATTAATTAATATAAAAAATATGGAAAACATTTATTTAATATTTTTTTAGTTTTTGTTGCATAGTGTCATTTTTAAGGTTTTGTGTTTTTTAATTTATATTTTCTTTTAATTTAATAATATTAATAATATTTTTTCTTTTTTTGTTCTTTTTTTTCCAGATCCGATATGAAATCAATAGTTTTGATTTTGGCAAATGCCAATCCCGAAGTCACCAATGCCAATGTAAGTCCTAGAGATGTTAGGACACCTTTACTTTTGGCTTGTGCCATAGGAAATCTGGCTATTGCTCAGCTTTTGATATGGGTACGTTTCTCACACCCCAAATCTTCCTTCGTCCCTTCAACAAATTTTATAATTTCCATTTTCTTTTTGTTTCCTTATAGAATGGTGCCAATATCAAACACACCGATCATGAAGGCCGCACCTGTTTAGCTTATGCCCGAGCGGCTCAATCTTTGGCCACTGCCAAATCTTTGAAAGCCGCCGCAGCAGCCGCTGCTGCTGCAGCCGTTTCCAACATGACCAGCAATAATTCCTCGAGTTTGGCCAGCAATACTTCATCGTCGTCATCCTCCATATCGCAAAGTAACTCAATCAATACCAATTCCACCTCCACAGCCGGTTCGGCAAATGCCGCTTCAGCTGTCCCAAACTCCTCCTCCTCCACGTCAGCGACGGCGACGTCATCCGCCTCAACGTCATCCTCTACAAATGGTGGTATACCAGCCCCCCACTACAGTGTTGAGGAGACCACTTCACTGGTGGAACTTTTAAGCGGTCTGGGTTGTCCGGAATCGGCTCCCTTAACCGCCAGTGGTACATTGCCACGACGACGAGATACTTTGGGTACACCCTATGAGAAAACCGTTTCAGGGGTTATATAAACAGATATAATTTTAATCAAAAATTTCAAAGATTACAAGAAAAAGTTCTTTTTTTAGAAATTAGAATTTTATAGAAACAATATTATGGTAGTTTTTAAACAAACAAACAAACAAAATCACGCTTAGCTTAAAAATGCTATAAAACAAACAAACCGGAATTTTAAGTTTTCGCCTAATTTAGTTTTAAAAAAATCTTGTTTATTATTTAGTTTATTTTGTAAATCGCATATTTTGTAAATCCTCGGTTCCTTTTTTTGTAACAAAATCTCTTTTTAGTTGAAATCTAAAATGTTTATATTAATGTAAATGTAAAAATGCCGTATACTTTTGTTAATTTTAAATGTGTATTTTATTTTATTTCAAAACAATTGTAAAGTGTTTTTTTTTTGTCGCCTGTATGTATTCCTCCTGAGTTTTGTTAAAGTTTGTTTTTCTTGACTTTTAAGTTAAAACTTTTAAGTTAAATTGTCGAATCTTCTTTTGTAAAATGTTTAGTTTCTGCTATTAAAGTAAGTGTTAGGTGTTTTTTCGTTTCGTTTGGCTTAAATCACAAAGCTTCTTATTTCGCCCACCCCACAAACCCTGTTAATTGTTTCCCCCTATCCCCCCTCTCTCTCTACCTCCAGCCCCAAAGCTCGTTTTAGCAAATCTCTTCTTTATTTTTTATTATTATTTTATAATATACACAAGAAAAGAATATTATAAATATGTATGTTTTTTAAACAAAAAAAGTTCTATCTATATATATATATATTAAAAAAAAAACCGCAAACCTGTATAACGACTTTTTATGTATGTGTCTGTATATAACAATTATATTTTATTATACAAAAAAATTAGTTTAAGTTTTATTATTATTTTTTTATTAAAAATCACCCGAAAAAGTTTAACAAAAAAATCTCTCAATGTGTTTTTATTTTTTCCAAAATTACGTCGATTTTTTTTCAAATATATTTGGCTGTCGTTTTTTATCTTTTTTTAATTTCTTAATTTGCCATTATCTACATTAAAAATAAAAAAAATGCTACCGAATAAATAGACTTTGATGATATATTAAAACAATTTACATATTAGTATTATTATTACTATTATAATATCCAGCAAAGTACCAAATATTTAGGGATCGTGAATTTTATGAAAAAAGTTAATATTTTGTTTTTGGTTTAGCTGAATTTTGTAGTGAAATTTTCCTAAATTCCAAAAAAAAAACTGAAATTTTGTGAACAAAAATCGTTTTTCCAAGTTTTACGACATTTTAACAATTGTGTTTGCTTTTTTGCAAAATGTGCGCTTAATTGTGAAATTTAAAACTTGAATTTTTATCATTGAATAAATACGAATTTTTTAAATGTACTGTTTTCTTGAACAAAATATTAAAGCTTTGTTAGTTTACCCTCTTTTTTTCAGGAAAAATGTAGTGCACTGAAAGAAATGTCATTCAACAATATTTCAATTAAAAAACTAACATTTTTTGTTATCTTCAAATAAAACATAATTAATTCAGGCGACTTTTTAGCAAAAAAAACATTTAAAAATTGAGAAATTCTCAACTTGAAAACTTACGAATAACAAATTTCGATTTTTTTAATTCTTGAAAGGGATTATAGTTTGGTAGCTCCCCCAATGATCCATGGGTACAGATTTTCAGGAACAAGTAAAAGGGCACAGAAAAAATATAATTATAAAGTTAATCAATTAAAAAAATAATTCAATTAACTTTTTAATCAAATGAACAAAAAATCCAATTAAAAAAGGATTAAAAATGTCATTAAATAAATTTATTAAAATGTTAGTTATCATCAATTAAAAAGATAATTAATTCAATTAAATTTTTAGTCAAACTAACAAAAAAAATTTAAATAAAAGAGGATTGACATGTTTAAAATTTAAAGTAACAAATTATTTCAACTCAATAAATTGATCAAAATCAGTACATTATTCAATTATTTTTATCATTGAATAAATACGAATTTTTTTAAATGTACTATTTTCTTGAACAAAATATTAAAGCTTTGTTAGTTTACCCTCTTTTTTTCAGGAAAAATTTAGTGCACTGAAAGAAATGTCATTCAACAATATTTCAATTAAAAAACTAACATTTTTGTTATCTTCAAATAAAACATAATTAATTCAGGCGACTTTTTAGCAAAAAAAAACATTTAAAAATTGAGAAATTCTCAACTTGAAAACTTACGAATAACAAATTTCGATTTTTTTAATTCTTGAAAGGGATTATAGTTTGGTAGCTCCCCCAATGATCCATGGGTACAGATTTTCAGGAACAAGTAAAAGGGCACAGAAAAAATATAATTAAAAAGTTAGTCAATTAAAAAATTAATTAATTCAATTAACTTTTTAATCAATTAATTAAAAAAAATTCAATTAAAAAAGTATTAAATTACATAAATTTATTAAATGTTAGTTATCATCAATTAAAAGGATAATTAATTCAATTAAATTTTTAGTCAAACTAACAAAAAAAATTTAAATAAAAGAGGATTGACATGTTTAAAATTTAAAGTAACAAATTATTTCAACTCAATAAATTCATCAAAATCAGTACATTATTCAATTATTTTTATTGTAATTGAAGATCACTTAATAAATTTCTAGCTGTTTAACTACAGTGTTCACAAAAAATAAGAATGAAATGTTTTTTTTTTAATTGTTCGAAAAAATATGGTAAATATTAAAAATGTGTTTGTTTCAAAAAAATTCAATTAAAAATTGGTTGGATTTTTTATCTCCAATTAATTAATCCAATCATATTGAATATATGGACAATTTCAATCATTTTATTAATTGAATCAATTAACAAAAATTAAAAAAAAAATATTGTTTCAATTAAAAAATTGGTTGGATTTTTATCTTCAAATAAATTATTAATTAATTTAAACTAACCAATTATATTGGATATCATTTTATAAATTGAATCAATTAATTTTAAATTCATGACAACAATTTTAAAAAAATTATTGTTTCAATTCAAAAATTTCAATTAAAAAATTGGTTGGATTTTTTATCTTCAAATAAAATATTAATTAATTTAAACTATCCAATCATATTGGATATATGGACAATTTTAATCATTTTATTAATTGAATCAATTAACAAAATTATTTGAAATTCATGACAAAATTTAAAAACAAATATTGTTTTAATTCAAAAAATTCAACTAAAAAATGGTTGGATTTTTTATCTTCAAAAAAAATATTAATTTATTTAAACTATCCAATCATAATGGATATATGGACCATTTCAATTATTTTATTAATTAAATCCATTAACAAGAGTATTTGAAATTCATGACAATAATTTAAAAAAAATATTGTTTCAATTAAAAAATTAGTTGGATTTTTTATCTTCAAATAAAATATTAGTTAACTTAAATTATCGAGTCATATTGGATATGTAGACAATTTCAATTATTTTATTAAAATATTAATATATTTAAACTATCCAAACAAATTATTTGTTTTCCTTCACTTTTTCGAAAAAAAGAAAAGGAAAATTTTTTTTTCGCAAAAAATTTTAAGAAACTTTGTTCAGCATATTCTTGGCTACATTATTGCCAAATATAGTTAAGCGGTATCACCAAGTCTAAATAAGTTGTTGGACAAAAGCTGATGACACCTTTTTCGAGGGGCCCACTGATTTTCAGAAACTTTGGAGGCCCATAAAAAAAATTGGTCACCAATTTCGCCAAACCGAGTATAGGGTTATACTACCCTTTGATAGTAAAATCGAACCTATACTGTCAAGTCCGTGTATTTTTTACTGTTGCACAGTGTTAACAATGGTTGATAGGAAATTTGACGTGGGACCGGAAAAAACGTGGGATAATACCTTTTTTTATCGAAGTGGATATATGTAATGAAAAGTATATGAAGGATATTTCAAAAATCAGTCATAATGTGTACATTAGTATTAAAAAATGGGTCCAACGACAATATAGGAATTTTTGCAACACTAGTCCCTGATCCATTAGTATAAAGAAAAAATCTAATTTTATTATGAAAGCCATTATCTGCACATTGCGTTCAACCTTTCAGAAATCACATATTATCTTTGTAACTGAAAAATGGGTAAATTAAAAAAATTGCAGTTAGAAACCACGTGATGTTATCAAAGGACAGACAAATTTGCTGGATATCAGAAAATGTGATTGAGGTCACTCACTACTATCAAACTTTTACTAGATGAACAAAATTTGACTGAAAAAGAAATATACTTTTCTTAATTTTGTGATTTCTAACAGGGGCACGACACTTTTTCTAGGGATTTATATAAGAATGGAGGTATCGAAAACATTTTTTCGTTATAATGAAAGCACTTTGAAAATAGGTTAAAGTAAATTCAGACAATTTTATTTATATTTTTCTCATTTTCAAGATTTTTTTGCAAACAAAAACAATTTTTTTCTATTTTTTACCATTGTATCTGCCTAAACTTAATCCCATGCTTCTGTTCCAAAATTACAAATTCTGTTCCAATTAAAAAAATTATTAAATAAATTAAAATTATTTAAATTGTTAATTGATTAAATGACTAAATTAATAATTAAATGATTATAAAAATTATTGAATCAATTACAAAATTATTAAAAAATAATTGCAATATTTATCAAATCAATTTAATTAAAATTAATTAAGTCATTATAAAAATTATTTGAATAATTAAAAATTTTATTAAATCAATTAAACATTTTTGGAATCAATAAATTTAATCAATTTGAAATATAATTGAATCATTATAAAAATAATTTGAATAATTAAAAATTAATTAAATCAAATAAACAAATTTTTTGAATCAATTAAAAAATTATATGAACAATTACAAAATTATTTGAAACAATTAAGATTTTTTATTTGAAACAAACGATTAATTGAAATAAACTGAAAAATAATTGAATTAATTAAAAAGTAATTGGGTAAAATAAATTTTTAAAAATAATTAAATTAATAGATTTGAACGAAATTGTTTATTAAAGATAGCTAACATTCGAATTATCTTATTTGAATGCCACAAAACTAATTTTCTATGCAAAGGAAAGTACCAAAATGCAATCAATATACAAATTAATAGAATCATTAAAAAGTTATTAAAAAAGTATATAAAAAATTATTTGAATAATTAAAAAATTATTTGAATAATTAAAAAATTATTTTAATAATTAAAAAATTATTTGAAGAATTAAGTTATTTGAATATTTAAAAAATTATTTTAATAATAAAAAAATTATTGAATTAATTAAAAAAATATTTGAATCAATTACAAAAAAATAGAATCAATAACAGTTAATTGAATCGGGCTAAAAATTAGTTGAATCAATTAAAAGTTTTTTAGAATCAATAAACAATTCAAGGAATCTTTAAAAAATCGATCGAATCATTTAAAAAATATTTGAATTATTTTAAAAATTATTCGAATCATTCTAAAAATGATTTCAAACAATTAAAAAGTAGTTGAGTCAAATAAATTATTCATTGAATCAATTAAAATTAATTAAATTCTCAATTGAATCTAAAAAAAACGAACCATGGATTGAATTTTAATGATATAATTAAGAAATTAATTGAATCAGATAAAATTTTGTTATAATTGTAAAAATTATTTGAATCAATTAAAAATTTATTAGAATCAATAAACAATTCAATGATTCTTTAAAAAAATCGATCCAATCAATTAAAAAATATTTGATATTCTAAAAATTATTTGAATCAATTAAAAAGTAATTGAGTTAAATAAGTTGTTCATTGAAACAATTAAAATTAATTAAATTCTCAATTGAATCTAAAAAAATAAATCATTGATTTAATTTTAATGATATCAATAAGAAATTAACTGAATCAATATAAAAATTAATAATCTCATTAAAAAATCGTTTGAATCAATTAAAACATTTTTTGAATGATTTAAAATTTATTGAATCAATTAAAAAGTTTTGAATCAATAAACATTTCATTTAAATCAATCTAAAAATTTATTGAATCAATAAAAAAGTAATGGAGTCGAATAAATTGTTAAAAAATAAATAAATGAAAACAAGTTGTTTATTTATTGAATGAAATTGTTATTTGAAGATAGCAAAAATTTGAGTCGTTGATTGAATTTGTATTATGAAATTAATTCAATCAATCTAAAAAATGGAATCATTACAAACACAGTACAACATTTTCAGCTCCTTTATTTGGACCTCAATTCTGACAATTGGACGTGAAAGTAGCTACAAAAATAAGAACTTCTGCATCATTCGTTTAGTCAAGTTGGCTCAATTTCATTTAATGGCCATACGAATTTTTTTGACCAATGTGGATTTTTTGCACTTTTTCTATATTTTTCTCGGTATTGAATCAATGAAAAATTATATTAATCAAATTTATTTTTATTTTTTATATTTTAAATTAATTATTTAAAATATATTAATATAAACATTTTAAATTATTGTGTTGAGCTATAAATAAATTTAATCAATTAAAAAGTAATTGAGTCAAATAAATTGTTAATTGAATCAATTAAAGATTAATTTAATCAATGATAATTAATGAAATTCTTAATTTTTAATGTTATTGTTAATTGAAGATAGCAAAAATTCCAATTATCTAATTGAATCATTTAAAAATTGTTTAAATAATTAAAAATGTATTGAATCAATGAAAAATTATATTAATCAAATTTATTTTTATTTTTTATATTTTAAATTAATTATTTAAAATATATTAATATAAACAACATTTTAAATAATTGTGTTGAGCTATAAATAAATGTAATCAATTAAAAAGTAATTGAGTCAAATAAATTGTTAATTGTTAATTAATTAAAAATTAATTAAATCAATGAAAATTAATGAAATTCTTAATTTTTTAATGTAATTGTTAATTGAAGATAGCAAAAATTCCAATTATCTTTTTCAAATGCGACAATTTGGTAATTTAAAAACTAATTCACTATGCAAGCCAAAGTAGCAAAAGTTCACTGAAATAAACATTAAAACTGAAACATCGTCAAACTGCGAAAAACAATTTTATAAAAATTTCAAAATCTGGGAAAATTTCACAAAAAAATTTAGCAAATATTTACAGCGTCAAAAAATAAATTTTTTTTTATAAATATTTTATTTCTCCAACTCATTTTCCGTTTATATTCTATAAATATTTTTACAAAATAATAAAACAGCAAGAAGCGGCATGATAGATTTATACAAGACATGAAAAATTAATTAATAAAAACTCATTAGCTTTTTCCAAAAAACAATCAGAAAAAAACCCCCAACAAAAAAGGAAGGTAATATGCAAAATAACTTCTTGAAACGCGCTTAGAAATTTAAAAGACCAGAAAAAAAACAAAGTAAATAAAATACAAATACAAGAAAAAATATAAATTGCAATATTTATATATAAATATATATTATAATACAAACAAAGAGAGAAATAACATAAACAAAAATATACAAGAGAAGAAAACCGCTATAACAAAAAATATGCCAGAGAGCAAATATTTTCAAAATACATAAAAAAACAGCAATGGACAACTTTTTAAAAAGTTATAACAAAAAGTAAAGCAAATGAAATACAATGTTTTTCTTGTAGTATAATTTCTTTTGAAAAATATTTATTTTTTAAAACTTATTTTTTGTTTTCTTTCGTTTTATTAATTTATTTACTATATATAAACTGTATAAATGTATTTGCAACGTAATTTATTAGTAAAAAATACGATAAATGCAATTCAAGCAAGAACAAACCAACCTTATATATTGTTTATAAACAATAAGAAAAAACAAACAAACAGAACAACACAATTTAATTGGAAAAAAACTAAAAACAAAAAAAAAATCACATAAAAAAATAATAAAATAATAAAAATTAATACCCAAAAAAATTACAATTAATTTTTTATTTATCTTCCTAAGGCTGCAAAATAAAATGGTAGGTACAAAAATAAACCGATATGGAAATTTATTTAAAAAAAATAATGAGAACTTGTTGAT
Source organism: Eudasyphora cyanicolor (assembly GCA_963930755.1). Lineage (NCBI taxonomy): Eukaryota > Metazoa > Arthropoda > Insecta > Diptera > Muscidae > Eudasyphora > Eudasyphora cyanicolor. Next base: position 39,027,131 of record OZ005737.1, on the reverse strand, counting down.
AAAAGTATAGCAATTTTACGAAATAAAAAACATTGTCTTTCAAAGCCACTGTTTGTACATTTCATTTGAGTCCAAATTTATCATAATCCGTTCAGCCATTCAGGAGTTATAAGCTTTCAAATCTGATTAGATTTTAAATACCCTACATCAGAATTATGTTCGCCTGGTAGAAATCTCAATGACAATATTGCAACTAGCTTAGAAGTAAAAAGGCAAAAACGATATATATTTATTTTCCAGTATGTCTGTGAATCATACTTTTAGGCGACAACACTTGTCTGTCTTTCAAAGAGTTGTAAAGCTGGAAACGTCTACATTATCTGCAACACAAAAATTTTGGAGCCTAAAGGATCGCTTTACGATATAATTTTAAAATTATTGCCGATTTTAAAGGGTCTTTAACTTTTCTATATCTGCAAATTTTTTACATAATTTTCTAATACAGACCATGTTTTAAACCATTTTGGGCCAAAATGTACCTCAAATGATTTCCTTCGGCGAGTATGATCGTTTGGTATATGGCTTGTTCCAAAATTCCCAACTTCGATTAATAATGTCATTTTTGAGATAGGGGATTTGTTAGCCTTTCCATTTTCACCAAAATCGATAGATCGTGGATTTTCATGATATTGTAGCATATAATAGTGGACGTTGCGCTGATTTGCGGATGCCTTCGATTTTCTTCCAGAATCTAATATATCATGAAAAAATCGCTCTTTTATAAAACGATTTGTGCCTACATTAAAATGTCAATAACTTTGAAACTAACAAAAGTATCACTACACAGGATGCCTTAATCGAAAGGCCTAAACGTCTACTGGTGAATATTTGCATAAAATATTAAATTATTGAAATAATCGAATTTTATCCAAAGTTTACTATAAGCCGACTATTACATTACGTATTACGTAGACGTTCAGACCATTCTGTTGCAGTGCCATTTGTGGCAAAACACATGTTAGTTTAGAATTTATGGGTATTTTAAAATCGGTATAACACTTATATATAAAAAAGATTTTTTAATAAAACATTAGGTTCTGAAAGAAAATAAAAGGCACTTGCAATTTAGCACAATGTCCTCTATCATATGCCAAATTTTTTAAATAATTTCTTGAAACATACTCTTAGGCACCAAAAAGATTTTTGTGTAGTTAAAAATAAGAAATTATTGAAATAATCGAATTTTATCCAAAGTTTAGACCACTATAATAAATTAATAGCTTCAAGCCAAACTATAAGCCGAATATTACATTACGCATTACGTAGACGTTCAGACCTTTCTGTTGCAGTGCCATTTGTGGCAATATCGCAACTAGTTTAGAAATTAAAGTCGTTTCAAAATCGATATATTTTTTAAGTGGCATACTTTTAGGCGAGAGGATATTTATTTTTTTAAATGACTGTAACTTCTAAATCCATAGAAATATCGTAACAGGTGATACCTTAAAAGAAAGCTCGAAACGTCTACATTATCTGCAACACAAAAATTCTGTAGCCTAAAGATACGCTTCACGAAATAATTTTAAAATTATTGCCGATTTTAAAGGGTCTTTAACTTCTTAACTAATTGTGATATCGTCACAAGTGATACCTCAAACGAATACTTTAAGCGTCTACTTTAATTCCTTAAAAACTTTTAATTATATAAGTTATTCCAATTTTTTTCAAAGTTCACTAATGGATTTTCAAATTTTGACAAAAACATCTTGGATTTTCATAATATTTGGATATATGAAGAGGAGATTGCACTGATTTACAATCCATTTTCGTTTCCATCGAGAAACTAATATTTCATGGAAAATTCCCTTTTATATAAAACTGTTATACCGATTTTCAAACGACTGTAACATCTAAACAAAGTGGAATAGCGCCTCAAATGAAAGCTCTTAACGTCTATTTCGTGCTTGACGATAATTGAAGCATAATCGCGAACAACGTTGTAAACGACAAAATTTAAATTACCAATAATTCGTAACAAACGTTTTAAAAGTAGCAGACACTTTCAAAATTGTCTTTTTTTCACTCATTATTGACATAGCTGCATAAAAATCTATTTTATAAAAAAAAAATTCTTATAAATTTTATGTATTTAATTAATTACAAATTATTTTTGTTCACACGGCGTTTGGTGTTTCTTTTTAGATTCAGGGTTGCATTTTCTCTCATTTTTTTATTTAATTTTTTTTTTTGATACAGCACTTCTAAGACCGAAGGTATTAACATTTTCATACGAAAAGTATTTGAAATAGTTTTTTTTTTGTTTGAAATAAATTCAAATATTATTCATTCTTAATCTTTAGTACATTTTTTACTTTTTCGGAGTTTAAATTACTAAAAATATAAATTTCGCTTCAAATTTTGTGAACGTTTTAAACCGAAATTTATTTTTCGGTTTACGTTTTCTGTAGAAGCTAAAAACGTTTTCGATTTCAAAAACGTAAATTCTTGTACGATATTGCATTCTGTGACATGCCTGTATATTACACCTATCGAAAATTGTATAATTTTATTAAATTTTACTTGTATGTAAAAATAGTTAGCAGAAGATAGTAGTCGATATTAATTAAATTAATGAATTAATCAAACTGAAATTTGCTGCGTAAAATATGAAAATATTAGGTTCTTGTAAAAATGTAATGTTTTTATGGATCAGCGAGGATTAAAGAGTGAAGAAAATAAACTTACACACTTTTTTAATATTTGTTAACAAAAAAATTTTTTATCCTCGTTTTGTGTAAATTTTGGAATTTCGAAATATGGCATATGCCATCGATTATACTGGATAAAACACGTATTTTACAGGGAAATTAAAAATTTTTCGATTCTTCTGTTTTTGCCCGCTTTGGAATAGATTACATTGTTTCAAAAATTTCATAAAAAATCTAACTTAAAATGGATATAACACCTGGAGTGAATAGGACGAAATTTTGAGATCACTAATTTTTTTTGGTGAAATTTGAAACTCGAAATTCAATATTTCTTAAAATATAGAGGTCTTGAAAAAATATTAATTTTGTGTAGAGCATTTTCGATTCTTCTGTTTTGGTCCATTTCGGACCATTCGGTTACCTTATTTCAAAATTTTCATAAAAAATCTAACTTAAAATGGATATAACACCTGGAAATTTTGAGATCACTAATTCGTTGGTGAAAATTTAACCTTTTAAAAAAATGTTAATTTTGTGTAGAGAGAATAGTGGGTCCCTCAACATCGACCGAAGATTTATTTTATATATACATACTTACCTTATTATTATCAGTAATATAATGAAAGAATACATTTTTTTAGTGCCCATCGAGCTTTATTTAAGAAAAACAATGATGCTGAAAGTTACATTTGATCTTAAAAAATAAAATATGAGAGTAAGTTGACTTCCCTTGTCAATAAATGATTTTCAAAATATATACAAGCATGGAAATGTTTACATACAGCAAGTTTTATAGAATAGAAAATAATTAAAAAATTTGGAAAAATTATTTTAGTATAGCAGAATTTTTAGTTTGATAATTAAGGGCCTTACTCATAAAAAGTTAAAGAAGGTTTTAGCAGTGTTAAAGCGTTCTTCAAACCTTCATTAAATTTTTATGAATAAGGGCCTAAGAGAATACACATTTTTTAACAAAAACTATGCATTTATAATTTATTTGTTTTTTTTTAATTTATAGAATTGAAATTGAAGGTCAATGAAATCTTTAGTTGCATATGTATTTATTTTCAAAATCATTCAAATTCATAGGTCAGGCTAAACTCTCTCCATCATTTCTGTTAAATGTCATGTTTTCAAAAACAATAAATAATTATACACATTCTTGTATATAAAATTCTGTAAATATATAAAGAAAAAATAGCATGCAAAATTTTAAATCTTAAAAATCAATGACAATTTATCCATCTTCAATTAATGTTTTATTTATTATACCATTGAGAATAGCAAAAAAATGTCAATCATTTTAATTTTAAATTTTGATATTTTTCCATGTGTAATGTTAAATATTGTTTGTTGCATTTATTAAATCACATTTATCCTGTTTGGCAGATATTTATTGAGTAATTTGTATAAAAGAATTATCATTTTAATGTCCTTTAGGAAGTTTCTAAAAAAACTCACTCGATGAACGGTTTTTTGCATTTTTTTTTCTTGAACCCAATTTTATGTTTGTTAGTAGTATAAGTGTCTTTGTGTTTAATTGTTGTTGTTAGTAGTATATGGTGTCTAAAGTAAAATGTGTGGTTTGTGTCTATCTGTATTATAAATTTGCTGTGTATGATTTTTTTTTTGATTAGCTTTGGATGGAGTTCTAATATAAGTTTAGTGGATTTTTTCTTTGAATATAAAACACAGAAAGGCAAACGAATATGATTTCAGGTAAAAAGACAAATCAGATAGTATATTTGGCTTTTAGGCAATTTGTATAGAAAAATATAATTTGGAATAAAATAAATTTATTAAAAATTTTAAATTATAAGGGGAAGTTTCAAATTTTTTATAATGAGAAAAAACATATATAATTTGTTATTACATTTTGAACCAACATCATTGCATTCTATAGAAATATAGAGACAAAATATTCCGGAGTCAGAAGAATATTCTAGTTTTAAAAATTTTGTTATTTTCACATTTCAATGAATGTTATATAAACCATATTCGATTTCAGAATATTCAAATGCCTTGATTTGAGATATTTCATATTTAAATCAGAATTATAAAAATATCATTGAAATTACAATTGGGAATCATCAAAAATGTCCACCGAATTCGAAGTACGTTTTAATAAAAATTAAATAAATTAAAACAAAAAAGAAATTGAATACAAATGATTCAAATTAAAATTGAAATGTAAATTTATGATTAGAAATTCATATGGAATTGGGAAATCTCAAATTAAAATAACATTTTGCCAATTTCAAACGTAAATTCTCATTTTTAAATAATTTTATTATGTATATATTTTGTTTACGATTTAAATTGATGTGCTTTAATTTTCAACTGACTTTTATGAATTTATATTCAATATATTTAAATTAGAATTATAAAGATATCATTGAAATTACAATTGGGAATCATCAAACACGTCCACCGAAATCGAAGTATTTTAATAAAAATTGAAACAAAAAACAATTCGAACACAAATGAGTTTAAAAATGAAATGTAAATATACGATTAGAATTTCATATCGAAATGGGAAATATCAGTTTAAATTGAAATTGAATCTGCTTTAATTGTAAAATCTCAGTTTCAAAATAACATTTTGCCAATTTCAAACGTACATTTTAATTTTTAAATGAATTTTGTTTACGATTTCAATGGATGTGTTTTGAATCTCAATTGATTTCTTTGTATTCGCATTTAAAATGGAATTTGTATTTGAAATTGGTTTAAGAATTTCAATTGACTAAAGAAAAAAGTTAATAGTAATCTATGAATTTTATTCTGTCTTAAAATTGGTAATTTTTAAAAAAAAATCTTTGTATGATTTATTTTTTAGAAAAAAATTTCCAAAAATTTTTGGGGATTTGAAATTTTCAAAATTTAAAAAAAATAGTTTAGGGTTTACAAAATTTTTAATTGCTCTTGGACGGTTGAACGAAAGTTTTTAAAAATTTTATTTCGTAAAACCCTAAAATGTATTTTTTTAAATTTCAAATCCCCAAAAAATATATGGTAGCGAGAACTTATTTTACCATTAACTTTTTAGTCAAAAATAAAATTCATAGGTTAATATTAGAAATTCAGACACAAAATGAAAATTTTAAACGGTACTTTTTGTTAATTTCTCAATCATTTGAAATTTAAAATGGAAGTTTTGTTGCTGATTTTTTTAATCTATATTTAAAACGGATTTGTTTTTTTTTGTATTTGAAATTAATTTATTGGATTTCAATAGACAAAAGCTTAAGGGTTTTTTCATTTTTAATGGATTTTTTCGACTTTGAAATGGATATTTTCAGTTTCCAATGGAATAACTAGGATGTTCAAATGATTTTTTAATTTCAAGTGATATTTTCAAATTAAAATAATTTATTATCTCAATTTCATTTTTATTATAAAGAACGATTTCATTCGATGTTTTTTTATTTGCTTTTAAAATTTCAAATTTCCGTTGACAAAAGATGAATTAAAATGCAAATCATCAACAAAACTTCAACTGAAAATTAGATTTACGACATGAATTGAAATAAAAAAAATAATAATTTCAAATATAAATTATTTTGTTTAAAATTCAAATAACCCCAATTGTAATTTAAAATAATATTAATTTCTAAAATAATATTAATTTCTAAAATAATATTTTTAAATCACAATTATTTTGTTTTAAATTTAAATTGTTATTTTTAAATTTAAAATATTTCAACTGAAATTCGAAACACAAAAATGTATATTCAAAACATTAAAAAATTCATTTAAAACTGAAATTATACAATACATTTGAATTTAAAATGGATTCTGTAAATTTCGTGGGGTGTTGTTTTTTTTTTTTTTTTGAATATGAAAACATTTTTTTTGATTTGAAGTAGATTTCTTTAATACATTTTTTAACTTTAATTTAATAGTTTGGGTTGCAAATGACGTTTTTGAATTGTAGTTTTTCAATTTCAACGGAAATTATTCGATTTTCGAATGATTTTATTTTATTTCAAATAAAAAGTTTTAATTTCAAAAGAAATGGTTTCAATTAAAAAAGTCTATTTAAAATGATTTCTTTTTAATTCAAAAATAAATGTTTTCATTTGAAAAATATGCTTAATTTCAAAAGAAATGTTACCATTTAAAAAAATTCTTAATTTAAAAAAAAACTGTTTCATTTCAAATGAAAGTGTGTTTGTTTCAAATTAAAAAAGTCTTAACTTAAAATTATTTTTTTTTATTCAAAATAAAGGTTTCCATTTCAAATAAAAAGATTCAAAATCAAAAAAAAAAGTTTTGATTTCAAATAAAATATTTTCTTTTAAAAAGTTTTCATTTCAAATAAAATCTTCTTTTAAAAAGTTTTAATTTAAAATATTTTTTTTTTTAGTTTCAATTCAAAATCATTTTTGATTTGAATTTCATTGACATGTTTTGAATCTCAATCTTTTGAATGTGATTCTTATCTCTTTGGATCATAAATCGTGTTGCCGTCGTGTTTATATTACATGTCAGGAAGGTTAGAGTTTAGAAAAAATTACCACTATATAAACTTTGTTATAATTCTGAAAAGATCGTATTGTTTGCAAATGAAATTTTTTCGAATCATATAGTTATTTTTTGTTTGCAGTTTGGTAAGAATTTCAAAAAAGTCGTTTGTTAAATATTTTTTTGTTGAGTATGAGAATAATGATGCATGAAGTAAAGAATTTGAAATAAATCAACATCAAGTTTCATCACTAAAGATAAAAGGATTGAAAAACAAACAATATTAATTTCATTTAATTTGAGTTTATGGAGATTTTTAATTACTTTGAGAAGTGAAATTGCTTTGTGGCTTAAAAATCGATTTTATCTTAATCTGAAAAGGATATTTTTTAATTAATATACAAATTCATCTCTAAAGACTTAAGGTTTTAAAAAATAATAGTAAGCTATTTAAATTGGAAAGTGAATATAAGGTCTTTTAATTTATTTAAATTGGAGAGTAAATTTAAATTGCAGATTGAATTTTCAAGGGTGGGACAAAATTATGCTGTGAATATAAAATCGATTTGAAAATGTTTATATTTAATTTTAGAAACGGATAAAATAAAGTTATTTAAATAGAAAATTTAATCCACTTACAAAAAATTATCTACACTACATCCGGAATTTATTTATTTTTAACTATTATCGATTCGAACTGATGAAAATGTTTGTTTACCAGTAGTTTCGAATGTAATTCCAAAAATGTCACTTGAAGAAAAATTGTGGGAAAAATTAAAAAAATATTTAATCATTTGCCTTATTTTCAATGAATAAACGCATAAATATAAATCCGATTAAAAAAAGAAATTCGAAAAATGTCACTCGAATAAAACTTGTGTGAAAACTTTAATTACTTTCCTTATTTTCAATATATAATAATCCAATTAAAAGTAAATTTCCTTGAATCTTTCAAAGTCTAAAAAACTGTACAACTTTCCAAACAACGATTTTTTATTTAGGAAAACCATTGAATCTTCTAAGTCAATTAAAGTCAATCCAATTGCATATGAAAAGAGTAGTTTCATAACTAATTTGAATATGAATTGTAGAAAAAAGTTATAAATTTAGCTAATCAAAAAAAAATATCCAAAACAAATTAAAATTAAACATTCAAAAATTTCGTCAATATTATTGAAATTTGATTAGACTATATTTTTATTTTTCAGATCCGATTCTCCAGTGCATCATTATTCTTTCTACTCCTCATGCGCGTTCACTTGCTCTGTTCGCATATGTTTTTGCTTTGCAAGAAACCCAATAAAGTTATTAACTTGTTTGTATAATTGTTGTTGTCTGAAACCAATTATCTATTGTTGTCACATTTTGTCTTCACTTTGTCTATTGTCTTGCGAACAAAAAAAAAAACAAAGTGTATAAAATATTATTTGAGTATTGAGAGTTGGTTAATCACTATAAACTAAATTCTAAATAAAGAAAATGTAAAGTTGGCAATTACATTGTTTAAATGTAGCTCAGAGGGGATATATGTATATATTTAATTATTGGGCAGATTTCATACTTAAAAGTAAAAATAGCAATTAGATGGAAGAAAGATATTACAAAATAAAACACATACATTTTAGAAAGAGTGCACAAAAAAAGTACCATATAAAATGCGTACAAAAACATTATTAAAAATAGAAGATTTATGAACTGAATCAATTTTAATATTAATTAAATCAATTAAAATAAATAAAATATTTTTGAATCAACTAAAATATTATTTTATTGAGCCAGTTCATTTAAAAATATTAATCGAATCACTTTAAATATTTATTGAATCAATTCAAATATCAATTGAATGGACAAATTTTAATATATTTAATAATTTATCTTAATATTTTTAATTGATTCAATTAATATTTTTTATTGATTCAATTAATATTTTTTATTGATTCAATTAATATTTTTAATTGATTCAATTAATATTTTAATTGATTTAACTAATATTTTAATTAATTCAAATAATATCTTGATTGATTCAAATAATATTTTAATTGATTCGATTAATATCTGTATTGATTTAATTAATATTTTAATCGATTTAAATAATATTTTAATTGATTCAGTTAATATTTTAGGTGATTTAATATTTGAATTGACCAATTAATACTTAAGTTGATGTAATTAATATCTAAATTGGTCCGATTAATATTTTAATGATTCAATTAATATTTTAATTGATCCAATAAATATTTTAATTGATTCAATTTATATTTTATTATATTAATTGAAACAGTTAAAATATTAATAGAATAAATTGAAATATTGTTTGAATCAATTAACATTTTAACTGAACCAATTTATATATTTTAATTTTAAATTTTCAATTAAACTATCAAATATTAATTGTTCAATTAAAAAATGAATGAAATCAATTAAGATATTAATTATAAAGTAACCAAATAATAATTGAAACAATTATAATATTAAATAAATCAAGCAAAAAATTTTAACTGAACCAATTATATATTAATCGAATCACTTTAAATATTATTTGAATCAATAACATATTTACTTATTAAATCAATGAAAATATAATTGAGTCAATTAAAATATTAATTGAATCAATTTAAATATCAATTGAATCAATAAGAATATCAATTGACTCAATTAAAATATTATTTGAATCAATCAAAATATTAACTGATTCAATTAATATTCAAAGTGATTCGATAAATATTTTAATTGATTCAATTAATATTTAAAATGGTCAAATTATATTTTCATTGATTCAATAAATAGATATTTTATTGACTCAAATAATATTTAAATTGTTTTGATTAATATATAATTGGTTCAGTTAATATTTTAATTGATTTAATTAATATTATAATTTCTTTTTAATTAATATTTGTTTAATTTATTATTAATATATTAATTGATTCCAGTAATTTTTTTTAATTGAACAATTAATAATTGAATGTTTAAAAATTAACATTTTAATATATAAATTGGTTCAGTTAAAACGCTAATTGATTCAAACAATATTTCAATTTATTCCATTAATATTTTAACTGTTTCAAATGATATTTAAATTGATATAATAAAAGATAAATTGAATCAATTCAAATATTTATTGTATCAATTCAAATATTTATTGTATCAATTAAAATATTTATTTAATTAATTTAAATATTAATTGAATCATTAAAATAATCATTAAACCAATTTAAATGTTAATAACATCAACTTAAGTATTAATTGGACAATTCAAATATTCATTGAGTCAATTAAAATATTAACTGAATCGATTAAAATATTAGTTGAATCAATTAAAATATTAGTTGAATCAATTAAAATATTCATTAAAAGAAAAGCATCAAATATTAATATTTTTAATTGATTCAATTTATATTTAGATTAATCAATTAAAATATTTATTGAATCAATTTTAATATTAATTGAATCAATATCAATCGGACATTTTAAATATTAATTACATCAAATTAAGAATTAATTGGACAATTCAAATATTAATTGAATCAATTAAAATATTAACTGAAACAATTAAAATATTAGTTGAATCAATTAAAATATTAGTTGAATCAATTAAGATATTAAATGAATCAATTAAATTAAAATACGAATTGATTCTACTAAAATATTATTTGAACCAATATATTTCATTAAAATATTACATTTAAATATTAATTGTATCAATTAAATTATTATTTGAGAATTAATTGATTTAATATTGATTTAATAATAATTAATTTAATCAAATTAAATATTAATTTAATCAATTTAGATGATTTATAAATTTTAACCGATACAATTAAAATATTGATACAATTAAAATGTTAATTAAAACAATTACAATACTAATTGAATCAATTAAAACAATAAATTAATCAATTAAAATATTAATTGAATCAATTAAAATGAACTGAATCAATAAAACATAACCGGAATCAATTAAAATATTAATTGATCAATTTAGAGTCAATTGAACAAAATCAATTTTTAATTTAATCTATTTAAATATTAATTGAAAATATCAAAATATTAAAATATTAATTGAATCCATTCAAATTTAAGTTGTATCAAAGTAAATATTAATTGCATCAATTACACATTGATTGAATTAAAATATTAGTTGGATAATTTAAAATGTTATTTAAAATATTAATTTAATCAATTAAAATATTAATAGATCGATTAAAATAAATGAATCAAACTGTTAATTTTATAATTTTTAATATTAATTAAATCGACTAAAATGTTAATTGCATCAATTAAAATAATAACTAATTTAATCAATATACATTTTAATTGAATCAGATTAAATATTAATTGATATTATATTAAAATATTACATTTAAATATTAATTGGGCCAATTAAAATATTATTTGAATCAATTTAATTAATTTTAATATTAAATGTGCAATTTAAATATTAAGACATTTTTGTAAACTTTGAAAATAAAATAAAAACTGAATTAAAAAATGCATAAAAATTAAGAATTAATTTAAATATTAATTGCTTCAATTAATTTTAATAAGATATCGGTGTTCATAAAGCAATTCAATTTTTAACTGAAAGTAGTAAAAAATCATCTAATTCAATTTTAAAGGCATTTTTTGAATACATAAAACTAAACAGAGAATACAAAACGTACATTTTAATAGTAAACTTTTTAATTTCATTCGAAGTACGTAAATTTTTCGAAGTTTTTATGATTGTTTCCTAGATTTCATATTAAATTGTCGGATATGAATATCTGTAGGTAGTTCTTAATATTTTTTTTACTTTGAAAATATGCGAATAGTTGGATGGTTAATTTCTTCATCGTTTGAAAGTAAATTGTTGAACTTTAAATTTCGAATCTTATGCGCCTGTTCTGTATTCCGAATGCGAACTTTCCGCTAGTTCGAGTTTCTAAATTTGTTTCTTGGGGCACAAATAGTAGCGTCTGTATCAAATATGCTTCGAATGGGAAAATGAAGACACTCCGTATTTACAGAGAATCTTCAAAAGTCCTCAAACAGAAATTGTGGACAAATTTATGAATAAGAAGAACTTCGGAATCAATTCGCTCTCGGAATGCAGAACAGTAATGTTAAAACAGTTTTCGTAAAGTCAGATATGTATGTAAGAAAGGATCATTTTAGACTCTAACTTTCTCGTCAGTTGAGTGGATGAACTGGAGATAGAAGACTTTGAAACTTGACTAATTCCACAGAACAAACTTCGACATATAATTTGGTCGGTTTATCTGTCTCTCTTTCTTACCCTCTTACTGCTAAAAATCGCAATCAATTATTGTAATTTTTGATTGTAAATTGGGTAAAAACACAATTTTTATTTAAAATCAACAGATTTAAGATTGTTTAACAAATAAGTAACAGTAAGATGGCAATGTAGCTGATCGAGTACACTGAAAAGAATAAGTATCCAAGAGTCCTCTTTAATTTGTTCTCGGATATGAAAATCCTATTTCTACGTCATCTTCGTAAAATCCACCTCTAAACAAAGAATAGAGAAAATGTTTTCCCAAAACAGTTAAGTCTAACTAAATTCGATGGTTGTCTGACATGTTTTTTACGTTTTGCTTTACTTTGCTCTCTAAATTCCTGTTTACTCGTATTCCGGTCATATTTTTATAGCACTGAGTGTAATACTATATAGGTTTTGGAAAAGGCTTTAGTTCTGAAAAAAAACTAATTCTACAGTGTAGTAGTTTACAGTATTTGAATTCGAAGGCCAACGTGCTCATAGTTATCCAGCCTATCCTCAAGTTTAACTTAAATGGATTCATTGAATAAATAAATTCTGACAATGTGTGAAATGGAAATCGTGTTCCTAACCAAACTATATCAACATTTTGTTGATATTTTTGTGATATGGGGTCGTTGAATTATTATTTGGGGTTGTTGAAATTTGGGAATATTTAGTTAATTTGGTTTTACAATAACTTTTGCTATTCTGAGAAAGGTTAAACGGTTTAACAACATTATCTCGTTTAAGACTCATAAACGAATATAGAACAAAAAACTTTGTTATTGAAAATATGTTTAAACATTTTATAGAAATTAATAACCAATAGAAAAAGTATCAGTTTTGGTTTCCACACCTAATTAGAAACAAAATCTAAGGGGGAAATACCATTGAACATTTAATAATGGGATATATATAAGTACCTAAAGTAATATGAAAATAATTTTAAAAAATCCACGACAATTTTTTGGCAATGTACCTATGGTAGATAGGTCTGTGTAATTGTAATTCTTGCAATATTAGACCCCATTTCAAAGGATTTTGTTTCGCTAAATCCGTATCCGGATTTCTCTATGATATGAAGTTTTAATTTTACCGTCAGAATAGTGTGCAAAACTGATGAATTGTGAAAATATTTGAGGTTATTCAGAGTCATATTGACTCACAATTCCAGAGATATATTTCCAGCTTCTTAAAATTCGATTTCCTATCTTCAAAAAGCCAAAAAAAATCATATCAAAATTCGGATACCATATTCAGATATCCGCATTTCAAAGCAGAACTGCCGAGTGAAAATATTTTCTTTAAAAAAATTAATATACAATTTTTTCAAAGGAGAAAATGTTCCATTTTTACTGGTCTTTTACGATGCCAATATCTCAAAAATAGTGTTGAAATTCTGGGGCTACTTTACGATCGAAATGTGTTTTTAATAATATAATCGTTAAAAGAGTACAAGCTTCTGTCGAATTCAAGTAGATTGTTGAAATACTTTTCTATGCAGTTTATCTCGATAGTTTTTAATTAATTCGAACGTTTACTTTTTCTTATTAACAAAAAATAAAATGACTTTTCGATCGAAAAGTAATTGATATCGAATGCCGTGATTTGGAACCGAATATTTTTTATTTGTCCTTTTAGAAGACATGAATTGAACTTTACAAATCAGTAAAATAATCGTCTGGAATATTGATCCAATATGACTCGGTATAACCTCAGAAATTGCCTAAATTAAATAGTTTCGAACATTAACATATCGCACCGGTTCAACAAAAGTGAAATCAAAACTCAAAATTCAAAAAATTTCAGTAGAGGCCAATAGCTTATGTTGCCGGAATTACAACTACTCTGAAATCTGGAAAATATAGATCCAATGCGAAAAAAGGGAGTTGACAGGGGATTTTCTAAAATGATTTAAAATACTTCTTAGGTATGTAGTGCTAAATGAATCCCATTATTACTATTTCAGTGGTATTTTCCCCCGATAAGTTGTTTCTGACTAGGTAAATGTGAACTATGAAATCTCTACGATTAAAATTATTTGTGAACTATATTTCATAAAATTGACTTATATTTTTTTTAAAAAAGACCCAAATTTCGTTATAGTCTGTTTATACTTTTTAGGACTGCCAGATTTTTTCCAAAACGAAAAGACAGTTCAAAATTTGAAACCCTCGTAAAAAATACAAATAAAATAATTTCTTTAAAAAAATGTTATAGAGGACTAATTTTTATCCAAAAATACAATTTGTATCCAAGTATACAAAGGATGGCGACGACAAAGGGCTGTTCCGCGCTTGAAATTATTTTCATTTCCATTTGTTTTTATTTGTAACTTTTTCTATCTCCTGATGATGTTCTTAGATTATAACGAAATACTGAGTTAAAAAAGGAAAAATAAATAAATGTAAAATTAAAAAATAACAAAAAAATCCTATGGCCTTGAGCTTGATTATCAAAACAACGAAATTTTAGCAAAAATAATATCTGTACAATTTTTAAGCAAACAATTCTTGGATTATCAAAAATACTGACCCAAATGTTATTTTTTGTTAATTTCATTGCAACTTTTCGAACTTCACGCACATTAACAGAAAAAAAATTAAAATATATGTGTCTTATGAAAGAAAAAATCTCCTTGGATTTAGGTTAAAACAAAATAAATTTAAAGACATATTCTTATTTTTATTTATCACCTGAAATAATTGATTAATAAAACGAAAACCGAAAGATATGAATATTTTCAAAGAAACTAAACCTATTTGGTTTGATTTAACGATTCGAATTTAATTTTAAAGGAATTCATTTTACCGGAAGTTATGAATATTTTCAAAGAAACTAAGCCGATTTTGTTGGATTTAAGTGATTCCAATTTAATTTTAGAGGAATTCATTTTAGCAATTGTGTACCAATTTTTAGAGAAATTCAAGTCAGCAAATTTTCCTTGGAGGCATAATGTTAGAAAATGTCCTCCAAATTTAAGAGGAATTCATGCTAGCAAATTTATACAATCTAAAGGCAAGTAGTGTATTTAAACTCAAAATGCTAAAATTTAATGTCAACTAAACAGTTTGGGATTCCAACTGAATTGACTTGTTGCAAAACATGATAATATTTCTTTAAAACATTTACACATTTTCCTGATTTTCTTTCGCATTAATGTTATTAATCAAAATTCCAAAATAATAAAAAATACAAAACAAATATTCTTCAACATGTTTTCTTAATTACCCGCTTATCTAACTTTTAAGTATGAAATCTGCCCAAAGTCTTCTCATTTCAGTGGCATATTGTTATTTATGTTATATGAACTTATTTCATATATTTTTCTTTGCTGTGATAAATTAATTGTTAATAAATGATGATTATATTCAATACAGGAGTTGTCTTGTCTGGTATGGGCTGTAAACATAATTGTGGATGTTAAAACTAATGTGTTGGTGGCTAGAGGTCTGTGTAATATAATAGATTAATAATTATAATATATATAAAAGGGAAAAAATAGCATTTATTTGAATTGAATACACTTGAATAAAAAATAATAATTTTTATTTAATTTTCTTTTTGTAAACTTAATGAAAAGAGAGAAAAATAAAAAAAATGCGTTTCGGAAATCAGAAGAAAACAATTTGGAGGCATTTATAATCAAAAGGGGGTGAATGTATGAATAAGTGATTTTGAAAGAAAAATGTATAGACAATTATTGCAGTTTTTTTATATAGCTAAGAGAAATTCTATTGTTGCTAAAAATACTACTTAGAGAGAAGCTTTCTGAAATGGTTTAATAATCTTAATGAGAGAATTCTATGGAAAAGTAAAATTTGGTTGTTTTCTGTTTTTCTTCTAAAACGTACATACATTTTTCTATTTTCCTCTTTCCAGTTTTTTTGTTTTTATGTTGAGATGACTACTAGATGCTTTGCGTTAGAAAAATCGAAACATTTCCTTAATCTGGTACGAAAAATTAAACAATGAAATCCCAGAAGTTTTTGTTTGGTTTGCAGCGCCTGTTTGTAAGGGCAACATAACTTGACTGACTGACAGACGGACTGGATTTGAAAGCCTAAAAAATTTCTTTTCTTTTTGTAATCCAAAGGAATCCCTCTAAATTATGAAAGTGTTTTTGAATTTTAGACTATTTAAGCTTTCTCCGAGTGTTGTTGAGGTTTTTTTTTTGTAAAAAAAAAAAACAGCAAGTATATGATGATCTTTGAGCAGCAGGCTTGTTGGTGGTAGTTTCTAGCAAAACCTTCAGGTGTATTAAGCTTTGGCGGCTAAAAACATACGTTCTCAAATTGACCCTTAACTAAGTTCAAGTTATGGAAATGCCTGACAGTTGTTCAATTTTGTTGTGGAGGATTTTGTTTTGATTTTTTGTTTAAAATAGATTTTAAGCAAAAAATGTTGAACTCTGTCCATCCAATTTTTCTATTGCAATGAAATAAGTTGGTTTTGTTTTCGTTCTTTCTGTCTTCAAACATCCCATTCCTTGGCTTAGAAAAAATTAAAGATTTTTTTGTTGGAAATTTGAAACGTAATTGTTTTTGTGTTGGCAAAAATTTTTGGTTTTTGCATCGGAACGCTAAATTCATGTTCTTCTTTTTTTCTCCTGCTACTTTTTTTCTCGGCTGAACAAACAAAAATCCTTTCCAGATAAAATAAATCCGTGAGGACTTTTCTTTGATTGAAATCAAGCTAAGCTATAGCAGCTTACATGTACATATTTTGATAAAATCGTTAGGGGAGTAAATGTTGTTGTTTTTTTAAATATCCCATTACCGATTCTTATGTTTTTGCATGGTGTTGTTATTGATGTTGTTGTAGTTGTTTTTAGATTTTTTATGTTGTTGATTTTGTTTTGTTTTTTGATAATTTGTTGTTGTTGATTTTGGGGAGAGGCGTTATTCCCACATTCATTAACGTTCTTGGCATTTTGTTTGTGTTGTATGTAATACTCAATACGACAGCTATAGGGCGACGACGACGACGACAACGGCGCATTTCTTCCATGCAGGTGTTAATCCTGCGTCGTTAATTGAATTCATTTCTTATTAGCCTTAAATTTCGCATAGAAATTTGCAATTTGATCATGACGCACTGGTATCGAGTCTAAAATGCCCGTAAAACTGAAGTTATTTTGATTGCGTTGCTTCTCATGCAACGAATCGCCCGAAAGGTAAGTGACCACATTCGATTGGAATTCGGTGGCATTGGGATCGGAGTGATTAGCCACCAAATGATTGCAGAATTGCGCAATCTGCAAGAAAACAGAACCATCGCGGTCTAAAAGATTAAAAGAGAAAATATTAAAAATAAATTAATTGTAAATAAATATTAACAGATCATTTATATAAATTTGTATTCCAAATTCCATTTTTTCCATATTGTTCATGAAATTGATAAAAACGAGTTTTATGGGATATGAAAATTTACTTCTTGAAAATGTGCGGTCATAAAAATTTGAGAAACCAGTAAATTCAGGAAAATTTAAAAAAAAATAAGGAAATATAAAAAAATATTTTACAGAAATCGACTTCCATCACATATCTGATTGTTATTGTCCTCTAGGTTTTGAATTAAATGTTCTGGTGGGTTACCAGATAATTGAACCCCAAAGATGTTTGTTCGAAACCATGTACAAAACAAATTCAAAAATGTTCATACACATCATAATACGCTGCAAACCCCAAACAAATAAATACATACAAATAAATACATTCAAATAATAAATTCGAATATTAAATCTACTCAAAATTACTTTATATACACTTACCTAATTTCCTTGGTATCTTAATCAAGGACAAAGTCAAGTTCTCATTATCTCTCTGGGCACGCATATGACGATTGCCATGTTTGAATTCTTGCTCCAACCAACGTATAACATTGCGAGCATTTTCACTGCGTTTCTTCAAATCATCCAATTCATTGAAGACTAGAAAATTTGAAGAGGGTAATTTTTAGTTTTTGAGTTTTTCTTAAAAGCATAGTGTAGTATTTTGTTACTTACCGGCATTTGGTATGAGTACAATAAACTTCTTGCTCTTGACCAGATTCTTAACAATGCCATTGTATTCGGTCAAGGCTTTGGCATCCACCACCAAAAAGGGAGTCATAATCATATTCATGGGATTTTTGCGGAGCTGCAAGGAAAAATAAAAAACAGTTTTATTAATAACTTAAATATAATAATCAAATATGGTGAATAGTGGATAAGATAACTGTTTTGCTAACGTCCAATTTGGGTTATCCTTCAGTAAGACCTAACCTATAGTTATTTTTATACATTAGGGCGGGTCAGAAAAAATATGAAAGCTTGCTTTGTTTAGTAAATATTCTCAAAATATTTCGCCTATATCTTAAACGGCCAATGATCTATAGCGATATTACATTACTTCTTAAATTCATATTTTCCTTGCAAATATCGGACATCTTGGAATAAAACGCGACATTTTGATTATGTACAGCTAGAACTCGCTATTCTGCTTAAAACAGTACCAATGTGATATGGATGTTCGCAATCCCCTGACAGCTACTGTTAGAAATGTGAAAATATACCTAGCCAATAGTCAACAATATACATACACATATAAATGATATTCTATTCTTAAATAAAGTGCCTTTATAAAAAATGAAAAATGTCCTCAAATCGTGAATAACTTCAGTTCTATCAGAGCGAGATAAGCAGAATAGCGAGTTCTAGCTGTACATATCAAAATGTCGCTTTTAATTATTTTTTTTCTATCATTTTTCTATTATTTTCCTTCTTTTCATTTCATCATAACTTGTAATTTGAAGCTTGAAAGGCCGATTTAAAATAAATTACAAAATGCATATGCAACAAATGTTTATATTTTTTTTAATACTTTTCTGTGATTTTTTAAATATTTTTTTATTTTTCATAAGAAATCAAACTCAAATTCACACTCACCTCTTCCTCCAAAGTCTCCACCTCGTTCTTCAACCACAATTTCCCCATAATTTCGCACTTTTTCGACATTGCTTCGGAGCGTTCTTCATCGGCACCACTGCTTGATTGGATTTTTTCACATATAGCACTATTGGTGGTAGTAGAGGCTGAAGTACCTCCACCAGCAGTAGCGCCATTACTGTTCGACTTTTCGGTGTTGCGATTACGCAAATAACCCTTGCGGGGCATACGTTTGCACTCCTCGACAGTATCCTTTTCCTCGTTACTCGTATAGCTCTTACGCACAATACCATTCTTACGATCCGAATAGCGTCGCGTACGACCTTCGGTACGTTTACGAGCAGCATTCTTAGCTGTGCGTCTTTCACGACGACGCGAAGAGGATTTCTTCTCCTCACGCTTCTTTTTGGTGTTCTCGGTAAAACGTCTGGCCTTGACACAGAAACGATAATTGAATTTCTTTTGCTTGCAAATGAAGAAACCAAAATCGACCATTTTAAAGATGCGCAAAATGCACTCTTCCTCAGAGGTGACTTTCTCACGAATGGTGGTTTCCCAATCCAAAGTAATTTGAGTGGATTGGAAAATATCAAAACTTTTAAAGACGAAATCTTCCGAGAGTGGGACATTAGCTCTAACATCAAAAAGATCACACAATGTTTGACGCACATTGGGCGTGGTAAGGAACTCTCTTTCAAAGAACACTTTACGGGTGAATACATCAATATTACAATAATTCAACAATTTCATGATTTTATGGATAAACTCGGGATTGGAGTGATAACAACCGAATAAAATTTCATGGTTAATGCGCAACCAATCGAAAAGGATTTTCAAAGCCCTTATGGTGGGCTCATTCTTGGCAAAGTCTACCACAATGTTGGGATTGATTTTGGTGTATTTATTGCGATAGACCATTTTCTTGGGTGGCTCATCACTCTGTTTCATCTCCTCGCCATGTTTCTGATGACCTGAGGAATCTTTATGTGTCTCATCATTATCACAATTGGTGAAATTCAAGGCAGCATTGTTTGTGTGCAACTGTAAAATTTCAAAACTTTTCAAAAGCTCTTCAGAATCAATATCCTGAGAGCTAGTGCGAGCAGCCGCTGTAGTCAAATGTGTTAACTTGTCATGATCCTGATCGGGATAGATGATGTTTTCCTCTTCGATAACAATATCTTCATTGTCCGAGAAGTTGGGACCAACGCTACCATTGGTGTAGACACTTTCCTTGGAGCCATGGCGTGAAGTATTGCATAGATTGTTATGCTTATGTTTGTTCTCAACTAAAAAAAAGAAATAAAATTAAATAAAGAAAATACACAATTTCTGCAACACACCTTCTATTTCGCGTTCGGGTTCCGGTTCTCCAACGGCCTCAACATCACTGAAATCCGTATCAAAGTTTGAACTCAAATCGGTGTAATCTTCCTCATCTGTGGAAAAATCTGTATCCATATCCGATTCACTATCATAACAGGAACTATCATCTGATTGGGCAATTTTGCGTCGCCGCCTTCTCAACTTCATGCCTCGTTTCTTGCTCTTGCAAGACAGCGGTGTTTTCAAATCACTTTCCTTGGCCTCATCCGAGGAACGAGTAGAATTTGGTTCACCATCATTTTTGTTATCATCCTTAGAGGGTTTATTGCTGTCTTGTGTCTTGCAAATGTAATCATCGTGGGATCTTTGCGACTCACGAGAATCGGAAGAGAAATCCTTTTGTGATAATTGCTGCGTTTGTTTCTTTTCCTTCCTTTCCGCCTCTCCAATGGTAGATAGCCAGTTTTTATATTCATTGCGTGATTTGCGTACCATCATATCGAATTCTTCAAATTTCTTGCTATACATGATATGGAATTGTTCATTCTCCACCGTCTTAGCCAATATAGTCTGCTCCAAACTAACAATACAGGCATCCATTAAATCCGAACATACGGCCACCAGGAAGGCATTCAGCGAATACACTTTTTGCGAATTAATCATCTTAAGTTTAGACAAACAGAAGAAAAGTATAGAGACAATTTTGAAAATGCTCGAATCATTGATGTTAAAAGTTTTGGAACATAAAATTTTGCGCAAATCCACCAAAACACAATGGCACAAAGAATTAAAGTCCGGCACTTCCTTGTCGAAAAAGAATATATCCACTATCAAATAGAAACGGGCATAGAAATCCTGTAGACTAAATTCTATTTTGTCCGGATCCATTTTAGTCAAATAATCGGCATGAGCAGCAAAAAGTTTGCAAACATTATTCTCACTCAGTCCGAAAGGTATCAAACTAACCAAAGAATACAAATAGTGATAAATCGAATCCAAATCATAGTTTTGGCCATAGTACAAAGTGCCCAGTTGATTTTGAGCCATACCAATGGCCGGATTTAGTTTGAAAGCTTCAAAATAATACTTGGCCGCCAACTGTTTGGTTATCTTCAGCTTTGTATCAATACGGAAATCCAGGAAATAGCGATGCAAATCACCCAAACTCAGCAAGGATGAGTGTATAGTATCCAAAGCAAAGGAGACAGCATCCAAACTCTTATCAACGGCATAGTTATTGATATCGTCAACGTCCAAGCAGCCATCTCCCTTGCCATGTTTCTCCTTATCCTTTAACTCCTTGAGGTAAGCATCACTTATGATGGTAAAATCAATTAAATATTTTAAATCTAAATCATAGATCTCCTCCATTTTGGCAGCAATGCGCTTGTAATTCAGAATACCAGCACACAGAAATCTCTCAATTTTCTGTATATTTTCTTGGGCTCCCGGTTGAGCGGTATCCTTTAGCTCTTTAGCCCAATTTATCTTCACATAAGCTATGAATTCGTAGTAGCCCTTACGCCACATAATCTCGCGTGCCCGTTTACCCACAGATTGGTAATCTTTAAAGATGATCTGTATGCAGAGTTGTACAATTTGCGACCTCTTCTGTTCCAGATCATTTTGAAATAGTTGCGAAATACCAGAAATATGTTTCTTTTTGTCGTCGAGTTGTTTCACCACAATATAGAGTTGCCTAAAAAGTGAGAGGGAGAAGAAAAATGTGAAAATTAAGTTTAGAAAATAAAAATAAACTTAAACACAAAGAAAATGTTTGTAAAATACAAACAAATCAAAAAATGGGTTATTTGTGCCCTATACCACGGGCATTTGTTATTTGTAAATTCATTTGTAAACACAAGCAATAGGTTCATAATCAATATCTCAGCCGTTTAGCTTGTCTGTCCTTCCACACATTATTCTCACCAAAGAACAGCTCGTCGGTTTAAGAAGGGAAGTATAATATTTAACATGCATTAGTTTTGATATGTCCGAATAAAGGTTCCTTCTCATTTGACATCGTGGTGCTTAGATTCTATAATTTTCCCCTCACCTTAGAGAGGAGGGTATATATCATTTGCTACGAACCAAAAGTGTAACACATCGAAGGAGTGGACTAAGACCCTAAGTATGTTCGGCGCATATCCGTTTTGGGCCATTTTAAGTCGAATGAGCCATGTCCGCCCGTCTGTCTGCTGGCTGGTTAATACCAGTGCACACAAATAATTGAAATTTCGTGCAGTCCAATGCTTTTATAGTACCTATAGTCTAGAGAAAAGTGGCCGTAATTGGCACGCTCCTTCTGGTGCCTCCCACACAAATGGACCATTTTACACCAAAAGTTACCAGCTTATAACTTTAACAACAGTGCATATAAATACTTGGAATTTTGTACAGTGTAATGATTTTATAGTACCTAGAGTCCAGAGAAAGGTGACCGTTATTGGAACGCCACTTTTGGTACCTCACACAAATGGACCATTTTGTACCAAAAGTAAACAGCTTTTAACTTTAATACCAGTACAAAAGTTAAAGTTATTAAATGCAATTTAAATTGATACTAATTTAAATAAAACAAAAGAATAAATTAATTTACTAATTTTTTTTTTTTGAGACTCAAGGTGAGGGGATTCATTAGTCGGTTTACCCAACTGAACTTTCTTACTTGTTTTTATTACGATTTGGCTTAAATTTGAGCAGTTTGTGTTTCATTTCGCATGAAACATATCTTCGTAAAAATTTTAACTTTGTCTCTACTTTTGATATATCGATAATCCTAACTGAATCTATTAACCTCTAGAAGATAACATTTCCAACCGGAAAAATCTGTGTTAAAATTCAAATTAAGTAAAGTAGGGGGGCTATATTATAATTTGGAACTATTATTCCTACGAATGTAATGTTTTAGGACGCCTACAAACCAAATTGCCTGGAACCTTTGTAGAGGGTTATATTAAAATATGGACTAATGAGGTCACCGATTGGTATCTTCGTATGAGGGCATTGGTACCATTACCCCGTTTGAATGATGCCGAGCAAAAATAAAAAACATAAAACCAACTTTTGGCCAAATCAGTTTCTTTTTTTCGCTACTAAAGGTAAGTACACACGATTTGCAGATCGGAAAACATTGCCAGAAAAATGGCGGAAAAATGCAACCCTGTGAACTTACAACCGTGTGAACATACAATTTTTGTTTTGCAACGTTAGCAGAAAAGTCATTGCGAGATAACTTTTCGCACATATAACAATTTGCAGATTGTTATATGTGCGAAGTTCATGCATGAGACAACATATAAATATTTACAAAATATATGTATTGTAAATATATGAAATTGTAATGTTTTCTTGCAATCGTATGAACTGTCAATTCACCTTTGCCTAACGATCTGTCGTTGTCCGTACATTTGCAGCACTTTAACAGGGTTGATAACGTTAGCCAATCTGGCAATCGTCTATATTAAGCTTAAGGCATTAAGAAATCATATCATGTGGGACCTTTGACCTTCCTATTGAAACTACATCAAAAGTGAAATAAATAGGTCCATAACTCCTGTGAATGTTTTCGGTTATTTGTGCTTTTTAAGTCGTCGATAAGTTAAATCCATTTGGACCATTGTATGACAGTTATAGCAACTCATTACCTGTAATGCTCCTTGTTGGTGTAAAAAGTGCAATAGACAAGTATTATCTGATGAAAGTACATGGCAACCCTCGATTACAACATGAATGCTGTTCTCGTTTTCTTTTTAATATCTCATTCTGTCTGTAAATCTCATACTGTGAAGTTCTTCGTAAATACGCATCTTTATTTACATTTAATAAACTTTAAGATTAAATAAAATCCCCAAATTTATCAGGTTATGGGCCCAGGTTGCTACACTGCGGAATTTTAAATAAGAATCAAACATTTTGCATCGAATAGGACTGGATGGAGAGAGTTCGATGTGGCCCTTTATTCCTTTTAGGAACCACAGGACTAATACATATCATTCGTCAAATTAATCTAATTATTATTAATTAATTAATTACCGTAGTAGAAACTTTAAGTATCAAACCTACAGTCAAATTATTAGCGTAAACCAGTTATTTTTGAAGAATTTTGTAATTTACCTTAAATTGGCCTACTGGCTTTAAATTACATTAATAAAATGAAATGAAAAACAAATGAAACTGAGTAGCTATTTAGTTATCCTAAATACTTTTCTGTATACCCAATCTATATTTATATTATTTATTCCTTATGTATTAATTAGGTTTAAACAAATCAACATATCATTATTTACCAATGAGTAGTTTTTTACCCTTGGTTAAAAAGCTTAGTTATATGCATATTGTAATTTATGTTTAATTGGCCAGACGGCTTGGAATTACAAGTTTGTACGAAATAAATGAAAAAAAAAATGAAATGAAATGAAATGAAATTAAATTAAATACAGGACGGAAAATGAGTACTCCAGTTGTCGAAATAGAGAAATTAGACGAGAAGAACTACACGATAATGAGTATGAAATTACGCTTGAAACCGTATTGCAGATCAGTTGTAGTAATGAAAATGAAACGGTTGATCAAGTGCAATATCAATCACTTGTCGGTTACACTGATGTACCTAAAAATTAGGCAATGGCAGCAATTATTCGGAATCGTCTCGGAGAATTGAATGTAGAATTGTGTATAGGAAAACTAGAATTTATCTGACACTAATATTTAAAGGGCGTACAAAAAACCGGGCAAAAACAAACTTATAATACCCTGTACCACAGAGTGGTGTAAAACAGTAATACCCTATATTGGGTTACTTAAAAATACTAAAGTTATAGGACAAGTTCATTAGTACAAACGAAGCGCGATGATGTACATAATATATGAGACATAGTACTGGAAGTTTCTAGTTCATTTATCAGATTTATGTTTTTTCTTGAAGTGCTATATTTTAATGTATTTTATACTTTAAAAAAACCATTTATACTAAAACAAAACAGTACAAATTACTGAAGGCAATTGATAAGCAGAACTCAACCACAAATGATAATATTTGACCATAACATTAGTAATTTATTATATCATGCCTTATTTGTAGAATAAGGCAAGTCTACTATGTATGGTTTAAATAACACTCTGTTGGTTATTTAGCTTTTTTTTAATATTAAAACATTATTTCGTAACGATGCAATCGCCGAATGTTCAAATGTTCAAATTGTTATAAGAAATAAACCTTCGAGCAAGGCAGGGCGAGAAAATAATGCAGTTGCTTGTGAGAGAAACAATTAATTGTATGTAATTCTTTAATATTTTTTTTTATCAAATTTAATTAAAATAAAAAATAGGTTTTGCCGCAGGATTTTCAAAAATTACTCCTGATGAAGTTGGAATAAAGCCAACGAAACGTTGAGTGAAACATGAACAAAATTATTTTTATTTACTTCATACAAATATGTGTCCAAATAGTTTAAAAAAACATAACTAATTAAAAATCACCGCACGGTCATACCATCTATCTAAACAGAAGATGGGCACAACTGTAGTCGTCATGACATTTAATTTTTAAAAACACCGTAAGAAATATAAAAATCCTAGACATTAAATGAACTCCCTGAAAATCACTAACGGTGATTTCGATTTTGTGAAAAATGTCGACGAAATGCCCTGTCGACGCGATATTTTGAAAAATATATATGCCCTTTTTAGATGGAGCTGATGTAGTCCATCGAATTGAAATTAGCTTCTATTTTTCAAAATTCAAAGATGTGGTATAAATGTCAAGTTTTGGGAAAAGGGCGACGAAAATGTTGCACTTCTTTGCAGAAACGTGATGGAAGAAGTCCTTGATTGGGCAGATATTTTATCGCGTAGATAATTGCTTTATATGTATAAAATATTTAGTTTAGGTATAATAGAGAAAACGTTTTAACAGCAGAAAGGAAAAATATTGACTGGCAAATATTCAAGACAGAATATTTGAACAAAGATGTTTTTCAATACTCATTTTGAACAAAGTAGATTTTCAACAAAACGAAATCGCCATAATATTTAATTTAAAGTTATTTCGAATGATGGACAGAAAATGCTTTGTCCTTTAATCACAGTTGACCATGTCACATTGAAAAGAAAATGATTATATTTGATTTTTAATATTAGTACTTTATACATATTACTAGCCGATGCAAGAAGACGTTATTCTTCTCGTCATTTTTGGGATGTACTGGTTTTATATTTATTTCATTAAATGTTATTTCATTAAAAAAATCAGACATTCCGAATTTAAAGAAAAAAAATACAATAAAAAATATATTTTGGACAGAAGTCCACTAACGCCCTACCCACGGGACAATCAAATACGATATACTTTGAAGACAACCCACAATTACATTTTAAATTTCCGCCAAATTTCTCCGGAAATGCGAATTTTGCAAATAACTTAACCACCCTGCCATTTATCGCGGTGAAACTAATTTTAAAACATAGATGACCCTGAATTAAAGGTATTGTGTAATTTGTAGCCCATTCGATCTTATAGTTTCGCAGTTCCAAAGCACATTTTTGGAAATAATACAGTGATGGTTACGAAATTTCATACTTTGGGCTGATATTTTCTAGATTATTGGCAAAATTTCGGTTGGCCACCTCAGTGCCAAGATAGAGAGTCTGAAAAGTCCAACGTGGTGGCATTCATTGTTTAAGCATCTGCTTAATTCCAAAGCTTTGTGAATTTAATTTGATGCCAATAGTTTTGTCCAAAAAATGTGGAACATTATTTATTTTTATGTTTATAAAAATTAATTTTATCTTCAAAACAACAGCCTTTAAATCCTGCAGTGAAAGAAAGGTCTTAAATCCGACTATCCAGTTATAACTTTTTAATTTATTATTATTTTTATACATACATATGTATACCTATGTTTTTTTTACTATCTTGTGTTGACAATGAAAACAATTTGTTTAGTTTGGAACAACCCGTTTCAGATTTTTATTTAGTTCCCATATGGCCGAGGTGGCCAACATTGTTCTCTATCTCTATTAAGAACTATCTTATTTCGAAGCAATCTACTTGATGGAATATTTAATCTCATCTCGAGCCAAAGAATTATGAAATTCATGCTGATGCATTTGACGTTTTATTGAAACAGTGTGTATTGTATTATTATGATTATTTTTGCAATTATAAGAAATTCATAACCTTATGAAACTGAAAGTGTAATTTTATTGTGGTTTGCAGTGTGCCTTATCTTATCTCAATTCTTATTGTGAAATTCCTTGTTATTTGCAGGAAATGCCCTAATGATGATATTAATAAGTATAACACAATGCAACAACTATTTTGTGCTAAAGATGTGACCAATGTGTGATGTCAATTGTTAACACTTTTTGACATGCATTTATCAAAATTTGGTTTGGTTTCCTATTGTTTGCCCGCATCTTTGCTATAAAGTTAGCAAAATGTACCAATTTTGTTTGAAAAATTGCGTGATGGAAAAAATACAGAAATGTTAAAAGGTTATGAAATTGTGGACTTTCGTAAAGATGTCAAAGAACAATTATGAAAGTTCACTGAGGATATAAATGAAAAAGCAAAAATTATTGCAATCTGATAAAATTTCGAATGCTATAAATCAACAAAAGCCTATATGGATTGGGATCTAATATATGTGTGTATGTAAGTAGCATAGAAACTACATACGCATGTATCTAATTTCATAGAAATCTAAGGCAAAATTGGCCAACGGCTCCTTCCTTGAGGCAATTTGGCAATGGAAAACTGGCTCTTCGCCCTATTCTTCATTAATGTACTCGTAGGTGTGCCCTTTGATTAATGTACCCTGATTAAAAGGCTTTAAGTTCGGTCATTTCGAGTTTTATATACCCTCCAACATGGATCGTATTCCACAGTATAATAAAGAAAATTGGAAATTATATGTGCATATATAATATTGAAATCATGGAATTTTTATTATATGGGAGCAATAGTAATAAATAAATTTAAAAAACTATAGATATTAAGTAAAATAATCGTGTCAAGTGGGACCTTTGGGGGGAGCACAAAGAAATCGAGAAATCAAATCGAGAGGAACCATAATATGGGAGCTATATCAAAACATGGACCTATGACGACCGTGGTTCTTGTGAAGGGTTCCTGGTATAAATAGACCCAAATTACTAATTTTTAGCCGGATCAGTCGACATTTTTTATGGTAGTATACAAATCGGGTGGGGTGGATAGCAGAAAAAGGGATGGAAAACGGGGTTTTAAGACAGCATGCTTCATATATCGGTGTATGTTAAGTTTGACAGATGAGATGTCGTTATCCCTAGCCATTTCAGGCATATTGTGAATCCCAGAATGCCGTCGATATCGTGAGATGATAGAGCTTCTAGATTTTGGATCAAGTAATCACCCAAAAAGCGATGACTTCGCCTGGATAGGGAAGGACATTGGCAAAGGTGTTCTAGCGTCTCTAGTTCTTCTTCATCCTCACAGAAATGACTATTGTCGTCGGAATCACGCTGCCGTTTTGATGATAGTGATCTAACATTGCAATGACCAGATAGCGTGCCTACAATTACGCGGATATCCTTCTTTGTAAGGATATCCGCGTATTCGCTCGTTCGCATGCTAAACAAGTGAAATAATACCTAAAAGTATTCCTCGTTGGTCAGAAAGACCTAGCGATTTTACAGTCGGATCTGCTTGACCATTTCTGGTTTGCTAGAACTTTGAAGAAGCCCTCTATATTGCTGAAGAATTCGCATAAACGGAGATATAGCGATAATTCGGCTCTTGTGGTAACCATCACCAATCGCCTTCGTTCGAGTTCATCAGCCTTCTCGTTTCCATCAATGTCACAGTGTCCAGGGACCCAGCCTGGCCTAATCCTGTCTGACAATTGTTGCGATTTCCCATCGACAATCATTTACTACATTTGACTTAACAACATTTTATTTCAAAGCTTTCAGAGCAACTTTACTGTCAACATAGACTGTTATGTGCTTGTTTTGTCCGAGATCTTGTTGGAAGCGTTTCCAGTATTTTGAAGATTTCCGCTTAAAACCATCTCTGTATATTGCGTGGACATCCCGAGGAAGGTTCCCACACGACCAATCTGTTTTGGAGGGGATCATTTTTTCGGTTTTGGGGGAACATTTTAGAACTGATGGCAAATAGTCCGTCGGTCCTGCCAAAACCAATACATCGCGTAAGTTATAGAAATCGTTAAAATGTTGAGGATATATATGTAGACTTTTATATACAGTAGAAACTTCAAAGACAACTAGTTTCGAAATATAGTCGACAGTACATGTAAAAAAATTTGGTTCTCCAAAAATAATGAATTTTTTTGCAACGTTCAGGTTAACTTCGGAACAGTGACAATCTAAAAATTTACTTAAACATCGTCATTTGTATAAGATCTTTGAGTCCTTAAAACAAAAATTAAACGTAAAAGGGTTTAAAACATTAGTCTGAGGTGAGGTTATAATAATTTTTTTTGTTTGGCCCCATTCGTCGGCAAAATACGATAGGCTTTCGGCTTCTTAATTCTGTATGCCTTCTAAAGGGATGTGGATTCAGAAGGCATATGCATTTCTTTGTAAAAGGTGATTTTCTGGCAATAATGTTTTTGACAGATCAGCTGTTTTCATCCTTAAACATTGTTTTTCATATTTAAACTTTGAATTATATAGACCATTCTATCAACTCAAATAAAGATTTCATACATTTCTCTAAATTGTATGTCTTTTTTAAATCAAATCCGAAAGCTCTTAAAAGTTCACTCTATAGATTAATACGTTATGATATGATAATGCGTAGACTTATATAATTTGTCTCATTTTGTTTTAAACCCTATAAGGCATTCACGTCTTCAAAAGTAAACCAATTTAAATTCCAATTAACTTAAACTAATTCTGAAAATCAATAATGTGTAATGTAAATAAAAATAGTTCTAAGAATCAATAGCTGACCACTTGCATTTTTTATTATCGTTTTTAGTTCCTGACATTGACGGGATAACTTTGGCAGATACCTCATTCAGAATGACCGTATGACTCCAGTCTGAATTACGTTGTTGCTGTGTAAGAATTCATAGTTGTTCCCACGAAGGGAAGGGTTCCGGATATAACTTAACCTAGGTTACCAATTTTCAGTCCAATCAATTGAATATTGTGGTCTCAACGGCGATACGTAGTCAAATCGGGGAGTTGCTATATATTGCCCACTTTCCGTCTTAAGTTACCTGTAGCTTAAAAAGTATCTGTATCGTCTAGGTCAATTATTGTAGATTGTAGCGTGATTATAACAGGCGGAGGGACAGACAAACATGATTAAATCATCTTAGAAATGTACAACTATATGTATGCATATTTACTTTAAAGGGTATCTGATCAATGTGTAGAGATGTTACAAATGGAGTGGAAAGATGAGTCTCCTTTTATAAACTTTTTGTTCCGAGAATACTTTTGACTACCTTAATTTCGAGGTTTCTTAAAAGAGTGTAATAGATTCCAAACCATTTACACCAATCAATCCCATGCTTGTACTTAAAAGTAAATGCTTTTAGTTATGCCATAAACATCTAATATTGAATTGCTTGGTTCCAGACACAATGCGCTTTTTTGATGTTCTATTCGTCGATGTGGTAGTACTACCAGGATTTTAGGAGGAATAATTGCATACATTTTTCTCTTTGTTCCATGCAGATATTACCACTGGTTTCAGTGATAAGTCCAGAAGAGCTACATATCTTCATCTGGTTATAATCGGGATCTGAAATTGCAACGGAATATCAACTCCTTTCCAGATATATTTTGTATGCACAACCCTACCAGGATTACAATTTATGGCGCTAAAATTCCCCAAAAGTATATAGAGACTAGAGTTTCATAAAGATATGACGACCGGATTCCGTGGTATGTATGTCCAATAAATACTATGTAGTCAAATAAATTCAATTCAATAATGTTTCAACTGAATGTTGTGATCATAATAATCTTCATATTTAATCAATTCATTCCATAACAATCATAACAATCTTCATATTTAATCAATTCATTCCATAAAATGAATTCATTCAGACCACTATTTAAAGTCTGACTTAGAGCAGAACATCAGCTGAGCCAGCTCCGGTGTTATCCTTCCATAACCTAAAACCTGATTTTCAACACTAATGAATGTACGTAGATTGCAAGGATAATATCACCCTTCCCCGTCTTCTCAGTCCTACCAGGATTTCAGGAGGTAAAAATCCTTACGTTCTTCCTTGTTCTGGGTACTATATCGGTTATTCTGGGTGCTGAATGAATCGATTTTTTCATCATAACAATATTAATCCATTTTGAATTCATTCGAATGGATTCAGCGGCATGACTCATTAAAACCGCGTTTGAACGCATTCATACAGACCTCTAGTTAAAGTCTAACTTTGAATTGGACACTGAACACCTTTGTATATATACATATATTGACTTCGGAGAGGTATATTGTGAAACTTACTGATAAATTTTCTTGACTTCAGCGTTAACTTCACTGTGTGAGCCATGGTTGCTTGTATCACCTATGCGCTGCAATCTATTGTTGTTTTTGCCGCCATTACAGCCACGACCACCGCTACAAATGCCTCCTCCAATACTATCGCCGGAGGCATTTGATCCTCCGGAACTCAGAACCGAGTCCATTTTTCAAAAAAGAGAACAAATAATATCTGAAAAGAAAATAGACAAAATAGGAACATTAAAAAGGGTAAGCAAATAAAAAATCCATGACAAAATATACATAGTATGTGTAGATATGTATATTAAATGCCTGACGTTTTACTGCATTCGCTGACAAATAAGTCGCGTCCAATTGTGTCAATATTATTTAAGAAATATGATTAAAATAAACAAAAATGAAAAAAGTAACACACAAACGCACATAATTATCTGTTACTTTACAAAAGAAATGTATATAAGTGTCAAGTCATAATTGACAATTGTTGAATTGCTTTTTTGTTTACAAGCAAAGTACGCATAAAGTGTGAGAGAGAGAACCTGAGTGCGCGCGTATATTGAGGCAGAGAGGCATCGGAATGCCATACATATATCCACCAAGCTAAAAACTGAGTGAGTTGCAAAGAAACGTCAACGGTCCAAAGATGGATGGGAGTATATCAACCCAAACTGTGAGATTGAGAAGAGGAAAAACAATAGCATCCCTATTTTTAAGTATAGAGTCTAGACTCAAGAAGGCCGGAAAACTAACAACAACAACTCTAAGGACCTCTGAGAAGAGCAGCGGAGCACTTGTGAAAAACTTGACACACTTTTTCCGCGAAACAAAAACATCACTCAGCGACAAGCAATAAACTAACCTCACTTTGAACTTTGGAAGGAAACGGCAAAACTTGAGAATGCACCACTATTAAGACAATTTAGGGTAAATGCTTATCGGGTCTGTTCTGTAATCACGGCGATTTGAAATCACGGTGATTTTAAAATCACCGGCGACTTAACATCACTTTTGGAGTTCGAAATCACACAAACATATTTCGAATAATCTTTTTTGGGAGGCTATAAATAATAAACCGGGCGATTTCGAACTCCAACAGTGATTGTAAGTCGCCGGTGATTTTAAAATCACCGTGATTTCAAATCACCTTGCTACAGAACAGACCCGTATATTAGTTTAAACATTTCTCAAGAATATGATAAAAAGCCAACTCATATATAAACAAATGCAAACAAACAAAAGTACTGCATTATTGACGTCCTTCATTTACTAACTAACAGCTAGACAGCCTCGACAGGGTTGTGTATTCATTCGAAATAAATCGCTTTGCGGCTGGTTAAATTGATGGTGGACAGAGACAGACCACCAAGCAGTATGCAAAAATATTCGCCATACACTGATCTCATTTTGCTTATATACAAACATAAAAATATTTAACAATTCTTTATTTTCCTCTTTAGCATCTTTCAACAGTGATTGAATTGTAAGGAAAATTTTGCTTATATACAAACATAAAAATATTTAACAATTCTTTGTTTTCCTCTTTAGCATCTTTCAACAGTGATTGAATTGTAAGGAAAATGTAGCGATTTTCTGGATTCTTCGTGCAGAAGCTACATTTGCTTGGTTTGATTTTACATATTCGTTGAATAATCAATATTTAAAATAGCATCCACATTGTTTTGCATTTGTTGTATTCCTCCTAAATACAATACCCGTCTTTTTTGGCTGCTGCTATTTTGTATTACTCATATGTTATTTTGCAATAAAGAAATTTTAACACGTATTTTGTAATTTTGTTGTGTAGTTTTTCCGTCACACTATTTTTTATCTTTTGCAGAAATATCGTACACTTTGCAATTACACACACACACCTTTTTGCTTATGCCGTCGTTATTTATTGTTCGTTTACTGGGGCGTCCGTTTCACTTGAAATTATTTAATTTTATAATGCTTTTAGTGAAAAAATCCAGCTGCGTTTTATTGCGTCTGCTATTTTTCAGGTTTTTTTTGTAATTGCTGGCGGAGAGCGAAGTCGTGTTATTGTTTTTTTTGACGGCGGCAATTTTGGGGATTTTCTGTTATCGATATGTTTTTGTAGCTGTGCAACAGGGTTGTACTTTTGAATAACTCAAAAACTCGCAGCGGAAGTGTAATCTATTACAATTTTTAGAAGGGGGTTTGGATTCGATATTAGTTCAGATTTACACTAGGCAAGTTTTTCAGCAGCTTATCATCAAATTCTCTTTTGAACTTGCAAGAAGAACTCAAAACGTTCAGGGAGAGTTTTTCCTCCCTCTTGCCAACTGCCCCTCTCTCCTACAAAACGCCGATAATCTGCTGAACATTCAGCCAGTGTAAATCCGGACTTAGTTCTTGATAGTTGTACGCTTGGATTCTTGACTTACTATAGTAAGGTGTTGAAATTGGCACTCTTAGTCCATATTCACACTTGCAATTTCCCCTCGCAGAATTGCAGTGTTTCTGGGAGAGGGACGTAGTCGGTAAGGAGGTAACCGGGAACAGCTTCTACAAAAGTTATTATGCAAGACCTTTAATCTCTTCGTGCCGTCCAAGAAGACCAAGAAGACTGTTCGTACCTTATTTTCCCTGGTGAAAAGATCTAGTTTAGGTTAACAGCAATACCATTATCGGAAGCCTAACTTGCGGCTGTATGAAAGACCTGCTGCATGTCTCTAAGGCCCATCATCTTCAGAAAAAGCAGAATATTGTTTATGGAGAGATTCCATAGAAGAGGAGACAGAATACCCCCTTGGGTAGTTCTCCTGTTGACAAGTCTTTGGATGTCATTTGACCTGACCCTATGCTAGCTGAAATGAACCTCTTAATCAAAAGGCTAGGAATGAACCTACTTACACGGATATCAACACCCAGGGTTGCTAATTCAGGTTCATACAATCAATACCGTATTCAAATAAAGGAAACGTTTTCAAGATGAAAATGATATTTTATTTTCCAAGAAATTAGACAAAACACAATTTTCCTAAAAATCTTATTTATTCTTTAATATCATTAAAATTGTTCTAAATTTACAACAATCAAAAGAAAATCCTGTTTTTCTACACATATTGCACGTTTTTCTTATATTTAAAATAATATTAAAATAACGCTTCAATTGCCAGTATTTTCCCAAATATTGCACTTATTTCATATATTTTGCTTATTATTGATTAAATGCTGCCATTTCATATTAACTTTCGTGCGAAATAGAGAAACAGGCTGTTATTCTTTAAAAATTTATTATCTAAAATTATACTTCTTTTTCCTTAAATAAGCCAATATTTATTTCCCAATACGTTTATTTTTTCATTGACATCATAAATAATTTTCTAAATTTACAATAGAGTGAAAATTGTGTATTTGCCAGCTCAAAACCCGCTTTTTCTGGTGGCCTTGGAATCCTATTACTAAAGGATTTTCCAATAGGGATGATATGATTTTGAAGTGACGTTTCGGCCATTTGTAATATGTCATGATCTGTCATTTGTTTTTCATTTTATTCAATAGTGTTTACAATTTCATCATGGAGAGATATACGCAAGAACAACGTTTACAAATTATTCAGTTTTATTATCAAAATAATCGTTCTCCAATTTCAATTTTTCGTGCGCTAAGTTAATTTTTTTTTTAAATAAAAAAAATGTCCAGTCGACCTACGACCTATTTTAGCTCTCGTTAAGAGCTATCTTTTTGCCATTGACCGATTGTGGCTACGTGCTACACAGAAACAATTGAATTGTTGCGAGAAAAGTTTGGAGATTCGATTATTTCAAGAAATTGTCATATTGAATAGCCTCCAAGAAGTTGTGATTTAACACCATTGGACTATTCCTTGTGGGGTTATTTGAAGTCATTGGTCTTTCGAAATAAACCAGATTCTCTTCAAGCTTTACAAGTCAATATTGAACGTGCCATTCATGGCATACGACTTGATTTAGTGGAAAAAGTGCTAGAAAATTGGGTTCATCGAATTCGTTCCTGCAGAAGAAGTCGTGGAGGCCATTTGAATGACGTTTTATTTAGAACTTAATTGTATCGATTGTACTTCACATTAAATAAAAAACTTTTGAAATTCCTTAACAATAACTGCTTTTTTTTTGAAAGAAATCATATCACTCTTATTGGAAAACCCGATATTTTTAAATTTTTTTGTATATACAGTATGACAAGAAAGTGTTTTGACATTCGATTTTTTCAGGTTAAAAAACTACCCTTTTTTATTCGAATTTTTAAATGGCATTAGGCATGTTTTCGTTACAACCTACAGTTTGCAAAGAAGGGCCTGTTTACAGCATGAGATTTCGTCGTGCGATCTGTCAAAAATACATGCCTGGGCGACTATTATTTTAGGAGTATACGAGGATCGCACGATTTTGAGAGGATCGCACGACTCCGAGAGAGGATCACACAACAAAATTGACATCCAATTACAAGCAGGGATGGAAAATTAATTTTTTGGAAAGTACTAAACTGATATTTTTTAAGCTCAAGTGGTACTAATTAATTAATTTAAGGAACATAATTTTGGAAGTATGAAATTGCTTCTTTTTTCGTGGAAAATTTTAAGATATGTTAGATGATTTTGCGTTTTTATACAATTACAACAATTATAATTAGACATTTTGCATTTTTAAATATAATTTTAGAGAATTGTGATAGCTATTCCAAAAGAAATTTCAAATTAGTGAAGGTGTTCTGCAAAATATGAATAAAAATCTTACATTTCATATTCTCTTCATATAAATAAAAATGTAAAATAAGCACATTTTTAGAAAATACTTTCTCCCGTTCCTAGTTACGATCGACATACATTTTATTCAAATTAATTAAATTAATTGTGATAGAAAACGTACGCTGAGTGATAAGGAAAACAAAATGTCATTTGATTTTGTCTACATAAATAATTTTTAAACAATAGATAGATTAAATAAAATAGTACTGAAACGGTCGTGGGGATACGTTGGTAATTTGAAAGTGAAAAGGTACTGAAAAAAAGTAATAAAGTACTAACCATTTCCGTCCCTGCTTGTTGTACGACTTTGTCTGTTGCGAAAAGGATTTTACAAGCGATTTTGAATAAATCGGGAGAGGATCAAATGCAAATTCTCACTGGAAAGTCACGTGACGGATCGTTCAGATGTAAACTGGCTCGAAAACAACTGACTTCCACTAACTGGCGCATAAGCAGTAAGTGGCGGATTTCCACTATCTGATAGCAATGCTGTCATGAGTTGCGAAGAAAGAACAGTGCGAAACAGTAAAAAAATTCGTGAAATTTATTTATAAAACATACATTTACTATTCTATGTTCAATTGTTTACTCTCTTTTTGAAATAATTTTCCATTTTTGTTCTTCTTCCCGTTAATTCACAATAATTGACAACAATCTCTCCAAAAATGAGATGCCATACTGCGAAGTATAGGATGCCCAACATTTCATCACCATACTCGATTAGGACAGGAACACAAGCAAAAAACTTCATCGGGGACTAATAATGCTTAAAAGTGCTTAGCTCCCCATACAACATTTACTCATGCAAATGTTGGCCATGACTACATCTGAGGTAGTCCATTCGGAAGGTCCAATTTTGGGCGACTCTTTCGAGCACCCGAGTAATGTTGGCTTCCAAAGAGTCAATCGTAGCTGACTTATTCCTGAGGATCTCAGACTTGATATATCCCCAGAGAAAATAGTCCAAATGTGTGATATCAATTTCCCGTAGCAAAACGTGAAATTGAGTGCTTACAAAAATGATTTCTCATCAAGGTCATTGTAGGTCTCGTAGCGCCGTCTTGTTGAAAACAGAGCTCACCGAGGCCATGCGCTTGAATTTCAAAAAGCACATAGTTTGTTAACATTGTGCCATATCGGTTACCATTGACGATAACATTCTGATTTTCCTCATTTTTGAAGAAATATGGGCCAATGATTCCACCAGCCCACAAACCACACCATACCGTTGGTTTTAATGGTTGTAATGGTAGCTGTTGGTACTCTTCGGGTTTCTCATCAGCGCAAATACGGCAATTTTGTTTATTAACGTATCCATTGGCAACCGATACTGAACAAAAAATGACAAAGTTTGATAAGAGCTACGCGTGATCTGAAAAAAAATTAAAAAAAACCGAACGATGAATCATCCGTTATATGCCCAAATGGTCACCCATTAAAGCTGCGCAAACTTGATGGTAAGTTATCAACTATATTGTAGTTACTGAAACACAGTAAAGAAAAAACAGGGTGTAGCATGCAACACCCAAATGACGTTTAGAACGGGAACATTTTCTGAAATATCCCATTTGACAATATGCCAGATATTAATGTTTGCCTATTTATGGGTAGAGAATGTGACCCTTGACTACATAACGAAAGAGACGTACATTGATGGTATCCAAACCGGAGTTGAACAATTTCTGCGGTGAAGAAGTCATTTTCGGCTTCTTCCAGACTAACCTTCAAATAGGAGGGTCAGGAATAGTTGTGGAAATAAATGTGTCAAAAATAAAGAAACGAGGGACACGATTTTTTAAAATTAATTGTAATTTTCTTACCGGATGTATTATTTTGTGTTTGTTAATCGAAATGATACCCATATATAATAACATGGCAGATATCTATAATATAGCTCCAAAATTTCCCCATAACTCGAAAAATATGGGCTGCGCAAAAAAATGTATTTTTATATTTTTTATACAGAATAAATAGTTGTACCATGTTGTGAATTTTGAGCAAATTGGTTCTCTTGTGGTAAACTAGTTATAAGCCATTTTAGTTTTAATTCCTCCCACTGTGCGATCCTCGTTTACACCATTCTACTAGTGGGTCGGGGATTTGGTCGGATAAAGAAAATCAATCCGCATCTCGTCGAACAAAATCGTATTTTGGACATGTTGTTTTTTGCAAGTTGTACGATAAATCTTGAAAAATACAAGTCTCAACACAAAACTGAATAAATTTTGAAAAATTATAATTTAATTAGTATATATATAATTGTACATATATTACAGCGACCTAATTTAAGATATATACTGGTAATAATATGTTTTCCGAGCGCCCCAGTAGGTGAATTGGTAGCGTACTCGCCTATGAGTTTGGGGTTGTGGGTTCGATTCCCACCAGAGGCTCTGGTCTGTCGCTGCAAACATTTAGCCATATGGTCTTTGTAACCCGGCCTTTCCCTGGACCTTATAATTAGAATATAAATTTACTTTGTATTGTAATTCATATAAATAAATAAATATGTTTTCCACCGTTTTAATTTATATTTGTACTAATTGTACAATTCTTCGTCAAACCCAATGCTTACTAAACACACCCCACAGCAGTTGTCAATTTCTTTCGACTGCCAATACAACTCTGTATAATCTATTCCATTCAACATGTGACATTTGCTGTGACACGAGCTATCGCGTTTCTTTTTTGCTTCCTTTCCTTCTCTGTTTTTACTCAAGATGGGTGAGTGCGGTTTTTTCAACAAAATGAAAAATATTCAAGAAAATCTTAAAACATCCATTAATAGAATGAAAATAATTAAATAGATTCAAATGTGAATATGAAGATAATTAAGTGAAGATTGTGGACAAATGAAACTTGAAAATATCTATGGAATATATTATTAGATAATGAAGAAAAACCAAGCCGGGTACGAGTTGGAATAATTTGTGACGATGAGTGTAGTGAAAAAGTGTTGTCCAAAGATTTTCTTGTAATATTATATTGGATGTTGAAAGAACAAAAGTGCATGGAATTTATTTTATGTGACTTGAAGGATGAAAAGTATCTAATCTGTGTGTTTCTTTATCCTTCTGTTAGGTATTAGCCGCGATAGTGCTCATAAGCGCCGCTCCACTGGTGGCAAACGCAAGTCCCTTCGCAAGAAGCGCAAGTTCGAGTTGGGACGTCCTGCTGCCAACACTAAGGTATGTTATGAGTAATTTCGATATTCTTCCCTAGATATGTGTGCTTTAAACTTCTATGATGATAACGCGTGTCAACTGCAACCAAAGGGCAATTCCTCGGAATTGTCCTTAGCCATTGATGAATAGCGTTATTATGTTCGGACTACTGATATGAAGATTAAAATGCTAAAACATTTTCAAGACTAACTTTTTCGATTCATTGAGACACTTACTGACGATCTGTTTGTTTCTTTGTAGTTGGGCGGAAGCCGCATCCACAGCGTACGCACCCGCGGTGGTAACTCCAAGTTCCGTGCCCTCCGTTTGGAGAACGGTAACTTTGCCTGGGCCTCTGAGGGTATTGCCCGCAAGACCCGTATCGCTGATGTTGTCTACAATGCCTCCAACAACGAATTGGTCCGTACCAAGACTTTGGTAAAGAACACCATTGTTGTCATTGATGCTACCCCCTTCCGTCAGTGGTATGAATCCCACTACGTTTTGCCTTTGGGTCGCAAACGTAACCCCAAGCAACAACAAAAAGAAGATGACAACGATGTGCTCACCAAGAAGCGCAGCGAAAAGACCATGAAGAAGTACTTGGAACGTCAAAAGTACGCCAAGGTTGAACAAGCTGTCGAAGATCAGTTCGTGTCTGGTCGTATCTTAGGTAAGTTTACTATCTACTATTCACGTCTTCCTATTAAATGCCTTATTCCTAAAAAG
This sequence comes from Eudasyphora cyanicolor, assembly GCA_963930755.1. Lineage (NCBI taxonomy): Eukaryota > Metazoa > Arthropoda > Insecta > Diptera > Muscidae > Eudasyphora > Eudasyphora cyanicolor. Next base: position 38,986,371 of record OZ005737.1, on the reverse strand, counting down.
TTGAGAATACATTTTATCGTTAAAAATTAGTTAAACTTTTTTTGAATGAGACCCTAACTCCCATTATCACCATCTTCGGTTATCCTAGCGATAAAGCTAACCTACTGTTCGAACTGTCTAATCTTATGGGATTTGAAAACTGTAGTGTTTAGCTCTATTGAAAGTTGGTGAAAAGTGGGGTTTAGTGTTTAAAAAAAGACTTCCAATATGATGTTAACATCTTAAAGCGATCCCATCACCTTTATTGTTAAAAGCCTGTTTTAGGTACTTTAACAAGCCGATGGGAAGTGATTTTGCTTGTCATAGTTACTCTGATTGGTTGTCTTTTTGAAAAAGCTTGACTTGGAATGTCTCTTTGATTTAAAGTCATGACTTGTTAATTAATTCTTTGTTTCCTCTCTTTTTTACAGCCTGCGTTTCTTCTCGTCCCGGCCAATGCGGTCGTGCCGACGGTTACATTTTGGAAGGCAAAGAATTGGAATTCTATCTTAAGAAAATCAAGTCCAAGAAATAAATTATTTCTTTTTTGTTTTAATAGTAAAACAAAACTTTTTTAAAAACAATTTCCTGCAATTGTACACTTTATTTTAAAAAACAAAACTGATTGTATTTGAGAAGAGAAACCCTCGTGGAGGAGTAGATGATGGCGTTTTAGCACAAGAATGGAGAGCCAAGATAAGATTTGGCTTCAAATCAACGATTTGACAAAAAAGGAATAAAACCTCAAAAAATGGGTTACGTTTTTTAGTAACAAAATAAACGAAAGCACGTTTCATTTTCACAGAGGAAGAATAATGGGAATGACATAAGATTCTAGACTTAAAAAATCAAAGCGAAATAAAACTGGGGAATTCATGTCGTCTTGAGGGAAACTACCATTTCAGTTCTTTGAAATAAATTTAGTTCCTGTGGGAAAACTTATTTCAATTCTTTGAAATAATGTAAATTCTGTATTCCGAGAGCGGAATGAATCCGAATATATAATTCATAAAATTGCCCATAATTTATGTTTGAGGAATTTTGATGATTGTCCATAAAGGCATATTGCCTTTATTTTCCCATTCAAACTTATTTGATTCATTGGGAACATATTTGGGACCGAAGTAACAAATTTAGAACCTCGATAACTAGAGGAAAATTTCGATTCAAGCTGCGTTCGGAATACAGGACGGGAGGGGCGTTTAACTCTTTTCAGAAAAATGTTTTTTTTTTTTATAAAGTAAATGCTAAGCTTACTGAAGATAAAATGCCATGTTAGAGATAATTTGGTGAATAAGCAGTTTTTTGAAGACTCCGTAATATTTCATTCTAAATTGATATTGTCCAAACAAAGCCAAATCAGTCTACAATTGATGCAGTCTAACATTATATAATAAATATAATATTTAGAATTACTGTTCTTTAAGTGCACTTAAAATGGTGTTTTTAAATTAAATTTTTAATGTAACATTGTTTATGATGAACTTTTTAATTACGTTCAAATATGTAAACCTTGGGTTTGATCAGATATGTGATGGACAGCCTTTTTTAATAGTTTAAGTTCCGAATTAGTACCAGCTTAAATGGGCTTTATTTATTGAAAGAAGCAGTTTTTTTGAAGACAATACTAGGAGAATTTTGTAGTAGGTACTTTGATTTTTTTATTTCAGCAAGCGTCTCTTAATGAGATTTTTTAGAAGCGTTACAGCAAAAACCCGGCGATTGCGGAACCAAAAGATTACTCTGAATCCACTGAAAATGAGAAAACATTTTCCATTAAAGTAGGAGGAAGAAGTTCTTCATCTAATCCAATTTCTCTAATTGTCTAAGGTAAGTTTATGCAAAATGCTTTATTTCGATGTCAAAGAAAATCCATTATGATGTTAAAATCTTAAAGCGATCCTACCAACTTATTGTTACAAGCCTGTTTTAGGTTTTGTAGCAAGCCGATGGGGCATGATATTGCTTGTCATAGTTACTCTGATTGGTTTTTCCCATCATCGGTCCATAAAAACACTTTAACACTTAGCATTTATTAATTAATTTCTAATTTTTTTTACAGTCGTATCAATGTAGCTATGGAGATGACAAATTTTGGAAAACCCACAAAGTATCAACGTCTTTTTATAGCGTACGAAAAATACACCAAATATTTGATACCTAAAATTCTATTTTATAGAAATTAAATCATTTAAATACTACTTATTTACTACCAATTCAATAAAATATAAAAAGAATTATTAAAATGATGTATTTTTCTAATTGCAATTCTAAATGTTAAACTGAGGAAGTATTTTGCGGAACAACGAGAAAAACCAGGGACAATGGCCTCTGTTCAATTGTCTCTGTACCGCTCACACCCGGAACTCTTGTCCCTCGAGGGATAAATGTATCGTATGCGAACGCGAAACCACCATACAATGACGCACGTTGATGAAACCTTGGTACCCATGGACATGATACTTTTTTTAAGTAACGGTTTTTCAATAGGGATGATATGATTTTGAAGTGACGTTTTGGCCATTTGTAATATGTCACGATCTGTCGTTTGTTTTTCATTGTATTCAGTAGTGTTTACAATTTCATCATGGGGAGATATACGCAAGAACAACGTTTACAAATTATTCAGTTTTATTATGAAAATAATCGTTCTCCAATTGCAACTTTTCGTGCGCTAAGTCCATTTTTTTTAAAATCCAAAAAATCCAGTCGACCTACGACCTTGACGCCCTTGAGCAATATTTTAGCTCTCGTTAAGAGCTATCTTTTTGCCATTGACCGATTGTGGCTACGTGCCACAAAGCAGATTAAACAATTGAATTGTTGCGAGAAAAGTTTGGAGATCCGATTATTTCAAGAAATTGTGATATTGAATGGCCTCCAAGGAGTTGTGATTTAATACCATTAGACTATATCTTGTAGGGTTATTTGAAGTCATTGGCCTTCACGACTTCTTCTGCAGGAACGAATTCGACGAACCCAATTTTCGAGCACTTTTTCCACTAAATCAAGTCGTATGTCATGAATGGCACGTGAAATATTGACTTGTAAAGTTCTTTAGAGTCAATATTACAAGTCAATATTGCACGTGCCATTCATGACATACGACTTGATTTAGTGGAAAAAGTGCTCGAAAATTGGGTTCGTCGAATTCGTTCCTGCAGAAGAAGTCGTGGAGGCCATTTGAATTACGTTTTATTTAGAACTTAATTGTATCGGTTGTACTTCACATTAAATAAAAAAACTTTTGAATTTCCTTAACAACAAAGAAATCATATCACTCTTATTGGAAAACCCTGTATTAATTATGAAAATAAGTATAAGTCCAGATTCACACTTGCAATTTTTTTCTGCTGAATTGCAGTGTTTGTGGGAGAGGGACGCAGTCGATAAGGGGGGAGAAAAAAATCTTCCGTACTCGCAATTTTTTTGCAATGCGTTTTCTTTCGCTGTAAAGTTTTTCGACATTTCCCCACTGCCTTTCATTTAATATTCGTTGTTTTATGCTCGGTTCAACATATGTATGTAAATTTGTGCGACATACGTTTTAATAAAATTTAATGAGTTTTAATGAACGGTGAAAATAAAAAATTGTCGAAACGGAATACATTGTCTGAACGGAAATGCAATTTCCAAAGAGAATTGCAGAAAAAAATTGCAATTGTGAACATGGACTAAGAATTGAAAAAAGTACGTGTGTGAACGTAAACACAAGTTCAAAAGAGAATAAGCCGATAAGTTACTTAAAAAAAGTATCGTGTGAATGGGAACTTACGCACAAATCATCGCGTCCTCACATTTCTGTCTCTCTATACCCCTCACAATTCAGCGGCCGCTAAAAAACAATCGCTAAAACGTTACTACAAAGTTCTTCGACCGAAACTTCAATCGTATTTCAAGAAATTTTTTTTAGATATTTTGTATTTAGAGAAAATTTCTTAGAAATTTTGTATTTAGAGAAAATCTCAGAAATTTTGTATCTATGATAATTTCTTAGAAATTTTGTATTTAGGTAAAATTTCTTAGAAATTTTGTATTTAGAGAAAATTTTTACAAATTTTGTATTAAGGTTAAATTTCTTAGAAATTTTGTATTTAGGTTAATTTTTTTAGAAATTTTGTATTTAGGTAATATTTCCTAGAAATTTTTTATTTAGAAAAAAAATTTTGGAATAATTTGTATTTATAGAAAATTTCTTAGAAATTTTGAATTTCGAGAAAATTTCTTAGAAATTTTGAATTTCGAGAAAATTTCTTACAAATTTTGTATTTATAGAAAATTTCTTAGAAATTTTGTATTTATAGAAAATTTCTTACAAATTTTGTATTTATAGAAAATTTCTTAGAAATTTTGTATTTATAGAAAATTTCTTACAAATTTTGTATTTATAGAAAATTTCTTACAAATTTTGTATTTATAGAAAATTTCTTCGAAATTTTGTATTTATAGAAATTTTTTTCGAAATTTTGTATTTATAGAAAATTTCTTAGAAATTTTTTATTTATAGAAAATTTCTTAGAAATTTTTTTTTATAGAAAATTTCTTAGAAATTTTTTATTTATAGAAAATTTCTTAGAAATTTTGTATTTATAGAAAATTTCTTAGAAATTTTTTATTTAAAGAAAATTTCTTAGAAATTTTTTATTTACAGAAAATTTCTTAGAAATTTTGTATTTATAGATTTTTTTTCAAAATTTTGTATTTATAGAAAATTTCTTCAAAATTTTGTATTTATAGAAAATTTCTTCAAAACTTTGTATTTATAGAAAATTTCTTCGAAATTTTGTATTTATAGAAAATTTCTTCGAAATTTTGTATTTATAGAAAACTAGCTGAGCCCGGTGCGCTTCGCTGCCCATGTCAAAATTAGCGCTGTAGAAACTGTATTTTATATCCGATCAGTAAGAAATTCGGCAGAAAGAGGTTTCTTATTACATGAAGGAATACCGCAAAATTCGGAGAAAATCGGTTCAGATTTAGATATAGCCCCCATATATATGTTACCCCCAATTTGACATGTAAGCGCTGTAGAGACTGCGTTTTATATCCGATCAGTACGAAATTCGACAGAAACAGGTTTCTATTTTACATGAATGAGTATTCAAGGAAAATCGATTCAGATTTATATATAACCTCCATATATATGTTCCTCCAGATTTGGTTACAAAGCGCTATAGAAGTTGTACTTTACTTCCGATCATTACAAAGTTCTCCAGAAAAATGTTTCTCAATTTAGGAACGAATATTGCTTAATTTAGCGATTATCGGTTCAAAATAAGATATACATACACACACACACACCACATTTACCAATTATTCAAAATTATTATCGCAATGACACTTATCGCATTGTTAGGGAGGTGTAGGGTATTATATAGTCGGCCCCGCCCGACTTTCTGCGTTTCCTTACTGGTATTAGTAATAAATTCACTGAATGAAAAAATACCGACTTCAGTGGAAAGTCCAGAAAATAGAAATGTATACTTATAAAATTTCCAAATTCTTGTTTCATTGGTCATGCATCACATTATCATATTGCGATTGTATTGGAGTGAGCAGCTGTAATTATCGCATACCGAGCATTTTTGTTCATGTATTTCCTATATAATACTTGCAAGATATATCAAAATATGGGCTGGGCCACGCCCTCTGGTCGTATTCCGCCCATTGTACGCCATTTCAACACTCTCGCTACCAAAATGAGGAAGATAATTCAATTTCAAAATTTGGCTTATATGGGCGGTGGCCAGTGTTGCCGTTTTTGGGTTTTTCTACCAAAATTGGTAGAATTTTTTTAGTCTGGTAGAATGGAAGAATCAATGTAAATTTGGTAGATTTAACGCTCCTCAAATTTTTTTTTATAAAAGTTTTGATAAAAATCTTTTATTAAATTTCTTGGGTTTTGCAACAATTACCCCATGCAAATAAAAAGCAGTATTGCTGACTGTTGACCTAATTGTCCCAATTTTTGTAGAATGTCAAACAAATTTAATATAAAAAAAATGTGAATTGAACGTAATAGAGATGTAAGATTGTAAAAGTCTAAAGTCGGGTTGAGCCGACTATGTGACCACTTTTGTTCGAGCAGAATAAGCAAACAAATTGTGATTCTGAATCTTAAATTTGAACTCGCAACGTTCTACCTAACGTTCTCTACTTAATTTCATAACGATCGGATGTTAAAGAAAGCTTCTAAGCTAATTAACACAGAATTGCAGGAACATATACGGGTATATGGGGGCTATGTATAAATCTGAACCGATTTTCTTCAAACTTGTCAAAGTTCGTTTCTGTAGCACGAAACTTCCCTGCCAAAATGCATAACTGTCGGATGTTAAATAAAGTTTCGACAGCACTTTGAAGAAAGAAATATATATGTAAGGCTATATTTAAATCTGAAAGAAACTCTTCTCTGCCAAAGTTCATGGTGATCCAATGTTTAAATAAAGTATATATAGCACATTGATACCAAATCGGGAAGAATGTCTATATTGGGGCTATATATAATTCAGAACCAATTTCGTTCAAAATTAACAATGTTCATTCCTGGTTCTTTTGTGCCCAATCTAGCAATGTACTAGTAAAATAATAGTTCTATCGCGCTCTGATGTCAAATATATGGGAGCTATATCTAAGTCTGAACCTATTGTCTCCAAATTCTATACCGTTCGTCCTCGTTGGGAAAATATTGTCCGTGCCAAAATTCTTCAGGATTTTGTACAGAATTGCGACCTGTACATTGATTAAAAAGTTTACATGCACAGCGGACGGACGGATAGACATCGCCAGATCGATCAGCATGTGATTTTGAGTCTATCCGTATACTTTAAGGTGGTTCTAGCTCTGGATCTAGTATTTTAATACGATACAAACATCTATACCAAAAAAAAAATTATAATAACCTCATTAAAAGAGCAATCAGAATCAGAAAATAAAAAACCTTCTTCAATTGATTAGTAGAAAAGGGAAGCAAATAAAAGATTTAAATATAAATAACACCTTACAATAACAATTTATGCATATGTTTTTCGTAAAATAAAAAATGGAAGATTTCAAACGATTTTGGTAGAAATTTTAGACAATTTTGGTAGAAAAAAAAATGATTGTAGTGGCAACACTGGCGGTGGCACGCCCATTGGTCAGATCCCGCCAATTTTTGGACCAATCACGTGGACTGCCACCAGATACATATGTACAACATTACAGCACTCTAGATAACAAATTGTGCAAGATATATCAATTTCGAAATTTGTCTTATAAGGGCGGGGCCACGCCCATTGTTCCGATCCCGCCCATTTTTTGACCAATTACGTAGAATGCCACCAGATACATATTCGCAAGATTGCAGCACTCCCGCTGGCAAATTGTGCAAGATATCAAAATTTCAAAATTTGGTCTATGTGGGCGGGGCCACGCCCATTGGTCCGATCCCGCCCATTTTCTGACCAATTACGTAGAATGCCACCAGATACATATACACAACATTGCAGGACTCCCGCTAGCAAATTGTGCAAGATATAAAAATTTGGTCTATGTGGGCGGGGCCACGCCCATTGGGCCGATCCCGCCCTTTTTTGGACCAATCACGCAGACTGCCACCATATACATATACACAAAATTCCAGCACTCTCGCTAACATATTGTGCAAGATATATCAATTTCAAAACCTGGCTTATATGGGCGGGGCCAAGCCCATTGGTCCGATCCCGCCCATTTTCTGACCAATTACGTAGAATGCCACCAGATACATATACGCAACATTGCAGCACATTCTGTGAACATTTCAAGATGATCGGTCAAGCCGTTTAGACGTCTATACGGAACAAACAAACATACAAACAAACAAACAAACAAACCCACAAACAGACACTCTCTTTTATATATATAGATTTCGAAGAAAGTTTGTATTTATCGAAAATTTCTTAGAAATTTTGTATTTATAGAAAATTTCTTAGAAATTTTGTATTTATAGAAAATTTCTTAGAAATTTTGTATTTATAGAAAATTTCTTAGAAATTTTGTATTTATAGAAAATTTCTTAGAAATTTTGTATTTATAGAAAATTTCTTAGAAATTTTGTATTTATAGAAAATTTCTTAGAAATTTTGTATTTATAGAAAATTTCTTAGAAATTTTGTATTTATAGAAAATTTCTTAGAAATTTTGTATTTATAGAAAATTTCTTAGAAATTTTGTATTTATAGAAAATTTCTTAGAAATTTTGTATTTATAGAAAATTTCTTAGAAATTTTGTATTTATAGAAAATTTCTTAGAAATTTTGTATTTATAGAAAATTTCTTAGAAATTTTGTATTTATAGAAAATTTCTTAGAAATTTTGTATTTATAGAAAATTTCTTAGAAATTTTGTATTTATAGAAAATCTCTTAGAAATTTTGTATTTATAGAAAATCTCTTAGAAATTTTGTATTTATAAAAATCGATCATCTCAAGACGGCGCTTCGCCGGGAATGGGCCAAAATACCGCAGAGCCACTTTCGTGCAGCGTGTGATGACTTTGTCGGCCGTTTGAAGACCATAATTCGTGCCAAAGGTGGCCAATTCGAACAAATCTAAACTGTTTCTAAACTTTTATGTTATTTCCGACATTTTTTGCTTTTGAACAATAAAATTTAAAAAAATATAGCGCTTTACTTTGTTGCATTACATATCAGCCACCCTGTATATTTTTTTTTTTTTTTTATTTTTAGAAATTTTTTTTTGAAATTCGAAAACGTTTGATGAATGGAATTCCTAGAAATGTTGTATTTATATGAAATTTTTAGAAATTCGTGGAACAAACCAGTTTAAAAAGCTCGTCGAAAAAAAATTTTTAGGGGGTAAAGGGGGTCATTTTAACAGAAAATGTTAAATAAAAAATTTGGCGCTCGTTTGGCATAGTTTTCGAGTTATAAGGGTTTACAATTCAATATTTTCCTTTATCAAGTTTTGGCCATTTCAATAAATTTTTGAAAGGGTGGCATCATTGAAAAGCCGGATTCCATAAAGATATATACAAATTTGTGATTGGATGAATATTTTATGAGTTATAGCCCAGGAAACAAAATTTTGAAACAATCGATTATGGATTGCAACCCAACTTCAGTTCAGTTGTCCACTGGCAACGCAACTGAAATAAAAATTGGTATTATGTATGACAACTTTTGTCAATTGCGGTCGATAATAGTGTTTGACTTCGTTTACTAAAAATATTGTAAACAAACATTTTAACAAAAAATTAAATTTCAGCAACAAAAATTCTATTTTTAATGATAAGCTCAGTGCATTTTAATGATAACCTCCAATGTTTCTACAATGACAAAATAGTTTCATACTGGATTTACAGCCAAATTAATATGCAATAGATTTGCTGCCGCCTGCTCCAATGGCGATAAAGATGGCTCACCAGCTGTGATGTTAAGATTTGCTTTAAAATGAATCTGCACTCTGCCATTCACCTAGAGGATTCACTGAAGGAGATGACCGGACATTGGCCACAACGATCAATAGCTTCAAATGGGCTATACGCTGTGTATGCCATGTTTCATGAGAGGCAAACCCAGAGACACGGTTGAAATCTACTGGTGACCTTCTACTTTAAAGGCACTCCCTTGCCATTTTTCTGATGACGGAGAGCCGTGAAATAGGTGACAAGAGCTTTGCTGTCTCGTGCAGCGGAGCGTGGGGAGAGTAGCAGATACACAGCATAGAAAAACAAGTAGAGAACGAAATGCGTATTTGATTGGGCACGCCACCACCGGCATCTTCGTGGAACTACGTTGAAAATATGATAAAAAAATATAACTACCATTTAAATTCACGTTTTATTTCTTAAAAAAATACACAGCAACCACAAATAAATGGTTGCCGAAAAATCCCCCATTTAACAACTGAACTTGTCGGAGTTGCCATCCGTAATGTATTTTTGACAACTGGCAACGCAATTAAACGTTGGTTGGAATCTATAATCGACCCAAATGGCTCTTGGAGAGCTTATGACAAACGCTTTGAAAAAGATTATGTTCAGAATATTGATAGGATTTATATTTTTAGAGTTATTCACTATTTAATATTTAATATTGATAGGATTTATATTTTTAGAGTTATTCACTATTTAATATTTTCTTACAATATTTTTGGTTCCTTTCACTTTTTTTAAGATTGACGGAAAATTACTTTTTTAAATTAAATAAAAAGTGCCTTATTGTTGGAATTAAAAAAAATGGTTAAATTTTCTTGTGAAATAGTAAAATTTTGTTGGAAAAGCAAATTTGTTCTGAAATGGAAAATTTGTCTGTAAATGCAAAGTAATTTACAAAAAGACGTAAAAAAGAGGAGCTGGCGAATTTTTTTTTGAAAAAATCGCGTGATTTTTTCCCCAAAAAAAATGGGAAAATTAGTCTGAAAATGCAAAGAAATGTATAAAAAAAGGTAAAATAAAAAAAGATGAATTTTTTAAAAAAAAAAGCGCGTGATTTTTTTCGGACAGATTTAGCTATAGCCCCCATATACTTATACATATATTTAACTCCGGTTTGGCATCTAGACGCTGTGTTACGTGACCTTTGTGCAGCTGGGGAATGACTTTCGTGCGCCAACTAGCTCTGGTCGCCTCCAGGGTATGGTCCCATCCCGCCATTTCCCGCCCAAGGTCCGCATCAATCATTCTCTTGTATCAAATCCAAATTACAAAAAAAAAACAACAGAAGTACTCGTGAGAGGTAGATGGAAACCTCCAGTCGCCCACCCAACCTAGTTCATGTGGTTCCTCTGCGTCTTAAACATGAACCCATATACCCGCACACACCACCCCACTTACCTCACGTTACTCCCCCTTGATTAGGTAAATCACAACATCATGTTATTCACTTCTAAATTTCAACCATAAAACATATTTATTAAAACTAGTATCCACTAACCTAATATTGATTCCTGAAGCATTAATTTTCGTTATTTTTTTACTTTTAAGTCTATTTCTCTTTTCGTTAATTGATATCCTATGATTAATAAAAATGATAAAAAAAAACTAAATTTTATGTCTCACGAATTTCTTTTTCTTTATCGGGTCTCCCGTACAGGAGCGTAAGTACTCTTAAACGACTGGTCGATTCGACCTCAACAAAATTGTCAACGCTAAACTCTACGTTTTCTTTCTTTAACAATAGTTTCCTCTTTAAACCAATATCCTAATAAACCTAGTATCTCCTTACTTAAATACTAAAAGAACTATCAAAACTTAAACAAAGATATTAGAATTGGCAAAGTCACTCAAATATCGCTGCCACAATTTCAGCAATTAAACAAAAAAAAACCTTCCCTAATACAGAAACCTACCTAAGGGAGCTCGCTTAGTCAGGACGATAGGGAGAAGTCTGGGGATACTTTATATCACCCTAATATTAAAACTCTACACTTAAAACCTTTGCAAATCCTATTACAAATGGGGACAAAATTTATAGTCAAATCAATACAAAAACATACAATGACAAACTACATAAAACAACTAATATAAAATATATAATATAAAGAAATAAGAATAGTTTTTTTTTTATCAAGTTAAATAAATACTAGTTGGTTTAGCTCTTTGGGTATATTGATATTTCTATGATCTCATATGTAGCCGGTATGTGTGTGCGCTTTATTCTAAAAGTTTTGTATGGCTGTATTAGTCATCTGGTTCCGGTATAGAACTCCGCTCACAATTAGTTTTTTATATATGTTACCGACCGACCACAGATGGCGTAGTGATCTCAGATAGGTTTTGTGGAAGGTAAGTGGCAATCTCTCACCTCTAATGATGACGTACAGAGGGATATTTTCTTAGTTGGAATATATCGTCCAACTTATCCAAACTACGATTTTTTTATGAAGAGCCACTTTTTATAGAAATACGGAATTTCGGCCTACCTTATGAATCTCTTTCAGACTGTAAAAAGGTTTTACTTGATTTTTTCGAGGGTTTTCCACTGGTACAACGTTTTCCCCACAGATCCAGAATTCTCAACTTTGGGGATAAGGCTAATCACCAACGCAAATTATGCGCCTCCTGCTGACAAGGAGGCTTTCCGTCCTAATAAAGGAAAAATTCTATTTTTTTAAAAATGTTCCCTCAAAACGGTTGTGAAACACTTACTTTAAATTCGTGACTTTTGCAAATGAAAAACCACTTCCTTCCACTATATCGCCTAGTACTTTGATGCTGTATCTTTTGTACGTCTAAAAATTAAATTTATTTATTTCATTAAACTTCATTTTTTTCCAACTTCTTAATTCTTTTCTCACTAACCGTTTTCATAAATTACACAATTTCAATTGTCGATTCAATTCTTCACACACTAGCTACACGGATTTGACGCACTTCACACACAATTCCAACTAGATTGCGGAAAATTCCACCGCAAACCCCCTTTTATAACCTAATTCTCACTCAAATTTTCCAAGGTAGACATTTTTCTTTGGGCAGACATATTTTTGTGAACATCTCTCTCTTTCTAAAAGTTTTCTATTTATTGTTTCTTCTAAATTCTATAATTTCGGCGCCAAGTATTTTTATGAATCAAAAACTGCTTTACCATCATCGTTTGCCAACAACACTTTCCCTAAGTGTATTCAGTGGGTACTCTACCGGCCATTAATACTACTTCTACTCTATAGTGGTTGGTAACGCGGTCATATCATTCTCTGACATTTGTCAAAGTAATGTAAATACAGTCTGTCAGCTGTCCACGCCGGCCAGCACATTTTTTCATTCATTTTTTCCAATTAATTTAATTTACTTTTTTAATCATTTTTCCCTTTTTTCTTTCTTTTCAGGTTCCCTTTGGATGGTTCCAGCACCCCATGCTTTCCGGGTACTCCCTCATTGGATTCCTGGAGAAAATTTGCATATTTTTGCGAATATTCTCCACGAAGCCAAGTGGTGTACTTCTGGAAATATGGTTTGTGCTGGAGTTTCAGATTCCTGGGTTCGGGGAAAGTCGCGGTAAAACCCTGCCGCTAGACAGGCTTCCCTGCCAAAAATGGATGGTATCCAATTAAGGACCATCCCAACGGTTGGCTTGAAAAAAGCCTCAAAATAAACAAACAAACAACTAATATACTAACCCCCCCTCCCAAACAAAAAAACAAAACTAACATACCACTGTACTAACAAGAGAAAAGATACGGGATTGGACACGGCTGGCCAATGCAAAGCGCCAGTAAGTTGGCCAGCCGAATCGCGGTGTCCAAAGCTCTCCCCAGCTCCTCCAGCGATGTTGCAATTAGGGGCTGGGGAAAAACGTGGCACAGAGGCCGCCACGCAGGCGTTAAGGCCTCATTATAGGGGACCCCTACGCCGATTTTTTTTTCGGTGCTCGCTAGGGACTTTGCGTTTGGCGGTGCCGCAACAATGCACCCGGGTTATCTAAACGTAGGAACATTTGAAGAGAAGACGGGTGTGCGGCTCCATACACGGTTGGCGCTGAGTATTGGGAACGTGGGGAACTCCCACACCCTGAGAAAGCCGGGCATCAGATACGGGTTACTCCTGTCAACACTCTATTTATTAGGGAAGTATAACGCGAGTTGCTTGTCTTTAGATTTTACTTTGTGGTATTCTGTTCTGGTTTCCAGGTACCCTAAGATGGAAATTTCGGATGTCGGAATCTTACATATAAGGATTTTTATGGGGGTATGTAACACTTTTCTATTATCGCAGATGGTGGAAGTATTGTAAAATATATAAAATTAATAGGTGTAAAATTAGGGAATTTGTATAATCGAAGTGGGTGTATAATCAGGTAGGAGTATAAGCAGAGTAGATGTATAATCAGAGTAGGGATATAATCACAAGGAAATGTATAATTGGACAAGGTAAATCAGGTACTGGATATCACAGGTATAAATAGTATTGCACTCTAGATTTAGACTTAATATTAGGACGAAAACTAACACAAAATAAAGAATCATTAAATTTATATTGCATTCTTAATCCTAATATTGCACTGGTTCATATCACAGACTCTAACTCTATATTGCACTAACTTTTATATCCTTTACGTGATAAGTTCCCAAGGATTTGCCTTGTAAGGTCTCTAGTTCGAACATGTTGTTCCCTACGGGTTTGACTACTCGACATTTTAGAAACTTTTTGCAGAATTTTGCATTTATATTTTTCGAGAAATTCGACAATACCATATTACGACGGTACACCTCTTGACCTGGGATTAACTTCACAGTTCGTGCTCTTTGATTGTATCGTTCAGCGCTTTTTTCATAGGCTCTATGCATATTATCTTTGATCTTTTCTCGTATTAGTTCCAACCTAGCTGTTCGATCTACTTCTTGAACTTCATGATCGTTCATGGACATTAGCTTCCTTGCAAGTCTGTAGTCGGCACCACTAGAAAACATATGGAATCCAAATAATGCGAAGAACGGTGTCACTCCCGTGGCGGAATGAACTGACGTTCTTAAAGCGCATTCGATTTCGGAAAGATATACATCCCAATCACGGTGATCCTCAGTCAGATATGCTCGAATTGCTGAAATTACGGATTGATTGACCCGTTCGGAAGCATTTGACTGAGGTGAGTATATCGCGGTTTTTATATGTCTGATTTTATATGTTCCTACCATCTCTTGAAACGCCTTTGATATGAATTGGGAACCGTTATCGCTGTGGATCACTTCTGGTACACCAAATTTGTGAAAAATTTCATTAACAAGGAAGGTTATCACGTTTCCTGTTGTGGCTTCCCGCATTGCCTTAAGGAAGGTAAATTTGGTGAAGTGATCCACAACGATAAAGATATAAGCGTTTCCATTTTTTGATCGGGGATATTTCCCTAAAAAATCAATGTATAATTTTTGAAACGGCCTATCGGTTATGACTTCCTGGCCGATTCCAGGCATTAAGTTCTGATTACATGATTTCGATTCCTGGCAGACTTGACAGTTTCTTACATAATTCCTGATTTGGCTTGTCATTTTCGGCCAATAGAAGAATCTTTTGATACCCTATGATGTTTTTGCCATTCCGCCGTGGGCGGCGGTCAGGGAGTTGTGAGCCTTTTCTATAATGGTGGTTGTAAGGTTTGAAGGTAACCATAACTTCCACTTGAGTTCATCTTCTAAATCCTGAGCACACCCAGTTCTTTTAAATATTAGGTCATCTTGTATTTTCACATCAGGTAGCTTTTCTTGGTTTTGCTTAATATTAGTTATTAATTCTAAATACTCCTCGCTTTGAAATTCAGTGGTTTCGAAATCTAAAAAATCTTCTTTTGTGAGTTCTTCGATAAGAATATCGTGTGGAGCTCTGGACAACATGTCAGCGACTACATTATCCGCTCCTTTACGATGTTCGATCTCAAAATCAAAAGCTTGCAACTGTAGAGACCAACGGGCAAGTCTTCCACTCAAATCTTTCAAATTCATTAGCCATTTCAGGCTAGCATGGTCTGTAATGATGGTAAATGGCATCATCTCCACGTATGGTCTAAATTTTTTTACTGCCATTACGGCTGCCAAGCATTCCTTTTCGGTTACACTATAATTCCGTTGACATGAGTTCAACTTTTGTGAATAAAAGGCGATTGGGTGCTCTTCATTCTTCTCATTCAGTTGGTATAACACGGATCCAATCCCATAGTCTGAGGCATCGCATTGAATGAAGAAACGCTTTGAAAAATCAGCGTGCCTCAAGACTGGAGCGGATGTAAGAGCCTTTTTCAGATTTTCGAAAGCTGTAATTGCAGAATCACTCATTTCAAATTTCTTTGCCTTTTTAAGAGTGTCTGTTAGAGGAGCCGAAATAGAGGCGAAATCTTTTATAAAGCGCCGGTACCAACCAGCTGTACCTAAGAAGCTCCTAACTTCCCTGGGTGTTTTAGGGATTCGAATAACTTTAATTGCCTGAACTTTATCAGGATCAGTTTTCAAAACCCCATTTCCAATAATGAATCCCAAGTATTTTAGTTCTCGGAAGCAAAAATTTGACTTTTTCAAACCTATAGTTAAGTTTGCATTCTGCAGACACTTCGCAACTTCCCCCAATAATCTCAAATGTTCATCAAAATCTCCAGATATCACCAGTAAATCGTCAAGATAAATGAAAACATTCTCCTTCAGTCTTTGGGGAATGACTCGGTCCATAAGCCTACATAATCGTTGAGCTGCGTTACATAACCCGAATGGCATTACCCTAAATTGGTATAATGGCCGTCCGGGTACAGTAAACGCAGTGTAAGGCTTACTTTCCTCGTCTAATTCCACTTGCCAAAACGCGTATTTGAGATCGACGCTGCTAATGTAATGAGTCTCGTCGATTCTGCTCAGGATGCCGTCAATATTCTGAAGTGGATATGCATCCTTAATCGTAAGTTTGTTTAATTTTCGGGCATCCAGGCAGAATCTATTTTTCCCTGGCTTTCGTACTACCGTGGTCCGGTTACTCCACGGACTTTCACTTTCTTCAATTACATTTAGCTTCAACATTTTATCGATTTCCTCATAGACAATGGCCTGAACAGCAGGAGACAATGGATAATGTCGGTCTTTTACCGGCACTGCCCCTTCGACCAACTTGATATTATGTTTTTCTAAACTTGTTCTCCCTAGTCCTTTTTCTTCAAAAGTGTGAAAGCTCTTCACAACTTCCTGCAATCTCTTTTCTTGCTCTTCTGACAATGTATGAGGATTCCGTTTATATTCTTTATTTTCGTTTATAAAATCCTTTTGAAGTTGTTCCAGGCTAATCTCATTTACCTCTAATAATTCTGGTGCTAAATTAAACATTCTCCAAAAATCTATCCCTAAATATAACTCTTGCTCTAAATCTGGACACAGGTACAATTCAATTACGTCAGTCCTTTCTTTGTATTTAACTGCTAATTTTACTTTCCCTAAAATTCGATGTTCTTGACCCCCAGCAGTCTTGACACTCGTGAATATCGATTTCATTGTGCAGTTTAAATTTTCTATTACCTCTCGGCAACCTTTTCCCAGAACGCTAACTGAAGCCCCGGAATCCAAAAGTCCCGTCATTTTGATTCCTTCGACTTCTACTTCTGCAAATAACCTAGGGTCCTTAATAACACTAGACCTTTTAATGGAATCTATAACTGCTTTCATAGCTTTCTTTTTTTCGATAAACTTTTGGCGGACCTTTTGAATTCTAGGTGCAATTTCATTTCTAGGATTATCTTGAAAAATCCTGGAGCGAATTTCATTATATTTTTGTTGTCGGACTTCCAGGGGTAAGTAATGCCGCAACTCTGGCTTATAATTTTCGTCATTTATTTCAACTATTTTATCTAAAATTTCTTTTGATGTACTAACATTGGTCATAGATCGTTTTGTCTCCATCATTATTGTGTTATTTCGGGGTTCTCGTGTGGACGTGGCCCCCCTGCAAGCTCCACGCCCGTCTTGCGGTTTCCCTGTTGGCAATTGGGACATTTAGGGGTTACGGTCCCCGGTTTACCACACTTGTAGCAAAACAGGCATCTAACTGTGGACTCACAATCCCTAAATCCATGTCCTGACTTCCTACAATTCCAACAGATCAACGGATTGGACTGGCGATTCATTTACATTGCGGCCACTGACTCACATTCGCCTATTTCATATTCCCTGTCCGATCCGTATTCTGGAGAATCAGCATATAGTTCACTAACCTGTCTGAGTTGGCGTGGTGGTTGTACCATGTTTCTAAAGTCCCGCCTGGGGAAATTTTTTTCTGCCTCATTGCATTCAATTCTGAGCTGCTCCACTGATGAGACCTGAATGGGGTACACTATCCTGCCGATACTTTCTTTAACATTCTTTTTCATGATTTTAATCATGTCAAATTCAGTAATTGGCTGCACCAATTTTGCCCTGAATTGACCCATGATGTGGAAGAAAGTATCGATTGACTCATTCATTTGCTGTTTTCTTTGAGCCATGTCTGTTAAGATCTCAAAATTCGAACGCGATGACTGGTATTGACTAAGGAGGCAATGTTTCAGTTCCTGCCAATCGTGGAATCTATGGGTCTTTAGGAATAACCAATACCATGACTCGGCTGGCCCGGTTACTATCAATGGGAAGTCACGAATAACTTCCTCCCATGGAATACCGTACTGCCTTTGATAGTGTTCCAGTCTATAAACAAAATCTTCAACAGCCAAACCGCGAGATGACCCCTCAAACATAAGACCTAACTTGTCGATCCGTATCCTCATCTTTTCGCGATCAACGTTAGCATTTGAAACTTGATTGTTATGGATCGGAGCATTATTTTGGCCAGATCTACACTCATTGGGAAAGTGACTTGTTCCTGGTGCCGAATTACTCTGACTTCCTCGAACTGATCCATTTCCAGCATTGGATCTAAAATGGTGAGTTGTCATCTCTTTTAATTCTACCATTGCTTTTGCTAATTCAGTAATTGTATTTCTTATTTCTCCCATTTCGTTGTGGACTACCTGGACTTCATTTTCGAGGGATGTCTGATGCCTACCACATTCTCTGGATAATCCCGAGTTGGAATCACCTTTTTCCTGGCCATTATTGTTATTAATTGGCCCTATTGGCAGCTGTGAAAAAGCCGCGCCTATAGCGTTATTTGGGACATTTATGGTCTGAGACAGATCATTTATTGGGCCGAATTCACTTCCTTCCTCGGCCATCTCGTAGCTGGTATGTTCCCTTCTTCTTTTTTCCTCAACTATTGTCCTATTTGCGTCGAAAGTTTCAGGTCTATTTCTTTTTCTAGATTGTGATCTGGTCACTATATTCATTACTTTTTTTCTTTTCAAAAGGATAGATTATTTCTTTGTCTACCTAATTTACATATAATATATTTTTACTTAATATTTAAAACAATTATTAACTTCTGTATTATATAAGGGTTCGTTACGTGGGTTGAGGTGTGGGCGGTACTAATTATTAATTTCATATGACTCTCCTGGGAGCACTTTCCTATCTGCGTTAATCAATTTACAACAAATGTATCGATTTCTCGTTTCTAAATGTGCTATGGTGATCTCTTTCAAAAGACACCAGTTTCAGAATCCGTCTCCCCTAAAACTACAGACCCCTAAAACTTATTTAGGGCGGCTTTTAGGTGGGTTTGGAATCTGGTCACAACCATGCGGAATCTATTTTTGTTAAACAATTCTCAGTACTGTGCATGCTAATATCCTAATCCTGTTCATTAAGTATGTCATTACACTTTCCTGTTTTGAATTTTTCACTTAATTTTTCATCCCCGGGTTCAAAGTGTCGGGTCCTCGTACAACTGTTATGGAAATCTTCCAAACGGTTACGAAGACTCTGAACTTATCACCCATCGAATTCAAATTTCATGTGGGGCTATTGCTAACTTCATCTAGTGGACTATTGTTTGTGTTTCGATGACCTACACGAATTTTTTATCACGGTATTTAGAATGCCGGAAGCTTTTGATTGGGCGCCATATTGTTACGTGACCTTTGTGCAGCTGGGGAATGACTTTCGTGCGCCAACTAGCTCTGGTCGCCTCCAGGGTATGGTCCCATCCCGCCATTTCCCGCCCAAGGTCCGCATCAATCATTCTCTTGTATCAAATCCAAATTACAAAAAAAAAACAACAGAAGTACTCGTGAGAGGTAGATGGAAACCTCCAGTCGCCCACCCAACCTAGTTCATGTGGTTCCTCTGCGTCTTAAACATGAACCCATATACCCGCACACACCACCCCACTTACCTCACGTTACTCCCCCTTGATTAGGTAAATCACAACATCATGTTATTCACTTCTAAATTTCAACCATAAAACATATTTATTAAAACTAGTATCCACTAACCTAATATTGATTCCTAAAGCATTAATTTTCGTTATTTTTTTACTTTTAAGTCTATTTCTCTTTTCGTTAATTGATATCCTATGATTAATAAAAATGATAAAAAAAAAACTAAATTTTATGTCTCACGAATTTCTTTTTCTTTATCGGGTCTCCCGTACAGGAGCGTAAGTACTCTTAAACGACTGGTCGATTCGACCTCAACAAAATTGTCAACGCTAAACTCTACGTTTTCTTTCTTTAACAATAGTTTCCTCTTTAAACCAATATCCTAATAAACCTAGTATCTCCTTACTTAAATACTAAAAGAACTATCAAAACTTAAACAAAGATATTAGAATTGGCAAAGTCACTCAAATATCGCTGCCACAATTTCAGCAATTAAACAAAAAAAAACCTTCCCTAATACAGAAACCTACCTAAGGGAGCTCGCTTAGTCAGGACGATAGGGAGAAGTCTGGGGATACTTTATATCACCCTAATATTAAAACTCTACACTTAAAACCTTTGCAAATCCTATTACAAATGGGGACAAAATTTATAGTCAAATCAATACAAAAACATACAATGACAAACTACATAAAACAACTAATATAAAATATATAATATAAAGAAATAAGAATAGTTTTTTTTTTTTATCAAGTTAAATAAATACTAGTTGGTTTAGCTCTTTGGGTATATTGATATTTCTATGATCTCATATGTAGCCGGTATGTGTGTGCGCTTTATTCTAAAAGTTTTGTATGGCTGTATTAGTCATCTGGTTCCGGTATAGAACTCCGCTCACAATTAGTTTTTTATATATGTTACCGACCGACCACAGATGGCGCAGTGATCTCAGATAGGTTTTGTGGAAGGTAAGTGGCAATCTCTCACCTCTAATGATGACGTACAGAGGGATATTTTCTTAGTTGGAATATATCGTCCAACTTATCCAAACTACGATTTTTTTATGAAGAGCCACTTTTTATAGAAATACGGAATTTCGGCCTACCTTATGAATCTCTTTCAGACTGTAAAAAGGTTTTACTTGATTTTTTCGAGGGTTTTCCACTGGTACAACGTTTTCCCCACAGATCCAGAATTCTCAACTTTGGGGATAAGGCTAATCACCAACGCAAATTATGCGCCTCCTGCTGACAAGGAGGCTTTCCGTCCTAATAAAGGAAAAATTCTATTTTTTTAAAAATGTTCCCTCAAAACGGTTGTGAAACACTTACTTTAAATTCGTGACTTTTGCAAATGAAAAACCACTTCCTTCCACTATATCGCCTAGTACTTTGATGCTGTATCTTTTGTACGTCTAAAAATTAAATTTATTTATTTCATTAAACTTCATTTTTTTCCAACTTCTTAATTCTTTTCTCACTAACCGTTTTCATAAATTACACAATTTCAATTGTCGATTCAATTCTTCACACACTAGCTACACGGATTTGACGCACTTCACACACAATTCCAACTAGATTGCGGAAAATTCCACCGCAAACCCCCTTTTATAACCTAATTCTCACTCAAATTTTCCAAGGTAGACATTTTTCTTTGGGCAGACATATTTTTGTGAACATCTCTCTCTTTCTAAAAGTTTTCTATTTATTGTTTCTTCTAAATTCTATAATTTCGGCGCCAAGTATTTTTATGAATCAAAAACTGCTTTACCATCATCGTTTGCCAACAACACTTTCCCTAAGTGTATTCAGTGGGTACTCTACCGGCCATTAATACTACTTCTACTCTATAGTGGTTGGTAACGCGGTCATATCATTCTCTGACATTTGTCAAAGTAATGTAAATACAGTCTGTCAGCTGTCCACGCCGGCCAGCACATTTTTTCATTCATTTTTTCCAATTAATTTAATTTACTTTTTTAATCATTTTTCCCTTTTTTCTTTCTTTTCAGGTTCCCTTTGGATGGTTCCAGCACCCCATGCTTTCCGGGTACTCCCTCATTGGATTCCTGGAGAAAATTTGCATATTTTTGCGAATATTCTCCACGAAGCCAAGTGGTGTACTTCTGGAAATATGGTTTGTGCTGGAGTTTCAGATTCCTGGGTTCGGGGAAAGTCGCGGTAAAACCCTGCCGCTAGACAGGCTTCCCTGCCAAAAATGGATGGTATCCAATTAAGGACCATCCCAACGGTTGGCTTGAAAAAAGCCTCAAAATAAACAAACAAACAACTAATATACTAACCCCCCCTCCCAAACAAAAAAACAAAACTAACATACCACTGTACTAACAAGAGAAAAGATACGGGATTGGACACGGCTGGCCAATGCAAAGCGCCAGTAAGTTGGCCAGCCGAATCGCGGTGTCCAAAGCTCTCCCCAGCTCCTCCAGCGATGTTGCAATTAGGGGCTGGGGAAAAACGTGGCACAGAGGCCGCCACGCAGGCGTTAAGGCCTCATTATAGGGGACCCCTACGCCGATTTTTTTTTCGGTGCTCGCTAGGGACTTTGCGTTTGGCGGTGCCGCAACAGCTGTCGAAATCCTATTTAACATCTGAGCATTACAAAATTTGGCATAAACGAGTTCATTGGTTTGAAAGATATCGGTTCAGATTTCGATATAGCACCCTTATATAAGTTCCTTCCAATTTGTCATTAACATGCCAGAGAAGCTTTATTTTACATCCGATCATTATAACATTTGGCAGAGAGGAGTTTTTTTATACACGAAGATGACAATTTTGAAGAAAATCTGATCAGATTTAGCTATAGCCCCCATATATATTTAACCCCCATATATATTTAACATCTAAACGCTATAGAAATAGTATTTTACATCTAACCATACAAATTTTGGCATGAAGGATTTCATTGATCCGAGAACGAATACTGTAAAATTTGAAATAAATCGGTTAATTTTTAGATATAGCCTCCCTATATACGTTCCTTTCGATTAGGCATCAACGCACTACAAAACCTTTATTTCACATCCTATCATTATAAACTTTGGCACAGAGAAGTTTCTTGACACAGCAACGAAAATTGAAAATTGCTAAGTTTGACACAAATCTGTTGAGATTTATATATAGCCCCCATAAATGTACATACATATCGCTCACTTACTTCAAGACTGTTCTAACTCAAAATTGTCGAGATGTGTAATTTTAAGTCCATATAAAAAGATAAATAAGATGAAATAGGAAGTTTAAAAAAGGTGGAATAATCCGAAATATGATTGTTTACTTGTTAAACTAACTAATTATGGATATTTACAAAATTCTGATTCTGCTGTATTGGGTTCCAGTTAGAGTTGAGTAGTTCGTGAACGAACTAGTTCAATTGAACGGGTCACTTTACTGAACGGTACGAACTAGTTCACACAAATCGTTTATTTCAGCACAGTAGTTCAACCCTATCATTTCGTTCTCTCTTCTCATTTCGCTCTTTCTTCTCAGCTGTTATGTGTTGTTTCTATTTTTATATCATCATGAATGTAGGATTCTTCCTATACAATTGAGTTTGTATATTCAATTCATTCCATTCATGAACTGGTGATCTGAACGAAACAACTGCTGAACTAACGAGCTGTTTAAGTAAAGTGAGCTGGTGAGCTAAGCTAAAGAGCCGGTGAGCTGGTGAGCTAAAGAGCTGAAGTGAACTATTGAACTAAATGAACGAACTAGTTCACTCAATTGAACTGAACTAAAAAGACCGATCACTTAAATGAACTAAAGTGCCCAACTCTAGTTCCAGTCCGAGGAAGGTGGCTGCTTCCACAGGAGACCTTGGCACAAGTTGAGTAGGTTTGGCAGGACAGTTGAACAGGTGAAGTGTGGTCCCTAGTGTAGTGTGTTCCCTGGTTACAAGCGGGACAGGTGTTCGACCTGTTGCCATTAATCCTTGCCCAATAAGAATTCATGGGGCTACACCAGCCAGATCTCAGTTGGGCCAAAACTACTCTTTTCTGTCGTAGTAATTCTTTTTCCTCCGAAGCCAATGATGGAGGGTGATCTCCTAGCACGTAATTATCACGAATTCAAGAACTACGTCAGAGTATATCTCAACAAGACCTACCTGGAAACTCTTTGAACTAGAGGATATCTCTTGTAGCGTTGGACCTGGCGCTCTATATCATGAAAGTCTTTCCTGGGAGGTGGAAACCTATCCACAAGGTAGTGGTTGGGATGGCTAGGCCGGTAGCAACCAACCGACGACACAACTTTCGACAGCAAAAAATTGTGTTGTCGCACAGGTATGACTTTCTTCTCCTCATGTAGTTCTTGGCGGATCTGCAGGTTCTTCCACTGCGTTCTGCTGAAAAGTTTGCCACAAACCGGCAAATCGCTTTGTAAGAGGTCAACAAGGTTTCTTTGTCGTTTCTCCAAGTGCTGCCGGCTAGCGACTTGACCTTATTTATAATTTTCATCTTATAGCAGATAGCTGTGGCATGCGCATTAGACCTGAAGAGGCTATCAAATGTGACATCAAGAACGTTGGGGTAATTGGTGGTCGGAATTCCTGTATTATCGACTATCACATTAAGTTGCTCCTTAACTTGCACTGCCCATGCCGTAAACAGTGTTGCAGATGATTTGGTGACGGATATCTTCGGGTTCCTCGCAGCGAAGAAATTGACATTCTCAGCCAGGTAAACATTCTGCCTTCCACATATGTCATCGATCAAGGAGCCCGACTCCAGAATCCTACAGTCGTTAGAATATGATACGATTTCAATGCCGGCAGTTGGTGGTGGAATTGCGGAAAGGTAGCGTCGGAGATATCATCCCACCATGGGGAAGTCCCTGCTTCACTTTAGGGGTTTGGACTTCTTTTTCTGAATTCCACATACGACTAGCCCCCACACATATAATCAACGTTTCCAAATATTTGGGAGGGACGTGTTGGCGATGTCCTCAAAAAGCATGTCGTTTCTGACAGTATCGAAGGAATTCATGCTGATGATCAGTAATTGGAAAATGTCCAATCAGGTTCGGGGGGATTAAAGTCTCAAATGTCATTGCTATTGGCGAGAGAAGAAATATAGGCCTTTCTTCTCCCTTACTCGAACCATAGCCCGGTTTCAGTAGCGGGACCACTCTGCCCATTTTCCAGGCTTCGGATATTATCAGAGAGGTCAAGGACAGTAAAATACTCGACAGTCAGATATTCTACACACCCGTAGGTGCAACTGCTTCAACATCCGTCGGGGCCAAGCGAATGGATGACTTAAGGGTACGGGTGACATCTGCAACTTCTCCAACCGTATATTGTACTTCATCGGCTCGGAGAGCATGAACTCGACACATGACTCTTCTTTTCGCCCTGTAACACTCGGGGTGACTGCCGTCCGGTCGTCGCTTCTGCCTGGATTCGAGAGTGAATTAACCATTGCCCATAATTTACCGATACCGGAATTCAAGTTGCACTGTTTCAAATGATCCAGCCATTTATTTTTCTTATATTTATTTGTCGACTTTCTTACTGAATGCAAGGTTCAGTTCCCTGATTCTAGGATCAGGAGAGTTAGAAAGACGATTTTCACAACGCTCGTCTGCGAGTCCTGCTGCATTTGCTGGGAAATTATGTCGTATCTCGGGTATTCCACAGCAGAGATTAATCAAGTGGCTGCTGTGTTGACGATACTTCGGGTTTTCTTTCAGGAAATTACGGCGTTAATAAATTATGAAATCGGTTGGTCTATCACATTTATCAGACCAGGCGACACGATGTTGATATCTGGCGAGCTGTTGCAATCACCCATAATAGGCAAAACGTATAGCCATCTATTTGCTCAGCCAAGGCTGTGCCTTTCTGGTCATTAGCTAGCAGATAATGCCACAGCTCGTGGTGTGCAATAAAGTGACCTATAACCACGTGGTTATTGGGTTGGAGTACGGACTAATGTCCGTCAAATAA
Organism: Eudasyphora cyanicolor; assembly: GCA_963930755.1. Lineage (NCBI taxonomy): Eukaryota > Metazoa > Arthropoda > Insecta > Diptera > Muscidae > Eudasyphora > Eudasyphora cyanicolor. The sequence continues at coordinate 38,960,720 of OZ005737.1, read as the reverse complement.
AGCGCAGAACTGCTACCAATCGGCGGTATACGATTATATACGTTGCGCAGCCCTGTCTCGGCTGTCCCAGACTCAACTGCTACCCCATACATTCAATGTATGTGCATCTAGAGTCAAGCTCAGGCGAGATAGGTCTGTATTGCACAGAATGGTGTAACAGGAAAGCATGTCGACCACCTCCACTTCTGATGCGATCCTTACGTAGAACTTAGTAACCCTGACAACTGTGCAAGCTGCATGTGTCGCTCAGCTTTCTTTCCTGGATCCCAGCGACAGTGATGTTTTCCGATTCATGAAGTCTACAATCTGGTTGATATTTCAACGGAGCAATTAAATTGGGTTCGGTGAGGGGTTGGTACACCAATATGTGGCGTGTCTTGTGGTTTTGAATGCTGTGCTTGTTAATATTGCTCTAAGGGAGCGGTGGTGTCCCACAACTCGAAGACGTTGATGACGTGGACGACGGGGGGACAACGACTACAGGGATACACTGTGAGATACGGAGGCACAGCAAGCCGCAACGTGTTCCAGTCTGTGATACTCCCCGGTGTGGTAGAGGCCAGATCATCATCTGAAATGCACCACTCCATACATCGGTTACACCTTACTGATGTTAAACGGTGATGGATACGGTTCTCGCAGACAAAGCAGAAATATTATTCTGGTCCGGGATTTTGTTCGGTTCCGGCACGAACCAAATGAATTCGGAGCAGACACTCCGGCGAAAAAAATGGACGAACATAAAACACGTACATAGTACTGAGGTTAAAGAATTCTGTTTCAGGTCAATTCGGTACATACATAGAACCAGCGGTTGCCGTGGAATTGTCTGTTGAATAGTGTAATTATTTGATGGCCCTCTGAATTTAGTTTAAGAACATGGAACATTCAAAAGTCTTATTCCATAAAACTGCCCCCGACTAATAAACTAAGCTATTTGTTTACCCAACAAACTTTGTTTTGAGAATTCGAATATTTAACATTAATTTTAGTGGTGTGATTTGATCGGCATTTTCCTTAGAATTTCCTATAAAATCGGAAAATTTAGCTCCGACCAAATTTACTCTGCCACAAATTACATTTGTACTATAAATATGTACATATATCAAACTGGAATTGAACAACTCTATTATTGAAATTATTTGATTTTTCTCGATAATACTTCTACACTGCAACTCAGGCAACTGCAATCCACAGCAAAATATTAGTACATACCCTGCAGCCAAAATTATTAGTTTGTATATACATATAAATATACTAGTTGCTTTTTAACTTTCAAACTAGTAACATACTCGTATCTGCCCTTTTTTCATATAACGAACTATCGATTTTAACATTGGCTTGTCATAGGTTCATAGTTCATGTGTTTACAATTCAGTACTAGTTAATATCTAGTTCAGTTAGTCCTGATTCACACTCGGCAATTTTTCCAAGCAAGTGTCAAAGTTTGTAGGAGAGAGAGCTCTTTCCGCCTGCCTCTCTCTCCAACAAACTTTGACACTTGCATGGATAAAATTGCCGAGTGTGAATCAGGACTTATTAATATATTTGAGAATAAGAGAGTAAAAGCGTATAGTGACAAGCGTCGATCTCCCACCACCAGGGTTACCGTTAAAATTGTTGAATATGTTGCACAAAAAGTAGTTTTTTCACTAAGAAGTTGCACAAAAATTAGTTTTTAACAAAAAAAAAAGTCAGTAATTTTGCATACAGTCTTTTATTGAAGCAGAACTCTTAGAAATAAAAAACAAATCAATTATTTTTTACAAATGAATGTTTAATTCATGAATTTAAAGGAATATAATTGCTATTTAATATGATTATCATTTATTGTTTTCATATTTCGTTTCTATATTTTTGCACCAATTCATTACTTGGAATCAATTCTTCTACTTCGACTTCCAAATAAATAAATTAGTAACAGACAACATAGAATCGGAAGTTTTCTACTTTCAACCTATTAGTTAATTTATTTTTCATTAATCCCAATTTTGAAAAAATTCGTTCCGCACAAGCGCTGCTGTGAGGTAAAGTTAATATTTGTCTAGCAGATTAATATAAATTTCAATACAAATTTTCGCTTAATGAATTTTTTAATTGCCGACAGTGTGCCAAAATTTCTCAACATTTTGAATTTCAAAAATATATTCGTACGATTTATCCCTAATCATTTGTATTCACTATTAAAAGTCTCAGGTTCACTTATAATATACTTACGTAGAATAGATTTCCAATCGCTTCGATCTACTGCGCTTCTTCTCCAAATTGTGACACCAAGTTTCGAGATGTCTTCCTCCACCTGATCTTTCCATCGGAGTTTTGGTCTTCCCCTTCTGGGTGAACCGCCATCAGGTTCGTATTGAAAAGACTTTTATTCAGGAGCATCTTCATTAATTCTCACAACGTAATCGTTGTAATTTAATACGTTTAACTAAGTCAATGTCTGCAAACAGCTCGTGGTTCATACGACATAAAGTTCTTACTACAAATTCTACAACAAACGTCGAAGTGGGAGGTAGCTGTTCAAACTGAGATTTCCCTCTCGTTTTAATTGTGACCCCATAATTCCGCCACACCTACATCCTCATTCCTTAGATCACCATCCCAATCCTTTGAAGTTTAAACGCTAATTTTTTCAATTTTTCTTAATTCAGAACATCTCTGCATTGTAACAAAAATAATCTTCATATAAAATTTAATTTTTCCCTTGTGCTTATAAATTTATATTGTCTCTTGAACATTAAAAAAAACCTGATATAAGCAAAAATTCAAACAAAAAAAAACTATCAATATCTACACTCTGTGTTGATCTGCGTCAGCGCGATTGTAGTTCAACAAAGACTCATTCACATGACGGCAAAAACAAAGAAAAGGCGTTAACTTTATTTGAGGTTCCTTCTCACACTTCCTCTTTTCAAAAAAAGAATGAATAGTTATTTTTCTTTTGGACCTACCAACGGAATCTTTAATTCCCTATTATTTTGATTTGTAACTCTCATCAAGGCCTAAAGGAGCTCCCTGAAACCTATTAATATCGCAAATCTCGCGATAGATCCGTTGCAAGACAAGGTGTGACTAGACCTCACTGCCTGTTAACCTGTGGGATTTACCACCTTCTTATCTATAAAATGACACTCTATTCTCGCAATTCAACAGTCATGAAGATTTACGAACAAACAAAACTAAAGAACATAAAAAATAGAACTAAATTATAGTAAATCACTATCTCAACTAATTTTGTATTATAGGTGATAATAATCTTTTTTTTGTAGACCTGCCGAGTGAGTTCCCGAAACTCCTCTCCTTCGTAGTCGGCTTTAGACGTTCGATTTTCTAAAGGTTACCTTGTATTTGGGAATACGGAAATTTTTATTTCCTCTTTGGTAATGTCGAAAATAGGTCGTCGAAAGAAATCTACTGGCCTCCACAAATTTATCTCGATCTGCTGGCCCTGTTCCAGATGGAGGCCAGGGTCTGATAGCACAGCGTCCTATTTTTGGTATTACCCAGATGTGGAAGGTGGAACCTAAGCCGCCGGAACGACCTTAGTATGTACTTCTACAGCTGTCACACCTCTGGAATTTAACCGCATGCTTGTTACACCCAGAAATGCACCCGGAAATTATGCCGGTAACACGTTGCAGTGGGGCAGCACAGGGCCGCAACGAAGGCTGTTCGGGGCCCGCAACAATTAGCCAGGATTGTTCTTCGTTTTATCTCAAAACTGATGTTGTTTGTTTTGTTTATGGCGGTACCGAGGTAGATAAAATTGTTGACAATCTCAAAGTTGTGGTTTTCAACCTCCACTTTTCGTCCGAGTCTGCTGGAAGTTTTGGTGGTAGATACCATAAACTTGGTTTTATCAGCGTTTACTTTGGCAGGTTCCTTTTCGATTTTCTGCTCGCAATGTTCGACCCATGATGTCGATATCGTCGGCATAAGCAGATTGTGTTGTTTCGTGTATAGTGTGCCAGACCTATTCACATCTGCGTCTCGTATAACCTTTTCCAGCAGGATGCTAAAAAGGTCACACAACAGACTAAATCCTTGTCTTGAGTTTGGTATCCCTCAGACATGGCTGTCAAAAGCGGCCTTGTAGTCGACAAACAGATGGTACGTGTCGATTTGTTTTTCTTGAGTCTTCTTCAGGATTTGGCGTAGTGTGAATATCTGGGATCAATATAATTAATATCTTCTGTGGATGTGGAAAAAGTTGGTTCCAAAATTCTTAAGGTACTTAGTCTTTTATCATAAATGTTAAATCTCGACAACATTTCATCACAAAGCTTTTGGTAAAATTTTAAAATATTTCCTTTAAACTCTGTATATTCAATACGGCAAATGTTTTGTGTATTGCAGTTTCAGCATCATGGTCTATATATATATTGAATATCTGCGGTACATAATTCATCTTTATAATTTATGTTTTCTATCCCAGTCACCAATATATAATCCTTCTTCAAATAGCTTTGGAAACTATGGAGCAAAATATCGTTTGTATATTATATCAGGCATATTATTTGTGAAGATTCACCTTGAAAACATTTGTTAAACATATTCATTATACCTAGAATGTATACCTTTAAATAAATTAGATTGATTGATAGTGACAACCCCTCTTGCATTTATTTTATTTTATCCAATGTGTGTACAGCCTTCTCTTCAAATTGCGCCTCTACAAAATAATGTTGTACCATTCACTGCTCTACAATTCTGTTCGCAACGGCCTTGAACGAAACCCATCTTGTGTCTGAAGCCGTAAAAGTTCGGGAACATCAAAAATGGCCTGTAATTCTCAAAAAATCTGCTTGTCGGCTTGATCTCCTAAAATAGTTGAAAATATTCTTGGGTAACTTTCTAACTTCTTTGGTAAAGCACGGTACTATGTTCCGGTTTCACGCTGAAATCCCATACAAAAAACAAAGTTGTGAAAATATGAGTGAAATGTTTTCATTTGTGGTACTATGTTTTTTCAACGTGAGAAATTGACATTTTGCGCCGATACAAATTAATTGAACGCCGCAACAAATTGAAGCCGCCAGCATTGTAGTCCTATTTATTTATATTCATATTTGTCTGCGAGAAATTCAACTGTTGTAAATATTAGCAATAAAATGTCCTAATAAAGAATACTAAATTAAATTATATGAAATAAAGAAAACTAATGCAAAGGAAAATAATTATGTACATGGAATAAACGAGAAGAGTGAAATTCCGATTGGAAAGCAAAGAAAAAAATGTTCAAAACACAGGAAGGACATGTAACTATATGTAATAACGTGGAATTTGTCTTGTAATTACGTATGTACATTTACGTTTGTATGTTTAGAACTTTGTGGACGGCTAACGCCACCGAAGCAGTAGCACAATGGAATTGGGCAGTGCTTGTGATCTCGTTTTTAAATGTTTATAAAGAAAATAGTGAGTTCTTGCCAGCCATAGGAGTTGGCAGAAGAAATTCCGTTTATGGATGGCAGTTTAATTTATATATGTCAACAAATATAACGTAAATCCTTAAAAATAATAATAAAACATCTTTTCGGTTCATCAAAACATCATTTTATTTATTTATATTCGTACAACAGTAGGAAATTATTTTGTTATTTGTAACCTGGCTTCTGATGCCTCACAAGCATCGCCATCGTATCAACACAAAATAAATAAGTTATGTATAAAAGCACAATGATCTTCAACAATATTTCCTTTCTGCAATTTAAATTAACTATTTTATAAGTCGGCATTATTTCATTTAATTGTTTATTGATTAGAATTTATACTCGTGTTTGTTTTCAAGAAAATCAAAAAGGAAAAAATGCACATGCTTATACACACACACATTCATATAAAAGTGACATTTCGACACACACACTTCAAAAATGCAATGCGACTTTAGTAAAAAAGCGTTCTTTTTTTCAACTTGAAATAAAATTTTGTGGATTTTTTTCAAGCTGAAAAAACATAGTACCCACCTTAACACCGAAATGTTTATATGTAAGTCCAGATTCACACTCGTCAACTTTTTCCAAGCAAGTGTCAAAGTTTGTAGGAGAGAGAGGTAGAGAGCTCTTGGCATCTCGCCGAGTGGCATGTGCAGCCAAGATGGAAAAAGTGGTAATAGGGTAGACACTCCAATATGCCTCCCAAGCATAGTTGAAGTGTTGTCGGTGGCAAATCCGATGAAATTTAGTAATGGGATATTATAAGATTCAAGTAATGCAATCATTACATTACAAATAGTTTCGCCTTTTCCATTTTCTGGCTGTACTAATTTAAAAAATTATGTTCAGTATTGCCATCCACAATGTTAAATTGTCTCACTACAATATAGAATTAAAAGATTGGTTCTTACTAATCATACGCAACACTAATTTTATTTCAGCAATAGCAACAATTCCACTGAAATATGTATTTCGTTTAGGCAAAAATTCACTTAAGGTAAGTACAGACGATTTGCAGATCGGACAACATTGCCAGAAAAATTGCGGAAAAATGCAACCCTGTGAATTTACAACCGTGTGAACATACAATTTTTGTGTTGCAACGTTAGCAAAAAAGTCATTGCGAGATAATTTGCTGATTGTTATATGTGCGAAGTTTATGCATGTGACAACGGCGCCATTGCCAGAAAAACATTTTATTTGCAACACTGTCTATAATGTATTTTTATTGGCAATCCTGCATATAAATATTTACAAAATATATTGTAACAAGTAAGAAAGTTTCAGTCGGGTAAACCGACTAAGGTATACCCTCACTTTGTGAGTAATGTAATATGGAATATTAAACGAATTATTCTGTCAATTTGTGTGGGAGGTACCAGAAGGTTTTTAACAAATACACCTATTTTTCGCTGAATAGTAGATACTTTAAATACATTGCACTGCGCCGAATTATAAGCGTTTATTTGCACTGGTATATTAACGTTATGAGATATTAAATTTTGGTATGATTTGGGCATTTTATGTGGGAGGTACAAAAAGGGGCGTGATGATAACGGCCATTTTTTACAGGGCTATAGACACTATAAAAGCATTACACTGTACAAAATTCAAAGTATTTTTATAGACTGGTATTAATGTTATAAGCTGTTAACTTTTGGTGCAAAATGGTACCTTTGTGTGGGAGGTACCAATAGGAGCGTGAATATAACCCCCAATTTTTTACTGGACTGTAGGCACTATAAAAGCATTACACTGTAAAAATTTTAAGTATTTTTATACACTGGTATTAATGTTATAAGCTGTTAACTTTTTGTGCAAAATGGTGCATTTGTGTGGGAGGTACCAAAAGGGGTGTGGTAACTTGCCCTATTTTTCTCGAGTTGATAGCGACTAATAAACTAATGCTATGTGTGGAATTTCAGAAGATTCGAATAAGTAGTATAGCAGTTATTAAAGATTCAATATTTCACAACATATTAACACTTTGTGGGGGAGGTACTAGAAGGAGTGGACCAATATGGCCCATCTTCGAACTTAGCCGGAGATGGAACAAAATATTACCACATACCGAATTTGAAGTCAATCGGTTACTCCTTTCGAGAGTTATCGTGCGCACCAGCCAGCAGACACACAGACAGACAGACAGACAGACAGACAGACAGACGGACGGACATTGCTCATTCGACTTAAAATGACCCAAAACGAATATCCGCCGAACATACTTAGGGTCTTAGATCACTCCTTCGATGTGTTACACTTTTTTTCGTAGCAAATGATATATACCCTCGTCACACTAAAGTGAGGGTATAAATATATGAAATTGTAATGTTTTCGTGCAATCGTCTGAACTGTCAATTCACCTTTGCCTAACAATCTGTCATTGTCCGTACATTTGCAGCACTTAAACTTGTGTGAGTATAGACGATTGCCAGATCGGCAAACGTTATCAACCCTGTTTAAGTGCTGCAAATGTACGGACAATGACAGATTGTTAGGCAAAGGTGAATTGACAGTTCAGACGATTGCAAGAAAACATTACAATTTCATATATTTACAATATGTATATTTTGTAAATATTTATATGCAGGATTGCCAATAACAATACATTATAGACAGTGTTGCAAATAAAATGTTTTTCTGGCAATGGCGCCGTTGTCACATGCATAAACTTCGCACATATAACAATCTGCAAACTATCTCGCAATGTATTTTCTGCTAACGTTGCAAAACAAACATTGTGTGTTCACACGGTTGTAAATTCACAGGGTTGCATTTTTCCGCCATTTTTCTGGCAACGTTGTCCGATCTGCAAATCGTGTGTACTTACCTTTAACAATGTGTTTTTTGTTTGTGCATGTCAGCGAATATGATTTTTTTGACTGGCCAAAAGTTGTTTTCATGCACCGCAAAAGGGGTCGCATTGTCTCTTCATCATGTTTAAGCCATTTGTGCTGCAATTCCCTGAATAATACCGTGGAACGTTGCGTCTTTTAGAAGAACAAGTGGGGTTTCATCAATTCAGAATCAATGGTGTCTTCGGATTGTGAACCGTTGAAGATTAATTTTCAGCCATTATTTTTGATCTAACAAATCTATAGAATTTAAACATTATTATTGGTATGAGTATAGACACAACTATATTTACCTGTCCATAAAGAAGTTGTTTATATATTTGATGTTGTTTGTTTATTTATGTTTCACCCTTGCGAAATGTGCGCACATTACTATACAAACAGCTGATGAATGCTGGAGTTATGTCGTGATTAGTGATATAGTCGTATCATAGCATAATAACAGCAAACAATTAACGTAACCATGATACAATAATAGAAGGTAAAATCACTTGCCCAACAACAAAACTGGGATACAACCTTGTACATTATTTTCGTACAATAGCTTGTCAAAATAGGCAGCCGACTCGAACAGCTGACCAACAATTGGTTGTCAAATAAATTTTTTATTTGAAATTTGATTTTCTTTGAAAAGGATAATTTTTTCTAATATTTCAAACTTACGTGCAATTACCCTTTAAAGTAAATCTGGTGACTGCAATTTTATTCAGTATAACAAGTTTTCTCTTATTGGAGTTTTCTCTTATTGTGTATTGGGATACACACACAATGTACGTTTTGTCTTTAAGGAACTATAAAATTTAAATAATTTCCTTATTTTAATCTCGGAAGGATAGTGTCATTATCCTTCATGGCACCCAGATGTTTTTGCTGTTACAGTATTGAGTAGCATTGATGATGGATGGCATATAATACAATACTGCCCGGTCGAGCTTTCCAACGATTTTACTTCTTTGGAATACATTTTTTAAAAGGTTTGTCTCTTCAGAGCTTGTCCTTACAAATGAGTGGCGAGAGGCATAAGCTGAATGCGGCCATACGTGTCACACATATCACCCATATCAGTAAAAAGGCAGAACAGAAAAAATGGAGCAGTAAATGCATAAAATGGAAGACGGCCGGCCTCTCGTGCAATGGAATTAACTTAACAATATCCTTTTGGGCAGAATGGGCCTCCTGATGACGTAGAGGACTTTGGGTTGAAGAGCTACTCCTCATGTAGCTGTAGTTGTAGCTGCAACATTGTTCAAGCCAAATCTGTTGAATTATTCAATTTTATGAAAATGGGTGTTGTCTTCCGCCTAGTTTACCATTTGTTGATGAACAAAATTGAACAAACAAGAGTTCCAAGAACGTCCAATTCAAATCGAAAAAGTTGCTGTTTGATGTGGATTTGGGGCTTACCAACTTCTTTTGAGCTGAATTGGATGATATGGACACTAACATGTGGTTCCAACAGGACGGCACACTAGCCACACAACTCATGCTACATGGCATCGTCTTCTCACGAGGAGGTGATGTGAACTGGCCTCCGAGATCGTGCGATGTGACTCAATTAGAATTTTTTGTGGAGTTTTGTTAAGTGGCACGTGTATGAGAACAATCTACAAACCATAACAGCCAACGCAACCCTTGTCATCGGTAAAATTCAGCTTGTCTCATGCGCCAAAGTCATGGAAAATTCGAAATTACAGATTCGCGACTCTGCGAAACCGTGGCATCCATTGGCAAGATATTATATTCCATTTATAATGACATCAATAGGACTTTAAAACGAAATTAATAAAGTTATGTTATATCACACATACACACTTTGCTTTATTTACATTTAAATATAGGAAAAGTTAAATACAATTTACATTATTTTTAATTTGCGTGAATTTTGTTTGATTGTACACTATTTTTTAAAACGCTCCCAACAACAAAATGTAAACAAACAATCAAACGTCATCCATGAGTTTGACAGTTCATTGAGCTCTGAAAAAATGGCGAGATAATCAGCTGTTCGCTGTACGCTACCTTGTTCAATATACCTTGTAACGTAACATGACGCCACCAATAACGCCGTTGCCTTCTATTGGCGTATGGGGTTAAAATTATCGTTTTTAGAAATAAAATTTAATGCACTTAATGTAATCGTAACATCCGCTTTGACGTCTTGATAAAGAGTCGCAAAAAAGGGTAATTTTAAAAAGGTCGCAGGCCTTCGAAAAGCTTGCAAATTGCAACTTTAGTAGCACAACGGTAACGCTGGTCACCATCAAGCAAGTAACTACTTGCTCGTAAACCAGATCAGACAATCGCTGTTGCTAATTATTCTGCTGCTAACGGCAGAGAGACGCAATCCCGAGAGAACGCAATCCCAAGTAGGGGGGGTAAGCTACCTTACCTAGTGTATGCTTATTTCTCTGCTGCTGGCGGCAACTAGCTTATGACTAGTTCAATACGCTACTAGAAATCATTTTAGCTGCAGGGTAGGGATGCGAGTACTAACGTATGTGACTACGAATGTATGTACACACTTACTGCAACTAAAAAGTGCCTTTTTTCTGTATTTGCCATTGTTGTTGTTGATTCGAGTATCACTTGATAGAATGAGACTACTTTTAGTACAAGTATGTACTCATTTATGTGCGTTGAGATGATTCTGATTGCCAGAAGTACCCAAAGAGCACATACACTCGTATGTTTGTATGTGGGTATGTAAGTAAATGCGTGTGGGAGTGTGTGTGTAAACGAGTGCGTATGCCTGCGGATTTGTAAACGAATGGATATATTGTAATGTGTGTGTGCGTGTATGCAATGAGTGTAATTGATACCATCATTATCAGGAGAGTTTTAAAGTAAAACTATGAAAACTGTAAAACTTGCCTAGCTCTGGTCGGCTCGTGCAAGTTAATACGAGACCAGATCAAAAAGTGCGGGCTATTTCAGAGAGGATTTAATTTTAGGTTAGGGGGCAGCCGGTGTTATCAGCTCACCTAGACCAATTGAGGTCCCTGCTACCACGGTCTCCGGTGCCCCTCATCGAAACCAAACTGTTTGATAACCATAGTTATCAATAATACGAATGTCGTTACCGGCAAGATCCTAGAAAGGCCGAACCGAGCATATCCATACGTCGTTTACACAATGCGGGACAGTAACAAAACAGATGGGCGATGCATATCCACTTCTTCCTTATCTTCACAGCTTTTGCAGAAGTCATTGGACTCAATTCCCAACATCCGAGACTAACGTAGACAGTCAGCGCGAAGAAATATTTTGACCTCCACAGGTCGTACCTTGGCCAGATTTGTCTAGCTACCCTATATCTGTCGATTTCTGTCCATCTCTCATTGGACTGCCTCTTGCCCAATCCATAGCTGACATGTGGACAGTGCCGCATCAATATATCCGAATTCTTCGATAATCTGCAATGTCATCCCTTTTCTAAAAAAAATCATCGGATTTTCACTTCCCCGGGATATCCCTATACAGGGTTGCCCATATTCGACGGACCCATCTGGCAACGCCATAACTTTTGACAGAGATGTCAGATCGCTTAATGACATACCGCGTTTGAAGCGTCAGTCCAAGCAGATTTTTACCATGGAACAATACACGCCACGCGAGCGCTCTGAAATAGTTGAAATTTACATTCAACAGAAGAAGTCAATTGTGAAAACTCAAAAAAAAACTCAAAAAACTGTCCGATGAAGCCCATTTCACATTGAATGGGACCGTAAATAAGCAAAATTGCCGTATTTACGCCACTGAAAATCCTCAGGAGATTCAAGAATTGCCTCTTTATGACGAAAAAGTCACAGTTTGGTGCGGCGTTAGTGCGAAAACGGTCATTGGGCCGTTTTTCTTCCAAAACGAAAATGGCCATGCTGTTACCATCAACCAGCAGCGTTATCGCGACATGATGACCAATTTTGTGATGCCAATTATTCGTCGAAAGCGTATGAGGCAGTTCTGGTTTCAACAAGACGGCGCTCCACCGCACACAAGTCGCATAACAATCGATTTTCTGAAGAATTTGTTTCCGGGCCGTTTGATGTCGAAAAGTGGTGATTTGGACTGGCCACCGCGTTCGCCCGATTTGACGCCGCCTGACTTCTTCTTGTGGGGATATTTGAAGTCAAAGGTTTACGTTAACAAGCCAAGGACCGTAGAAGAGCTCAAGGACAACATTCGTGAAGAAATAGCCGCTATTCCGGCCGAAATGTTGGCGAAAACGATGGAAAATGCTGCAAAAAGGGCACAATACGCCATCAACGCCAGAGGCGGCCATTTGAGAGATATCATTTAGGTTTAGGTTTAGGTTAGGGTGGCAGCCGTATTTTTTTTACAAGCTCACATAGACCAGTTTAGGTCCTAGAGAGATATCATATTCAAAAATTGATGTAAACAAATCTACTTGGAACAAATTACATGATTAAGATTGCCAACCGCCACATTTTTATTTTTTTCTTTGATTTTTTTTTAAAAAAACATGGGTCCGTCGAATATGGGCAACCCTGTACTACCGTACCCATATTAGGTACATATATGTTAAACTTCTCAGCAATCTCGTTAAGAGTTCTGTGACAGTCGGGGGTTGTTTGTGAATTTAGCGATGTAGTCTCCAGAAATTTAATAGTAAACTGGCTGCCCGAGAAAAAAGTCGCAATAGTTGGTTGCGACTCAGCCACTTGGTGAGTCGCAACTGCAAGTATCTGGTAGTATGTGAGCTATATCAGCACGTAAGTTCTTTACAGTATCATTCGAAGCCAACCTTCTCATCTAGCTTCGAACCATCTGCAAAGAGGTGGACAAAGTTTCTATTTCCTGGAATTCTGCCAACCAATTCCTCTCTGGCAGGTAGTGTGGTGAAGTTCCCCTCGAAGGTGTACATCGTTGGTATATAGTCCACTAGGTCGGTTTCAAGTGCGCTACAATGTGATAGCCTTATGTGGCCGTAGTTCTTTTCTTGTAGCTCCACATTGATAGACAATTTAATCTTAATGGCGCTGTAGTTGCAACTTCCCTAGCCACAATATCAATCGGCAATAAATGGAGTAGGAATTTTAGAAATTCTGTCGGTATAGTCCATAAAGCTCCGTTGATGCTCACGCAATCAGTTCTTTGAACCTTCGTCAGTTGACTGATAATGAATCCTTATCAGTCGCCGTCATCGGCAGTCTGGATATGTTGCGCTATGTTGCAGAGGAGTAACGCCTCAATAGTCTTCGCTACGGGGACAGCATGGATATTGGACGGTATGAATCTCCCTGGTTCGCATTGTTTCCCAGTTTTAGTATTGGAACTACCCTGCCCATCATCCATTTAGCGGAAAAGAGCGGTTGCTTGAGGTGGAGAGAGATGTGGGGCTGGGGACTTGGTTTCCTCATACAACATTCTGTGCGATACAAACCTGTCACACCTGAGCTTAACTCAGGAAGTCCATACTTTGAATGCAGTAACCTGGGAATGTGGTGATAGAGCTCTACAACATTTATATTCCACCGATTTGTAGCAGTGCTTCGAGCTATATGCCGGACATTAGTCCGTTTTTACTTAAAAATAACGGCGTGGTCCTAGGAAACTTCAATGCACACCACGAATTGTGACATTGTCCTCTAGATAATGAACAGAGGGCATAGATTTTGATGTTCTGCACAGTGAATGAGGATTCCCCACACGATATCACCACCTTGTGATATCGTGTCACCTGGTTTGATAAATGACGTCAACTGGCAACGCCATATCGTACAGTTCATACCATCTCCCCATAATCCTCTCCATTGATCGATAAAGGAAAGTTAACTGGGACAGGTTCAGAGAATTTACCAATCGACGCTTTAATGAACAACTCATTCTCTCAGATCTTCGGGTAGCTGAAGAGAAATTCAATGTAGGATGCACTCGCTTTATTCCTGCTGGTCGAATACTCAAAGTAGTCCAAATTTCCCAGCAGACAGCGGGGCTTGCAGCCAAGCGTGATGATATTCGAGGTTCCAATTCAGCTGATCCTAGAATCAGAGAACTATATCTGGAGATTAGTAGAATAGATAACGAATATAAGCGGAACAAGTGGCTGCATAATTTGAAGCAGTGCAACTTAAGTTCCGGTATCGGTAAATTGTAGGCAATGGTTAAACCACTCACGAATCCTGCCAAAGACAATCGAACAGTAGTCACATTCGGCGACTGATCCGAAGAAGTGTCCGAGTTATTTGAATTGACGTTTTATAGAGCACCGCCCGAAAGATGAGGCAGAAAGGAGAGTCATGCATCGTATTCATGCTCTCCGAGACACCACACGATTTAAGTTGGCGAAATTGCTGATGTTATCTATAGTCCAAAACGTTTTGCCCAAACTTAATGTAAACACTGATACTGAAGAAATTGGATTTATTAGATGGCGAGTACCTGATGAAAGTGCTTGATATGTCCCTTGATATTTTCTGCCCATCTTCCATACCCAAAGTATTGAAGATGGTCAGAATGGTCCCGCAGCTGAAACCAGGCAAATATGCTTAGGGATCGGACTGCAGGCACATTCTGAGATTCAACAAGGACTGATCCGAAGTGTACGAGTTATTTAAAATGGCATTTTATAGAGCACCATCGGAGGACCTGGCAAAAAGGAAAGTCATGTATCGATGAGACGGCACTACAATTTACAGTTGCCGATGTCATTCGTAGCTCAAAGTCATCCAAAGCACTTGGCTCAGACACTGGGAATCGAGTTCCTGGCGAAAGTCATTGATATGTCCCTGACCACTCTAATAGTCTGGAAGACGGGCAAAGTTGTCACGCTACTGAAACCGGGCAAAGATACGAGTATACAGAACGATTTATCTTATACTGACAGTAGCGAAATGTCCACCCTCAAAGCTGAGTGGACATTTTCCAGTTGCCGATTATTTGGACTCCGCACGCTTTAAAAGTATATATAGCGATGCCGATATAGATCCGTGGAGAACTGCCTATAGTAAAATAGTGAAGAAAATGGTATTAACAAAGCCACAGGCCCAGGTGGAATACCAAACATCGCATTAAAGGCCGCAATCAATCTTCCTCGACACATTCTACAGGTGTTTGCGTGAGGGATTTTTTCCCACCCATTCACGCTGAAAAAAAATCACTTCTGTAATATATTGTCCCAAACATATTCGGCTTGAAACATATATATGTTTGGGGTAGACTCTAAGCATGTAATATTTGGTACACACAAAAATTGTGTATTTGGGAAGATGTTGTTCTAAACAAATATTTGTTTACATTCCAATATGTTTTTATTTGGGACCATTATTTCCGAAACAAATATTTATTTGCATTTAAGTATTCATAAAATACATAAATTGTGTCAAATTTTTCAGTAATTCAAAGTTAAATTTTTAGAAATTTTTAATGTTCGTAAAAAATAATAATTGAAATCATATAATCTTGGATCAATATAAAGTACTTAGAGGATTGACAACTAATGAAGGCTTAGAATACTCAGAAATTTGAAATAATTGATTTAAAACAGAAGGTAATGCTGCATATGGTATCATAACTGGGAGGTACAATTCGAAACCCAAGAAAAATTGAAACTGAAATATGAAAAACTCAGCAAAAGTTTTGGAAATATTTTTTAAATAAAATATATTTGGAAAAATTCCTAAATAATAGTTTTATTTGTATTTAAACACATATTTTATTTGAGAAATTTAGTTTGCAAATATAATTTGTTGTAATATATTAATATATGCGTTCCAAATATATTTTATTGATTTTCAAATAAAATTTATTTGCTAAGAAATATAAAATATTTAAAAATTTGTGTTCCAAATATATTTTCTTTCGATTCAAACATATCAAAAAAGGCGATTTTGCCCCGTGTTGGAAAATACAAAAGCTTGCGCTATTCCCCAGAGGAAGCAAACCACCGGGGGAACCATCGTCCTACAGCCCTATGTGCCTCCTAGACTCTATGGGCAAAATCTTGGAGAGAATCCTCTACAATAGGCTAATGTCAGCAGTCGAACAAAAAGATGCTCTATCCGAAAGACAATTTGGTTTTAGGAAAGCACGGTCTACCATCATACGGCGACGAAGGCCATCGAAGGAGCAAGACGTAATGGCGGAACAAAGAAATATGGTGCCGTTATTACCCTTGATGTGACGAACGCCTTCAGCAGATTGGGCGCACATCTATGAAGCCCTGGTGAAAACCGAAGCCCCGACATATATTGTAGATATGGTAAAAAGCCAGAGAATAAAAGCAGAGATCGCCCCTTGGCACACTCATTGGGGAAAGGGAATATGGACACATCTCACATCTGGTTGAACAGACGACACGGTGATACGAACTACTACCTCATGCAGTTCTTAACAGATCATGGTGCCTTCCGGAAAAATCTCTACAGATTTGGACACGGTACTTCGCCTCAAAACTGTGTGGAAGCGGAAGGAGACGCAAATCACGTCATATTAGAACCTAAGAATCATTAGTCCGTTTTTACTTAAAAATAACGGCGTGGTCCTAGGAAACTTCAATGCACACCACGAATTGTGACATTGTCCTCTAGATAATGAACAGAGGGCATAGATTTTGATGTTCTGCACAGTGAATGAGGATTCCCCACACGATATCACCACCTTGTGATATCGTGTCACCTGGTTTGATAAATGACGTCAACTGGCAACGCCATATCGTACAGTTCATACCATCTCCCCATAATCCTCTCCATTGATCGATAAAGGAAAGTTAACTGGGACAGGTTCAGAGAATTTACCAATCGACGCTTTAATGAACAACTCATTCTCTCAGATCTTCGGGTAGCTGAAGAGAAATTCAATGTAGGATGCACTCGCTTTATTCCTGCTGGTCGAATACTCAAAGTAGTCCAAATTTCCCAGCAGACAGCGACGCTTGCAGCCAAGCGTGATGATATTCGAGGTTCCAATTCAGCTGATCCTAGAATCAGAGAACTATATCTGGAGATTAGTAGAATAGATAACGAATATAAGCGGAACAAGTGGCTGCATAATTTGAAGCAGTGCAACTTAAGTTCCGGTATCGGTAAATTGTAGGCAATGGTTAAACCACTCACGAATCCTGCCAAAGACAATCGAACAGTAGTCACATTCGGCGACTGATCCGAAGAAGTGTCCGAGTTATTTGAATTGACGTTTTATAGAGCACCGCCCGAAAGATGAGGCAGAAAGGAGAGTCATGCATCGTATTCATGCTCTCCGAGACACCACACGATTTAAGTTGGCGAAATTGCTGATGTTATCTATAGTCCAAAACGTTTTGCCCAAACTTAATGTAAACACTGATACTGAAGAAATTGGATTTATTAGATGGCGAGTACCTGATGAAAGTGCTTGATATGTCCCTTGATATTTTCTGCCCATCTTCCATACCCAAAGTATTGAAGATGGTCAGAATGGTCCCGCAGCTGAAACCAGGCAAATATGCTTAGGGATCGGACTGCAGGCACATTCTGAGATTCAACAAGGACTGATCCGAAGTGTACGAGTTATTTAAAATGGCATTTTATAGAGCACCATCGGAGGACCTGGCAAAAAGGAAAGTCATGTATCGATGAGACGGCACTACAATTTACAGTTGCCGATGTCATTCGTAGCTCAAAGTCATCCAAAGCACTTGGCTCAGACACTGGGAATCGAGTTCCTGGCGAAAGTCATTGATATGTCCCTGACCACTCTAATAGTCTGGAAGACGGGCAAAGTTGTCACGCTACTGAAACCGGGCAAAGATACGAGTATACAGAACGATTTATCTTATACTGACAGTAGCGAAATGTCCACCCTCAAAGCTGAGTGGACATTTTCCAGTTGCCGATTATTTGGACTCCGCACGCTTTAAAAGTATATATAGCGATGCCGATATAGATCCGTGGAGAACTGCCTATAGTAAAATAGTGAAGAAAATGGTATTAACAAAGCCACAGGCCCAGGTGGAATACCAAACATCGCATTAAAGGCCGCAATCAATCTTCCTCGACACATTCTACAGGTGTTTGCGTGAGGGATTTTTTCCCACCCATTCACGCTGAAAAAAAATCACTTCTGTAATATATTGTCCCAAACATATTCGGCTTGAAACATATATATGTTTGGGGTAGACTCTAAGCATGTAATATTTGGTACACACAAAAATTGTGTATTTGGGAAGATGTTGTTCTAAACAAATATTTGTTTACATTCCAATATGTTTTTATTTGGGACCATTATTTCCGAAACAAATATTTATTTGCATTTAAGTATTCATAAAATACATAAATTGTGTCAAATTTTTCAGTAATTCAAAGTTAAATTTTTAGAAATTTTTAATGTTCGTAAAAAATAATAATTGAAATCATATAATCTTGGATCAATATAAAGTACTTAGAGGATTGACAACTAATGAAGGCTTAGAATACTCAGAAATTTGAAATAATTGATTTAAAACAGAAGGTAATGCTGCATATGGTATCATAACTGGGAGGTACAATTCGAAACCCAAGAAAAATTGAAACTGAAATATGAAAAACTCAGCAAAAGTTTTGGAAATATTTTTTAAATAAAATATATTTGGAAAAATTCCTAAATAATAGTTTTATTTGTATTTAAACACATATTTTATTTGAGAAATTTAGTTTGCAAATATAATTTGTTGTAATATATTAATATATGCGTTCCAAATATATTTTATTGATTTTCAAATAAAATTTATTTGCTAAGAAATATAAAATATTTAAAAATTTGTGTTCCAAATATATTTTCTTTCGATTCAAACATATCAAAAAAGGCGATTTTGCCCCGTGTTGGAAAATACAAAAGCTTGCGCTATTCCCCAGAGGAAGCAAACCACCGGGGGAACCATCGTCCTACAGCCCTATGTGCCTCCTAGACTCTATGGGCAAAATCTTGGAGAGAATCCTCTACAATAGGCTAATGTCAGCAGTCGAACAAAAAGATGCTCTATCCGAAAGACAATTTGGTTTTAGGAAAGCACGGTCTACCATCATACGGCGACGAAGGCCATCGAAGGAGCAAGACGTAATGGCGGAACAAAGAAATATGGTGCCGTTATTACCCTTGATGTGACGAACGCCTTCAGCAGATTGGGCGCACATCTATGAAGCCCTGGTGAAAACCGAAGCCCCGACATATATTGTAGATATGGTAAAAAGCCAGAGAATAAAAGCAGAGATCGCCCCTTGGCACACTCATTGGGGAAAGGGAATATGGACACATCTCACATCTGGTTGAACAGACGACACGGTGATACGAACTACTACCTCATGCAGTTCTTAACAGATCATGGTGCCTTCCGGAAAAATCTCTACAGATTTGGACACGGTACTTCGCCTCAAAACTGTGTGGAAGCGGAAGGAGACGCAAATCACGTCATATTAGAACCTAAGAATCGTGCATGTTTCTCAGTACGGGCTGAATCATACATCTATCAGAAGATCCCAGCCTCAGTCTTAACTAGCCCTGCAACATTAGAGTCATCGAGGCCCAACGCCTATTGAATTCCTTCCATACGTGCAACCACGCCACTTCGAGTTAAACAGGGACTTCTCCAAGGTGAGGCGATAATCTTCGGCACTGTTCAATATCTACGTTTGTGCAATTCCACCTCGACCTGACGGCGTTGAAACCATACAATATGCTGATGACTATTAGGACGGGTCAGAAAGATAATATCGCGGTTGTCCGTATTTCAAATGAAATCTTGTTTTGTTTAGTGAATATCCTTAAAATATTTCGCCTATATCATAACCCACCAGTGATCTAGTGTGTTATTACATAATCTCTATAATGAATGTGTTTCTTGCAAATATCGAAAACCTTGGACTAAAGCGCAACATTTTTCATATGTACAGCTAGATCTCGCTATTGTGCTTAAGTCACTACCAATATTGTGATTCTCGCCCTGATAGAACCGAATGTATTCACGATTTAAGGTCCCATAGCGTTAAACCTGGAGTTCTGCAGATTTGAGACAGCCCTTAAATGTGAGAGTCGGCGACACTCATACAATTCCAACTACCACAGGGTTCTTGGAGTTACATTAGACAGTTGTTTTAGATCTTCTGCCACAGCGGTCGGCTATAAATTCAGAAATAGAAATAAGGTTCTCAAGTTGCTCGCCAGCAGCACTTGAAGAACCGTAAAAGACACCTTGTTCACCTCTTACAAAGCTATAGGTCGGCCCGTTGGCTAACTATGCTGCACCAGTTTGATCACCGAATGTAAGCGTGACACAGTGGGGACATATACAGATAGACCTGCAAAAATTCAGCGACAGGGTGCCTCCTCTTGTCTTCAAGGAACCATTTACTGAGGAGACGAAGACTTGGCCGTACATCGACATAGCGTTTTCTTACCGAAGCGGTTTCTACCAGTCACCATGCCGGTGGTCAGAATTGATCTTCGTAATCATGGGCGAAAGGTTTGAAGATACTAGAGGGAACATCTAGATCCACGGGCGTACCCGGAAGGTCTTAGCAACCCTGACGCAGTTGAAGCAACAGTAATCATTGTTAATTACTTCCTTAACCAGCCTCGTCTTTATAAAAGAACATACGCTCGCTCACTTTGTTCATACACGCATACAAAGAGAGTTTGCAGAGTGATTTGTGCTAATTAAAGCAAAATCCTTAATAAGGATTTACAGATTTTTCAGATGCACTTTTTTGCCATTTTCAAGTTGTTGTTCTGTAATTTGCCTGCATATGTACTTAGTACCCACACATCCTTACATATCTTACGCATACACACATACATATGGGGTACCTACTGTGTGACAACACGACATAGGAAATAGGGGCTTCTTTCTTATGGCCTAGAGTGGATTTTCAAAATGTACTGGCAAATAGGGTTTTTGTAGCAAAACTTTACAATCATTTCGCACATAATTGCTTGCAGAAATAAAGTTTTGATTGACAATTTCCATTTAAAAAAATTATGGGAATTTTTAATTAGCAATCATTAGCTATACTTGTACAGAAGTTTTAGAGTCTTTTTATTTGAAAGGGATTTTTGCAGTACCAATAATCAACATTAACTGGCACAAAGAGATGCAGGGAGGAATGCGTTTTGCAAAAGTTTGAAAAAAAATCCGAAAAAGAGGTTAATGACATCTGTTGAAATTATCCAGAGGATTTTAGTATATTGCAACTGTATGTAAAGACTAGTAGAGTGTTTGGCAAAAATTTGAAACAGATTTTTTTTATTTGTTCAAGTACTTTGAGATGGTGATTCGGATGTTCGCTCCGAAACTATCGGAGACACATTCGTTAATATCGATCAGTGTTTCATAACTATTGGGATCTTCATTTCCTGATAAAGTTGTTTTACTGAGGACATTTGGTTGTTAGGGCAGGGTTCAAGTTCCGCCCTGAAGGCATACTGTGAGGAATTGTTTCGTTAACATCGAGCATATTTTCTTAACCATACTATTATTCGAGTCCTGCGCCGCATAACCTACCTCTCGTCAAGAGACTTGGCTGAGTATCGCTTAATCTTGGGACCATACTGGCGCCGCATAACCTACCACTCGTCAAGAGACTTGGCTGCAGGGTCTTTTAGTCCGTACCTTTCCCTGTTTTTATATATGCCCACATTCCAAAACTCGGTGAGTGCAAAGAAAGAGTAATGAGGGAAATGTCAAGGGCAGCGGTTAAGTACTCAGCTCCTGGTACATATTGGTCCAAGTCCCTTTCATGTTTTGACATTGGCAATTGGTCCGTACCACCCACAGGATATGAAGATATGTATGTGGTTCTATGGTGACCTTCAGATCATGTACCTTTCCTTTTGGTGCTGTTTGTTTATGGTTCTCAATAAAAAGTCGGCAAATTTTTATATAGCTCTCTGATACTTTTATAGCTAGGATTAGTCCTACGAATACAGTCAGGAATATACGCAAGTCTAACTACCTCTGCCCAGTAAACAATTACTGGTTATATTTGTAACTGACTCGACCAGAAATACTTCCAGTTTCGTTTGCCAAGATTAAATTAAGCATTGCTCTCTGCATTCTATTGTAGAAGTGGCACCAAGACATTAATTCTTAATTGTATTTTTTCCTTCCGGAATATAATATGCTATATTTTTTCTGGATTTTCTAATGGAGAACTTAATTCCAAAAATCCCCAAATGTAAGCGAGTCTAAAAATAGAACAGTCAAATTGTCAGCTTAATTCCAAAAATCCTAAAAAGGAATTGAGGCTATTGAAAAAATTTTGTTGCCTTAAATATTTGGTACAATTTATTAGCCTTGATGAGTACGAGACCTTTGGTGGTGCAGAAAGCTAGCAGGCACTGGAGAACTTAATTCCAAAAATCCCCAAATGTAAGCGAGTCTAAAAATAGAACAGTCAAATTGTCAGCTTAATTCCAAAAATCCTAAAAAGGAA
This sequence comes from Eudasyphora cyanicolor, assembly GCA_963930755.1. Classification (NCBI taxonomy): domain Eukaryota; kingdom Metazoa; phylum Arthropoda; class Insecta; order Diptera; family Muscidae; genus Eudasyphora; species Eudasyphora cyanicolor. The sequence continues at coordinate 38,938,028 of OZ005737.1, read as the reverse complement.
TTGAGGCTATTGAAAAAATTTTGTTGCCTTAAATATTTGGTACAATTTATTAGCCTTGATGAGTACGAGACCTTTGGTGGTGCAGAAAGCTAGCAGGCACTGATTTGAAGCAAGTAACCCGGGTTCAAATCCTCGTCGGATCGAAATAAAAAATAAAAAAGTCTATAAAAATAAAAAATAGAATTTAAAAAATATAAATATAAAAAGGAAAGATATTTTTGTTTTTAATTTTTCTAACCTGGCGAAAGAAGAAGGCATTCTTTTTTCAGCAATTCAGAAATAGTTCCAGAAGTCTCATCCCTTTATAAAAAGAATCGTTTAGGGAAGCGAGTGGGGAAGTACGCACAAAGCTGTTTAATTCCCGACTCGATAGCTTTTTCGGAAATTTTTCAGGGTGGTGGCTTGTGTTGATGATCCTTGTTCCATAGAAGCGATCGTCGTGGGAAGGATTCCTTGTATTTCCTTCTGATGTGGTTTATTTTTGTTTATTTTGTTATGATGTCGCTACTTTATCATAGATTTTGACTATGTAATTCATTTAAATAAAAATGTTCTTTGATACATATTTTAATTAATAATAGAAAAATCTTCACAAATATATGATTATAATATCCATCCACTGTATATTTCAAAACCTCTTTGTGTAAAGCAAAGTTACACAAAATGATTGTTAACCACAAATATACTCGTGCTCATATGTAAATGAATGTATCCTTTATGCTGCACCATGTTGCTGCTGTGTGGGAGTATTATACCCACCCTTTCGAAATATGGAGTAAAAATAAGAGTTTTGCACTATACACTTCCAGCCTTTCCGCCAACAAAAAAAAAATGCAAACCATAATAACTACTGCATACAATCAACATCCTTCGCTAGGATGTTACAGATGATTGTGACATCACCAACAGAAGCAGTAACAGCAGTAGGACCAGCCACAACAGGATCATCGGCAACAAAATGGGCCACAAATTTTACTAATTAGTGTGGTTGCAGTGGCGGCGGCAATTGTTTCATATCATGAGAACATATTGTTGCTGTTCTATGCAAATGGCTATTTTTTTTTGCTATGCAGAGAGTCGTCTGTTCCGTTACAAACGACAATTTATGACAATTAACCAACACAAAATAATTTTTGGAGGTAATTGACCTAGCAATGAATGGGCGTAGTAAATTTGTAATCCCAGAAAAGAGATCATGGAATTTCCTATATATTTAATCCAAGAAAGCTAATTTAAGGAGTTATGATGATTTTAAGTTATACCAATTAAATTCAAAATTTTTAACGAGACAAGGTAACCATAACCTGCAAAAATGTTGTATTAATTTTAAAATTATGGCGCAAAGACGTGCTCAAAGGACAATTTATATATACAGGCGACGAAGCTCGAAGTTTTACAAACTTCACGCATGTGTGTTTTTGCTTTGGCTGGAAATCGTTTCAAGAAGACTCGGCCCATTTCATAAATCTAGCGAAACCCAAAGTATTTTTTCCGGAAAAAGTTCCCAGCATCATTTCTTCCCGGACTTAAACCCAATGGACTTATCCATATGACATATTTTCGCTTAAAAATAATATTACACCTTCAACGATTGCTCTTCACCAAGAATCTGAGACAAAATTACGGCCTGATTCAAGCAGCGTTTGCCAGACAGATTCCGTAAGTCGGGCATAATCCCCGTATTTTTTGCCCCTCTCATTGGATCAATGAGATTGTCTTAAAAAGCTATAAGATGGGCAATAGTAATAACACTTAAATCTACTAGCTGCATAAAGGGACAGGAGCCCAAAGTAGGTAATAATTCTTCGAAAATTTGAAGCTCACCTCCATCTTTTAGTTTTCACAGCTTCTGGGAAAATCGCTGGTAACAACTTCTCACGGCATGGTTTCCTATCATGGTTAAACACGATTTGTGAAGCATTCCATACACTTCTTTTACCCCATCTATTGTGATTCGCCTCATGTGTCTTTTCCTGCAGAATAATTTTACAAGTCGCTAGAGACAAACACACAGATTAGAGTGTTCCAAGAATGTGTAAGTCAAATAGTCTTGCAAGTTAACATGTATTACAGTTTCCTGCAATATACCTGTGTCTTAACATCCAACCAATGTTTATTTTGAACTATACATTAGCCTCAATATCTATATTATTCTGAGGTAAACGTTGATCAATCTATGTGCAGCCTTCAGCAGAAACGATGACTGAAATGCTATGGTCCCGTATGGCAAGGTTATATCTCAGTCATTCTGCTTCCAGAATGTCTAGTCTTAGAAAGGAAGATCAGTGGATTTACCCTTCCAAAATGCATGCTGCTAGCTAGTCTTTGAGCTATATGTATTTTGCGAAAATCAATGTCAATTCAGCAGAAACTATGCCTGAAATTATTTGGTCCCGTATTGCAAGGTTATATCTCAGCCATTCTGCTACCAGATCCTGCAAAGCGGTCTTAGAAACGAAGATCAGTGGATTGATCCCTCCAATATGCAAGCTGATGGGTAGAAATCTTTGGTCTCTATGTATTCTGATGTAATTGCCATTCAATATCTCTTAAGTCTTGAGCAGAAGCGATGACAGAAGTCGTTGAAACCTGTATATGAAGGTTTTCGTGATTTACCGTTTGTTATCTACCCATCGGGAAATTGGACCAGTACAAAACCAAACGCATGAATGAAATTTGATCGGTACTGGTGAACTGCGAACATACATCGGTTCACAGTTTGTCCCTTTCATATGATAACAACCGGTAAATTTAATCACTGGAGGTACTGGCATTGTGACATATCAAGTAATTTGTGTCAAAAAACCTACAGAACCTGACCCTTCAATGCCAGACGCAGAATAAGCTACGTTCCAAAATATTTAAATGTTTACTTTTTAATGGTTGAAATACAAAAACTGGTCCCAATAGATCGGCTACTGTGGAAAAAATAATCCAACTGGTCGTCTACTATGGAGTAGATAACCACATGATAATTTACTATTGATAAATAACCCAAATGGTTCTTTACTAAGAAGTATGTAGCCCAACTGGTCCCTTCAATGCCAGAGGAAGTATACGAGTAAGATACCTTTCAAAATATTTAATGATTGAAATACGAAAACCGGTCCCAACAGATCGTCTACTATGGAATAGATAATCCAACTGGTCGTCTACTAAGAAGTAGATAACCACATAATCATTTGCTATGGATAAATAACCCAAATGGTTCTTTACTAAGAAGTAGGAAGCCCCACTAGTCCTCTACTAAGGACTACATATATAATCCAACTGATCGTCTACTATGGAGTAGATAAACCAAGTGGTCCTACTAAGGAGTAGATATAACAACTAGTCGTCAACTAAGGAGTAGATAAGCAAATTGGTCCTCTACTAGGAAGAAGATAACCCATCTGGTCCTCTAGAAAGGAGTAGATAACCTGTCAGATTCTCTACTAAGGAGTAGATAAACCAGCTGGTCATCCATTAAGGAGTATATAACCCAACAGATTCTCTACTAAGGAGTAGATAAGACAACTGCTTCTCTAATAAGGAGTCGATAACCCACCCGATCGTTTTCTAAGTAGTAGATAACCCAAACTGACCGTATATTAAGGAGTATATAACCCAGCTGGACATCAACTAACAAGTAGATAACCCAACTGATAATCTAATAGAGAGTAAATAGATAACCTATGTGGTCGTCTACTATGAAATAAGTAATCCAACTCAACTAAAGTGTAGATTACCCAACTGGTCGCCTACTATGGTGCAAATAGCCTACATATTAACGTGTAGATAACCCAAGTAGTCCTCTACTAAGGAGTAGATAACATAACGTGTCCTCTTATAAAAAGTAGATAACCCAATTAATTATCAATTATGGACTGGTACGCTAACGTGGACGTCAATCAATGAGTAGATAATCCAACTGGTCCTCTACTACGGAGTTGATAACTCAACTGGTCATCAACCAAGTGATGGATAACCCAATTGCTCCTCTACTAGGGAGAAAATAACCCATATGGTCCTCTACTAAGGAATATATAACCCGTCTGGTCTTCTATTAAAAATTAGATAAACTAGCTGGTCACCAATTAAGGAGTATATAACCCAATAGATTCTCTACTAAGGAGTAGATTACCCAACTGCTTCTCTACTAAGGAGCCGATAGCCCAACGGATCGTTTACTAAGTAGTAGATAACCAAAACTGACCGTATATTAAGGAGTATATAACCCAGCTAGACATCAACGAACAAGTAGATAACCCAACTGATCATCTACTAGGGAGTAAATATATAACCTATATGTTCGTCTACTATGAGATAAATTATCCAACTCTACGAAACTGTAGATAACTCTACTGGTCGCCTACTATGGTGTAAATAGCCTACATATATAAAGTGTAGATAACCCAACTAGTCCTCTACTAAGGAGTAGATAACATAACGTGTCCTCTTATAAGAAGTAGATAATCCAATAAATTTTCAATTAAGGACTGGTACTCTAATAAGGAGTACATAACCCAACTGGACGTCAATTAATGAGTAGATAATCCAACTGGTCCTCTACTACGTAGTTGATAACTCAACTGGTCGTCAACTAAGGAGTAAATAACCCAAATGGTCTTCTACTAGGGAATAGATAATCCAACCGGTTATCTACTAAGGATGGGTCTACTCCTGGTCTGGTCGTGAATTAACGAGTAGATAACCAAACTAATAATCAATTATGGAGTATATAACCCAACTGATAGTCAATTATGGACTACATAACCCAACTGGTTGTCTAATAAAGAGTAGATAAGCGAATACTATGGAGTAAATAACTGGTTGTCTAATAAAGAGTAGATAATGAGTAAATAAAAGTACAAAGAAGTAAATAACCCAGCAACACACATGGTCGTCTAACAAGGAGTAGATAACCCAACTGGTCGCCTAATAAGGAGTAAATAAGCCAATTGGTCATCTACTAAAGAATAGGCACACCTGATCGTATACTAAGGAGTAGATAACCCACGTGGACTTCTACTAAGGAGAAGATAACCTAATTGATCCTCTACTAGGGAATAGGGTTCTCTACTATGGAATAGATAATCCAACTGGTCGTCAATTAAGGAGTAGATAGCCCCACTCTTCCTCTACTAAGGAACAGATAATCCAACTAGTCCTTCACCAAGGAGTTTATAATCCGACTGGTCGTCAATTAAGGTGTAGATAACCCAACTGGTCGTCAACTAAGGAGTAGATAACCCAACTGGTCGTCAACTAAGGAGTAGATAACCCAACTGGTCGTCAACTAAGGAGTAGATAACCCAACTGGTCGTCAACTAAGGAGTAGATAACCCAACTGGTCGTCAACTAAGGAGTAGATAACCCAACTGGTCGTCAACTAAGGAGTAGATAACCCAACTGGTCAGTTAAGTATTAACTGATGCTCCAAAAATTTAAAATTCAGGTATTTTACATTGCTGATTTTCAACAAAAGCTAATGCTCAGTACACCACCAATAAAAATAAATCGCAAATTTTAATAGCAATATGTACTCGTAACCTATAAGATGACTTAAAATTCTTTCAGTACTAAAACCAACGAGTATTGGAGCTGTTCAATACCTTTAGATTAATACAATGTATTTTCAAAAAAAAAAATACTATTTGTCTCTTATAACCGCATCAAAGAGACATAATTCCCCTCCTGACAATTCGCTTACCCAATGCATAATTTAAGGAATGAGTCTGGAAATTATTCAATCACAACACAAGTACTTTGTGGCGTCTACAAAAACCTTTTTGTTCAGTTTAACTTCTTATATGATTTTTTTTCAATTTCCTCAAAGCGAACTAAGTTAAATGCAATATAAATAAAACATTTGAAGTGGTGTGAGTGAGAAGATATTTATTGAAATGATTTTGTGCTTAAACTCCCATTGCCGTACACCCTGAGACAAACTCATTCGCCAAATTCAATATATAGAAAGGCATACATACGATGAAAACGACTACTAGCAAATTGCGCATAAATAAATATTGTATGAAGATGATAATATGTATGAGCGGCGGGTAGACAGACAGACGATCGACGACAGTCATGTCATTTCCCCAAACAACTTAAGGAACACAAAGTAGGGAAGCATAAGTTTGCGGTCAATTGAAAGGACCAGCCAAGATTGGCATTATTATTATAATCATCATCAACATCAGTATCGCTGTGGTCGAAGTTGTGGTACTCGCTGTCGTTGTCGATTTCGCTCCTTAAGGAATTGACATCGTCATGGTTGTGTCATAATAACAACGTCGATATCATCGGTATTGCTTGAATGTAGTCACATTTTGCCAACATCCTGTCCCTAAACACGAAAACCCCCCTTGCACATGCCCAATCAGTCCTCACCAAAAGTAGACTACCCAGAGGAGCTTAGATGGCGACGAGAAGGTCCTTCCCGTTCAGCGGAAGGATTGAAACTTGTGTGACACAAGTATGTTTATCTTTGTTTTTGTGTGAGTATAAGTGTGTGTGTATTTGCCTTTGTATGTCCATCTATGCATTGCCTATATTATTATCAATTGTAAATCAAACAATTTTACAAACAAGCATCAATTTACTTTAACTCTTGAGACTAAAGTTTTTTCTTTTACTTGAGTTTTTTTCTTCAGCTCCATTCACTATCGTCTTTGGAAATCTGAAGCTGTCCGCAAAAACCACTAAACATACAATCATTGTGGTATAGCGACGGGTGACTGATACACTCGGAGAAAAATATAGCTAAATCCGTCTCTATAGACGATAGAAAATTAATTTATTTAAACGACAGGAAAGTAGTTGCTTTAGATGACGAGAGGGACGTCTCACTAGACGACAGAAATATCTTCTTTATAGGCGACATAAAATTCGTTTTTATAGAGAACAGAAATTTCGTCTTTATAGACGGCAGGAAAGTCGCTTTATAGACTACAGGAAAGAAGACTTTGTAGACGACATAAAAGTCGTGTTAATAGACTGCAGGAACATTTTATCTATAGACGACATGAAGGTCGACTTTATAGGCGACAGGAAAGTCGTCTTTATTGACGACAGGAAAGTCGTCTTTTCGACGACTCTGGGACCCTTATTTAAGGAGCTATGACCGTTTAAAGTTTTTGAAATTTTGATCGATCAACAATAATCTCAATAGGAAGGAAAGTCAAATTTATATACGACAGGAAAGTCGTCTTTACAGTCGACAGGAAAGTCGTCTTTGTAGACGACAGGAAAGTCGTATTTATAGACGACTGGAAGGTCTTCTTTATAGCCGGGAGGGAAGTCGTCTTTATAGACGACATGAAAGTTGTACTTATAGACGACATGAAAGTTGTCTTTATAGTCGACATGAAACTCGTCTTTGTAGACAACAGGAAAATCGTCTCTATAGAGGACAGGTTTAGGTTTAGGTTTAGGTTTAGGTTTAGGTTTAGGTTAGAGTGGCAGCCGTATTTTTTATACAAGCTCACATAGACCAGTTTAGGCCCCTAGTGTCACCACGGGCTGAAATGCCCCTCATCGAAACCAACCTGTTTGATATACAGATTTGTCGATATTACGAATATCGGTACTGGAAAGATCTGTTAGGCTGCCTAGAAAAGCCGACCCCAGTATGTCCAGTCGTCGTTTACTCAGAGCGGGACAGTCGCATAGCAAGTGCTCAATGCTCTCCACTTCTTCCTCATCTCCACAGCTTCTGCAGAAGTCATTAGAGTCAATACCCAATCTTTTGGCGTGTTCGCCGATCAAGCAGTGTCCCGTCAGAACTGATACTAACGTAGACAATCTTTGCCTCTCTAGTGCGAGGAGATATTTTGATCTTCTCAGGTCATACCTTGGCCAGATTTGTCTAGCTACTCTGCAGGTGCCGATTTCTGTCCATCTTTCGTTGGACTGCCTGATTGCCTCTTGCCTAAGCCAAAGCTTGCACATGGATAGTGGCGCACCAATATATGCAAATTCTTCGAGAATTTGTAATGTCGTCCCTTACCTAGCAAGTTCAGCAGTTCCCCGGGATATCCCTATGCCCAGACACCCATATGAGGTGTATGTTAAACTGCTCAGCCATCTCGTTAAGAGATCTGCGGCAGTCGAGGGCTGTTTGTGAATTTAGGGATGTTGCCTCCAGAGAATTGATGGCAGCCTGGCTGTCCGAGTAAATGGCAACGCCAGTGTTGGTTACTATGTTGCGACTCAGCCACTTGGCTACTTCCCATATTGCCATTATTTCGGCTTGATAGACACTGCAGGTATCTGGTAGTCTGTGAGCTTTATCCAATCTAAGCTCTGCACAGTATACTCCGAAGCCAACCTTTTCATCAAGCTTCGAACCATCCGTGTAAAAGTGGAGATGATTTCTATTACCTGGTTTTCTTCCAACCCATTCATCTCTCGCGGAAATCATAGTGATGTAATTTCTCTCGAAGGTGTACACCGTTGGTATATAGTCCACTGTCGGTTACCATAGCACTCTTTTTGATATTCTCATGTGACCGTCGTTTTTGCCGCTTTGGTTGCAACTTCTCTAGCCACAATATTGCCGCTTTGGTTGCAACTTCTCTAGCCACAATATTAATCGGCAGTATATGGAGTAGGGCTTGTAGAGACTCGGTCGCTGTAGTAATTAAGGCTCCGCTTATGCTCAGGCAGGCAGTTCTCTGAACCTTTTTTAGTAGGTTGGTGATGGTTAGTTTGTCAGTTGCCGTCCACCATACCACAATGTAGGACGAACTACTGCTATATATATCCAGTGGACGATTTTAGGAGAGAGGCCCCACCGCGACCCTACAGCCTTTTTGGAGGAATATAAGGCGACGTTAGCCTTCCTTACACGTTCCAATACATTAAGTCTAAATAACAGTTTTCTATCTAGAAATATTCCTAAAAATTTTGCACATTCAGAAAAGACTAGATCTGTTCCATTTATCCGAGGAGGGTGCACATGTGGGACTTTATTCATCCTAGCAAAGAGAACCAATTCTGTCTTGTTTGGGTTTATGCCCAAACCGCTGCTTCTGGCCCATCTAGCCAATTTGTTCAGGGCCACCTTTAGAATGTCTCGGAGGACGTTTTCGAATTTGCCACTGGAAACTAGATGACAGGAAAGTCGTCTTTATAAACGACAAGAAAGTCATATTTATAAACGACAAGAACGTCGTATTTATAGACGACAGGAAGGTCTTCTTTATAGTCGGGACGGAAGTCGTCTTTATAGACGACATGAAAGTTGTATTTATAGACGACATGAAAGTAGTCTTTATAGACGACATGAAATTCGTCCTTTTAGACGACATGAAAGTTGTCTTTATAGAAGACATGAAAGTCGTCTTTATAGACAACAGGAAAGTCGTCTTTATAGACCACATTAAAGTCGTCTTTATAGACCACATTAAAGTCGTCTTTATAGGCGACAGGAAAGTCGTCTTTACAGAGGACATGAAAGACGTCTTTATAGACGACAGGAAAGTCGTCTTTATAGACGACAGGAAAGTCGTCTTTATAGACGACAGGAAAGTCGTCTTTAAAGACGACAGGAAAGTCGTCTTTATAGACGACGTGTTGTCGAGGACCTTTTTTAAGGAGTTATTAGATATAATTTTTAATAGAAATAAGTGGTACCAAATCTCCCCCCCCCCCTAGCTCTATGACCTGTATTTAAGGAGTTAAGACCATTTTAGGTTTAAATTTGTGTCCACGTATAAGTGGTTGTACATTTTCTTTATTTTAGGAGATACAGCTTTTTTTAATTTTGAGGAACAAACTGAAATTGTTGACCGAAATTTAGTCATTTGTGCTTATTTAATGAGCTATGTCCGTTTCAAACTTTTGACCAAAAACTAATGATCCCAAATTCTCGTCCAGTCAGCAGGAAAGTCGTCTCAATAGAGGACTGGAAAGTTGTCTCTATAGTCCTCAGGAAAGGCATATCTGTAGACGACCTTAAAGTTTTTTATGAAGACGACAAGAAACTCATCCTTATACGGGTATGTGACAAGAAAGTCCTTTTTATAAACGATAGGTTGTTATGTTTATAGACGAATTACTTAGACCTATGGACGATTGGGAAATCTGTCTTTGTCGCGTCTATGGATAAACGAAAGGAAAGTCTTCTCTCCAGACAACAGGAAAGTCATCTGTCCAGTCGAGTAGACATCTGTTCAGACAATCCTCTTTATAGAAGAAAAAGTAATCTCTCCAGACGATAGGAAAGTCGTCTGTACATACCACAGGAAAGTCGTTTCCATGCACGACTGGAAAGTCGACTTTATAGACGACAGTATAGTCGTAAAGTAATTTAAAATGTTTACCAAAATATATGTGATTTAAAATCTTTGTCATTTTCGGTCTAGGACCCTCATTTAATAAGTTATGATCGTTTACAGATTTTTTTTTACAGTATTTTGAAATTGTTGTAAAAAATAATGATCCAATTCATGTCATGCCATTTTTTGTTTTTAAGCTCCTTTTCAAAGATTTTTGACCGTTACATTTTTTCAATAGATTCTCAAATTTTGTGCAGATGTAACTAATACCACATTTTATTCCTAGTTGCTCTAGGATCCGTATTTAAGGAGTTATGACCATTTAAAGTTTTTGAAATTGTTGACCAAAAATAAGTGGTTTCATAGTTTCGTTATTATATAAAATTTTTGACGATGTAACTGGTACCACATTTTATTCCTATTTGCTCTAGGATCCGTTTTTAAGGAGTGATGACCATTTAAAGTTTTTGAAATTTTTGACCAAAAATAAGTGGTTTCATATTTTCGATATTATAAAATTTAGAAAAACAATTGCTGGTCAAAGTTTAGTCAATTATTAATTAAATTATAGATATATCCATTATTTAATTAAAGATATTTATATTTCAAACTATTGACCAAAAATTATTGAGCCCAAAATCTCGTCCTATATAGGCAACAGGAAATTTTTCTTTGTAGAAGGGAAAGTCGTCTCTATAGTTCACAGGAAATGCGTCTCCGTAGACGATAGGAATTTTCAAAAGACGACAAGAAAGACGTCTTTATATTCGACAAAAAGTCATCTTTATATGAGATATGATGTTGTAATTATAGACGAAGTCTTTCCCCGGTTTGTCTTACCAGTTTTGATATTTTTTTTTGAGTTTATATAGAAATTGAGAAAGAAAGATTGCAATACGACACAACATTGGTCCTTTTTCCGTTGTCCCTTTGAGTTGACTGCTACTACTCTATGTGTGGCCACTATGGCAAATATTCAAGTATTTGTTTATTTTTTGCATTACTCCGATTGAAATGTATTTGCATTTGCAACTCACTCTGTCTCTGTCTGTCTCTCTATGGAAAAAGCCTCAGAAAAAGAATCAAAGACAAAAAATATATGTATACGTAAATGTCGCAAAGTTAAACATTCCTTTGCTATTTTCCACAATATCCAGACAAACATTTAAATAAAATTAAAAAAAAAGAAAACTTCCAACTCTTTAAAACCAACAGTAAATGCTACTTTAAAAAATATTTGAAATATCTTTTCATCCTACTTAGTTTTCCCACAGAAGCAGTTCTATGGAAACCAATAAAGTTGTATTTACTTGTTGTGTGCTGTCATTCTTGTTGCCCAACACAAAACTGCATATAAAAAATATTCCCAAGAGAATTTATTCTTTATCGTAAGTTTTGCAACATAAAAATCATTGCAACATACCCTGGCAAAGACATCAAAAGAAAGTCTTGAAATTTTTATATAGTAAAAATAATATAACAATCTGTGTGTCATCTCTGCATCTGCATCGCCTTCACTGCCAACTCATCTTTTCAAAGAGTTACATTTATATCAATACTTACTATTCCTGCTACCTAGCAGTGCTGGAGCAGGAGGGCTATGAGGATAGTTAAGTAACCATGGCAACAATATGGTAACTAAACATCTGAAACTGCTACAAAGACTCGTTCAGTTGGATTTTTATGGGTAAAATGCACTTTGAATTGAGAGTATTGCATTCACTTGCGTTGTTTTGTAATCACAAAATTACACAAAGGAATTCTTGGAAAATACGATTATCGATAAAGGAATATGAATAGAGATAGAAGAACATAGTGAGGAAGGCGAATTCTATAAAGTATTAAATCAGAGTATACTGTATTTCATTTCAATCATTTCATTCATTTCATTTTCAAACAATACCAAATTCTTAATAATTACTAGGAAAATCGCTTTTATAGATAAGAAGGATAGATGGCAATGAAATCTAGCCTTTGTATACGACAGAAAGGACGACAGAAAATACGACTCATTTGTAGATATATATTTATATATCTACAAAAGAGACGCATTTATAGATGGCTGGAAAGTCGTAGATATTAAAGCGATCTTTATAGGCTGCAGGTTTGATGATTGATTACAAAAGAGCCGATAAAGGTCGCCTTCATTGATGGCAGTAAATCTATCTTTGAAGATGACAAAGAAGTCCTTAATAAGAAATATCTGCGGTTTTCTGGAATTTAAGCAAAAATAAGTGTTTTCTTTTTGGACAAAAAGGTGTTTTTTATAGAAGACAAAGAGGACTTCTTTATAGATCACAAAAGATACCAGTTAATATACTATAAGTACAGAATAGACAATTTTATAGTCTACAGAAGAGACGTCAGGAAAGTCGTCGACAAGAAAGTAGCCTGTCTATAGACGATAGTTGAGGCAATTCTTTATATTTATATTATTTACGCTTATACGAGGGCGGTTCGGAAACTTCTTAGCCTATCAATGAAAGAGAATAGTTAGTTTTTCAGAAATATTTTTTTTTTTCAATATAATCTCCTGAAACTTCAATACACTTAGTCTAACGCTTATCTAGGAATTCTATCCCTTGATTAAAATAGTTTTCCTCAAGGTCTTCAAAATAGTGGTTTACAACTGTAATTGCATCTTCATTTGAGGTAAAACTCTTGCCAGCAAGGAATTTTTTTAGATTTGGGAACAGGTAAAAGTCACTGGGAGCTAAATCAGGAGAATAAGGTGGGTGGTCAAGCAATTCGTACTTTAATTCGTTGATTTTAGCCATTGTTAAAACACTCTTGTGCGCTGGTGCGTTGTCTTGATGAAAAATTATTTTTTTGTGTTGTAAGCCAGGACGTTTTTCTCGAATTTGTACATTTAATTGATCCAAAAGGTTGCAATAGTACTCTGAATTTATTGTTTTACCCTTTTGCAGATAGTCAATCAATAAAATACCTTTAAAGTCCCAAAAAACCGTTGCCATAACCTTACCAGCCGATTGAATTGTTTTTGCCTTCTTTGGGGCACTTCCTCCAGCTTCAGTCCATTGTTTGGATTGTTCTTTTGTCTCTGGAGTATAGTGGTGGATCCATGTCTCCATGTCTCAGTTTTTACAGCGCTTACATGTCAAATCGGGGGTAACATATATATGGGGGCTATATCTAAATCTGAACCGATTATCTCCGAATTAAGCAGTATCCCTTCATATAATAAGAAACCTCTCTTTGCCGAATTTCGCACTGATCGGATATAAAATTAAATTTTTACAGCGCTTACATGTCAAATCGGGGGTAACGTATATATGGGGGATATATCTAAATCTGAACCGATTTCTTCCAAATTTAACAGTGTTCATTCATATAATAATAAACCTCTTTCTGCCGAATTTCATACTGATCGGATATAAAATAAAGTGTTTACAGCGCTTACATGTCAAATCGGGGCTAACATATATATGGGGGCTATATCTAAACCTGAACCGATTTTAGCCAAATTCAATAGGGATCGTCCTTGGGCCAAAAAAAAAAGATATGTGGAAAGTTTCGTCGAGATCGGACCATAATTGCGATCTGTACTTTGATTACAAGAATACATGCACAGACAGACGGACAGACGGATAGACAGACAGACGGACATAGCTAAATCAACTCAGAAAGAGATTCTAAGTCGATTGGTATAATAAACGATGGGTATATTTCTTCTCCTTTTGGGTGTTACAAACAAATGCACAAAGTTATAATACCCTGTACCACAGTGTGGTGTAGGGTATAAAAACATTCTTATTTCATATTTAACTTACCCTCTCTCCCTGCATCCATATTTTTACCCACTGTACTAAATGTACGTTTTTTTAACCACTGTGCTATATTTAACCTTGTGGGTCCACTGAATCAAATTTAACACCTTTTTGTCCTACTATATTTTGTCCACTATATTTGCCCTACTGTACCATAGTTAACACATTTTTGCCCCACTGTTCAGTCTGTTTCAATCGACACATTCTAGTCGCGTCAGGAGTTTTCCTAGAAAGCTTTGTTCGCACTTTAGGCATAATGCACTTTTTAGATATTTAGAATTTAGATAGCGATTCCGTTCGCGGGCACAAAAAGAACTTACTTTTTATTACATACACATAAAATGAGCTTAATTGAAAAAAATTTTGATACTCTGCTCTGAAAAATAACGGCAAATAAATGTAAACGCATTGCAAGAAAATAGTAAAACAAAGACAAAAATAAAATAAACTCAAACCAAACATAACATCACTGCAGCATGGTAATGTTTGGCTATATTTGTTTTTGCTTGCCTCTGTCTTTTTTCACGTCACCACGCATAGCGTACGACAAAAAAAAACAAAAACAAAATACATTGTCATTCTCTGTTGCTATCCATAGCACACACACGCTCGGCCATATGTAGGCAAAACAAAAACAAATCGCATTGCTATTCTCAGCAAAGCAATACTCACTGTAGGATGGGAGAGTAAAATATTGGAACACTCGCATCGTGTCGATGTGCCGCACACTGCTTTATTTTTCACTATCACAACTACCACAACTACAATTTTTATACGCTATGAGTCGTCCATGTCCGTTTGTGCTTGCAGGTGAATTTTACTTAGGATTTTGAAAGCCATGAATCTCCTTTTCTAATAAACTTTTTAATAATTTTTTTGGACTAAAACCTTCACCAGGTCGAGAGCTTTTTATTATAAAAAATTTCATGAAAATCAGCCGGGCCTTTCTCAAGATTGTTCCGAACATAAAAAAGGCACTTCAAAATATAATATTAGTTAAGATTTAATGACACCACGCATTTCTAATTTTTCCATTGTAAAAAAATCGCGGATGCGTCTTTTGTGAACACCTGTTTCTATATGAAGGAGTTGCCAGATCGAAACAAAATTTAACATGTGTTCATAGCAGAGATGGAAGTTTCCAAAACACTTACCTTTTTTCTGTTTATACCGCGCTTTTTGTGCTAGGCTAAGAACTTTCCGAACCGCCGTATTGTAACTTTATGGTTATAACTTAAAACATTCATAACTCCTTAAATAAGAGCCTTATTGGCAAGAAGGTGGTCTTTATAGAAGACAAAGAGGACTTCTTTATATATCCCAAAACATACGACTTTATATTCTACAGAGTAGACAATTTTGTAGTCCACAGAAGAGGCGATAGTAGGGACGACTTTTCATATTGCAGAACAGCAGACTTTATAGACGATAGGATGACTTTTTCGATGATGACATTATAGAGGACGAATTTATTGATCACAAAAGAAACTAATTTATATTATATTCCTATAGATAGGAAAGTGGTGTTTATAGGCTACTGGAGGGACGACTTTTTAGATGATAGATAGACTAGCCCTCTTAATACAGAAAAGTCTTTATAATAGATGACTTAATATGAAATATTTACTTTATTCAGTGGTTCTACCTTCTTAATCAAATATTTTAATTTTATTGATATAACTTAAAAAGTTCATAATTCCTTAAATAAGTGTCGTCTTATTGTGGACAGGAAAGCGGTCTTTATAGACGATAGAAGTGACGACTTCATAGACCACAAAAGACCAGCCCTTGCACACTATAGAATAGACAATTCTAAAGTCTACAGAAGAAATGTGAGGAAAGTCGTCTTTATATATAGGAAAGTGGGGTTTATAGGCGGCAGGAGGGACGACTTTTAATATGACAGAAGGGAAGACTTTATGCACAAGATACGATTTTATATGCAATTATAGAAAATTTGATGGTGCAGTTTCAGAAAGTATTTTAAAACGTTTGCCCAAAAATATGTGGTTTCAAACCGTTGTCCTTTTTTGCTCTAGAACCCTTATTTAAGGAGTTGTAACCATTTAAAGTTTTTAAAAATTTGTATATGTAAAGCGTGATCCATTTCGAGGTTACCTACTTTTTTAAAGAAAAAAAAAAAACACAGAAAATTCAAATTTAATAGGGAATGTTTATTATAATTTGAAAGAACATTCTTTCGCATTTATTTTTTGAAGATTATGTCTATCAAATGTTGGCCGCAGCTACGTCTCAGATGGTCCATCCGTTGAGTCAAATTTTCGACGACTCGTTCGAGCATTTCGACTGGTAACTGGCGAATGACACGCGTGATGTTTTGCTCCAAGGCTTGAATCGAAGCGGGTTTGTCCGCATAAACTTTAGACTTTACATATCCCCACAGGAAAAAGTCTAACGGTGTGATATCACACGATCTTGGTGGCCAATCGACCGGCCCAAATCGTGAAATTATCTGCTCACCGAAGTGTTCTCTCAATAAATTGTTGATTGATACGATGTGTGGGAAGTGGTGCCGTCTTGTTGAAACCAAATGTCGCCGAGATCACGAACTTCAATTTTAGGCATCAACTAGTCGGTTATCATGGCACGATAACGGTCGCCATTGACGGCCATTCACCGGCATAATTTTTGAAGAAATATGGACCGATGATTCCGGTACGTCGGATTGGGAATCGGTCAATGGCAAAAAGATAGCTCTTAACGAGAGCTAAAATATTGCTCATAGGTGTCAAGGTCGTAGGTCGACTGGAAAGTGTTTTTTGGATTTAAAAAAAAATCGACTTAGCGCAATTGGCGAACGATTATTTTGATAACAAAACTGAATAATTTGTAAACGTTGTTCAGGCGTAAGTCTTTCCATGATGAAATGCCAAACAATCTATATATATAAAAATGAAACGGTCCATCTGTGTAATGGCATCACGTCAGAACGGCTGGAGCGATTTGGATGATTTTTTTTTATTCGATTCTAAATTTTCACGAGATGGTTTATATAGAAAAAAAAAAATTAATTGGACAAAGGGGCGTGGTACCTCCCATACAAATCGCAGGTTAAAAATCCGATATTTCTGCTCCTATTATAGGTATAGTGCTGAAATTTTGTTTGTATGCATTTAATGGCAGATTATGTGAATTTTCCAAAAATGGGCGGAATCGGACCAATGGGCGTGGCCCCGCCCATATAAGCCAAATTGAGATATTTTGCACAATTTGTTAGCGAGAGTGCTGGAATTTTGTGTATATGTAAACGGTGGCAGTCTACGTGATTGGTCCAAAAATGGGCGGGATCGGACCAATGGGCGTGGCCCCGCCCACATAGACAAAATTTTGATATCTTGCTCAATTTGCTAGCGGGAGTGCTGCAATGTTGCGTATATGTATCTGGTGGCATTCTACGTAATTGGTGAAAAAATGGGCGGGACCGGACCAATGGGCGTGGCCCCGCCCATATAAGCCAAATTTTGAAATTGAGATATTTTGCACAATTTGTTAGCGAGAGTGCTGGAATTTTGTGTATATGTAAACGGTGGCAGTCTACGTGATTGATCCAAAAACGGGCGGGATCGAACCAATGGGCGTGGCACCGCCCATATAAGCCAAATTTAAAAAATGTGATATCTTGCACAATTTGTTAGCGAGAGACCTGGAATTTTGTGTATATATATCCGTTGGCGATCTACGTGATTGGTCCAAAAATGGGCGGGTTCGGACCAATAGGCGTGGCCCCGCCCACAATGACCAAATTTTGAAATTTTTATATCTTGCACAATTTGCTATCGGGAGTGCTGCAATGTTGTGTATATGTATCTAAATCTGAACCGATTTTCTCCGAATTTGGCAGTATTCCTTCATGTAATAACAAATCTCTTTCTGCCGAATTTCGTACTGATCGGATATAAAATACAGTTTCTACAGCGCGAATTTTGACATGGGCAGCGAAGCGTACCGGGCTCAGCTAGTACTTAATAAAAATAACATGAAAGCATAACACGACTCACACGTGATCTGTCACAAAAAGGCTATTGAAAAATTGAAAAAAATATCTCTACTTAGATCACCCTAAAGATAGGACAGTAGTCTTAATAGGCGACAGAAGGGACGACTTTTAATATGATGAGAAGAGAAGACTTTATAGGCGATTGAAAAAGTTCCGTTATTGACGGTGCAAAAGATACGATTTTATATGCAATTATAGACAATTTTGTAGTGCAGATTCAGAAAGTATTTTAAAACGTTTGCCCAAAAATATGTGGTTTCAAATCGTTGTCCTTTGTTTGCTCTAGAACCCTTATTTAAGGAGTTATAACCATTTAAAGTTTTTAAAAATTTTTATATGTATAAACGTGGGATTTCATGGGCTTAATGGTTTGCTGCCGAGTCTTGTTGAAACGTTCTGTGGTATCTGCCGAATTATTGCTCTTGACTAATGGTATGCCCATATATTCCAGTTCCCCTGGAGCGTGTATGGTAGTTCCAGACTTGCAAGTTCATCGGCTTTTCAGTTTCCTGGTATGTCCCTGTGGCACAGCACCCATATCAGGTGAAAATTGAACTGTTGAGCCATTTAGTTAAGAGAACTGCAACAGTCGAGGCCAGTTTTTGAATTCAGGAATATAGTTTCCAGGGACTTGACAGCAGCCTGACTATCAGAGAAAATATTTATCTCGTATGTCCTGTGATACGACCATTCCATTCTGATCAATCGGGTATATGTTTATTTAATAATGCCCAAGAGGTCAGGAACAGTTAGTTATTTTCTCCTTACCAAAGTGACAGTGATTTACCTTTACATCCTCTTCATGTAGACGTGTAGTGAGCGTCCTGTGGCAGTTACTGCCCCACAAACCATCACAGATGCAGGATCTTGCTGAGGCTTTGGCATTTTATCTCAATAACGTTTGTAAATGCGACGTGTAACATTCTGCCGCTTATCAACAAATGAGAGCGTTGTCATTAACCGCTTTGTCTGGAAATTCGGAAGGAAACACAATACGAGTATTGTACAGATTTTGTCTGTTAACATTTTTTTTTTAAATCTCATGTGGACTAAAAACTGAAATTAAAATTAAAATTTTGAAGGAATCGGTTAAAATATTGAACAATGAACGTGTGAAAAATAATTGTGTTGTTAGTGGCGTTAATATCAATAATGATGTTAGTGCGAAAGATGCAGTTATTAAAATTTCAAAATCAGTTGGTGTTAATATTCAAAAAGACTCAATCGATGATGCTTATTTTTTGAAAAGGAAAAATGTATCAAACCCTAAGCAAAGTCTAGTGGTAAAATTCAATACCAAGTCCGCCAAAGGTAAACTGATGTCCGTTAAGACCAAACTCAAAAACAATGAATCAACTAAATCGGTGTATGTAAACGATTTCCTTAGTAAAGAATCAATGGTTCTTTTAAATTACGCTAGAACGCTGAAATCAGTCGGTTATCATGCTGTTTTTATGCAAAGAATAGTGAAATTACCAAAGCCAGGTTAATCAAATCAGAAGAAGATGTTGACGCTATTCTTTTGGAGGCAACAACCAACAAATTCAATAGCAGAAGACTATCGTAAAAGCCGTTATGGGGGATTCTGATGGGTCTGAAGAGGATACTCAAGCTCAGTTTATATCTCCTGTAAATGCAAATTGAAATTTTTTAAATTTACTTAAATGTTAGGTGCTTGTATATATTTTTTTTCACAAATAATGGATTACAACAATAAATGTATTTTCAAACTTCAACATTTTTAATAATTATTTAAAAAAATTAAAGTAAATTTTTTAATATAATATCTGTAAACATAAAAAGCATTTCATCAATAGACAAGTTCAAAAAATTTAAGTCGTTGATTGCACAGATTGTGGTATTACCAAATATTATTGCGGTTCAAGAAACTTGGTTTCAAAATGACCTTAAACATATATACAATATACCAGGATATAATGCCATTCATTGCTGTAGACACGATGGATATGGTGGAATTTCATTTTTAATGAAAGAGACTTTAACATACATATACCGTTGAATACTGTGAAAGTAAGCAATTTATTGACGCTATATGTATTTCAATAAATAATTTTAAAATAATGGGTAAATCTTTCAAAATAACAAGTTTTTATCATTCTCAAAAATGCTAATTGAACACTTTCTTCCTCTTTATTGAAGATTTACTGCACAACACTAATGGATATCCGAGTATTGTTGTTGGAGACTCTAACATAAATTTTTTGAATTCTTCTATATCATCTGATCTGTTAAACATTTTATGTCAGTTTGATTATAGAAATTGACATTCTCTAATCACACGCCCATGTAGTGGTAAATCAATAGATCATATTTACAGTAATATACAAAATATTGTTTCAATCGATTCCGTAGAATGTAGTATTACAGGCCATAATTTGATATCCTGTAAAGTCAATTGTAATACCAGGAATTTAGAATATCCAACAAAGTGCTATCGCCAATGTAACTAAAACAGGCTAAAGGAAAATCTTCTATGCATTTTTCCGGAAACACATCCATCGACTCATCACAGTTAATAAACATATTTTACGAATGCGCTAAAAATGCAACTATAGAGAAACAGAAAAAACGTGTACGAGAAGTTTAATAACACCGTGGATTAAAATTTAATTTAATTTGCTCTATGGCCCTTATTAAGGAGTTATGACCGTTTAAAGTTTTTGAAATTATTTCCAATTGTTTATTATTTTATTTTTCTTTATTTTTTACTTTTTGCTCAAGAAGAGAAAAAATGTTGCGGATAAAAAGTTCAGCTTATGTATTTTCTTTGAAAGTCATTATTTATCAGTATTGGCTTTAATAGCTGTGAAATTTGTTTTGTGAAGTTTTCCTAGTATCCTCTATACCATTGAAAATTCAGTATTTCAAAAAAACAACATACAATTCTCGAATTTTCCCCAAGTTGTCCGTCCAGGTCTCGAATGGCATTTCCCATTATCGAACTCCATTCATTATCATCGAATAATTCTTTATCACCAAATTCCCACAAATTGTATGTTTGCTGCTTCCGGTGTTGCTGGGGATATCTCATTCTCTCCGTTCAGTCATTCGTTCGCTCCGTTTGTTTGTATGTCCATTCGCTTGTTTTTGGTCTCCCAATATTCTACTTATGGCTTTAATTTATGGCACAAATTTGCCATTTGACAATTGCCAAACGTTTATCACTGACAATAGAATTGAAAAATAATAGAGAGAGCATCGAGCGAAAAACAGACAAAAATAGCCGAACAAACGCACGCACAGAACACGCACGCAGAAGTCCAAAACGCATATATCCCTAATAGGCCATAGGAGAGCCCAAACACTTTGAAAAAAACAACATTTACGCACCCCAGCTATGTGCTAAGGGAATGAATGGAAAACCCAAATGAAAGGCACTAACGCAAAACGATTAAATGAAAATTTATGTTGAAAACAGCATAAATTCCCCCTTTTTTGGAAATCATCCTTAAAATGGGCTATTTTTGTTATTTGTTAGAGAGCTCCTAAAAGTATGCTGTAAAAATCGAGCAAAACTTTTAATGCATTGCACATCATTGCCATTTATTGTAGATGCGAAATTAACGCGCATTTTGTTTGAAATTCTGTAAGATTTTTGGCATTACTTTCACATTGCATATAAATTGGCAACGTATTTCGTTACATCTATATTCTCGCATATACATTTATCAACTGAAGCTACAAAGATAGATATTTTGGTCGATAAATCCAAAACGTATATATATGAATGGTTTCACTAGTCATCAATGAACTTTGGGGCTATTAATCACAGACTAACAAAAATATATTGGCACAAACAGTTTTTTTTGGGATATTCGCAAAACAGTTTAGAATATTAGCCAAGTTTAATGACTTTTTGATGGGTTTGTTTGTTACATTCGAAATAGAATGTAATGTCTTGGATTCAAACGAATATTGAATAGATTCTATACAGAAAATATTTGGATATGCAGAACATATTTTTGTATGTAATAAAAATACTTAAAAATATTTTGTTTTTTTCTAATTACAGCTCTCGAAAGACACTTAACATTAATCACCTCAGCCGGAAATACCAACAAAACGTTTTGAAAGGTATGTGTGTCTTTTGATTATTCTATAAGTCCTGATTCACACTCCGCAATTTTTGCCAAGCACGTGTCAAAGTTTGTAGCAGAGAGAGGCAGAGAGCTCTTTCCGCCTGCCTCTCTCACCAACAAACTTTGACACTTGCTTGGAAAGAATTGCCGAGTGTGAAGCAGGACTTAATAATTTTAAGGATTATTGCATATTAGCATATTTGAAATAGTTTTACACTTCTCAGACGTGTAGAAGGCATATTTTCGAACTTATTATATTTTCATACTGACGCTGGGGCCTTCAGTCAAATTGTAGATCATCAAAATAATATTCATTTGCTTTAGGACGCTTTGTTTAAGGAGTTTGGGTCATTTAAAGTTTTTTTGGTCCATGGCCATTGGGACACTATCACTACGTTCAAAAGGATCACTACTGGACAAGGAGTAGACTACTTCATCTTTAAGTAGAACAACGTTGTAGTTATCGAAATGTCCAAAGTTCTACAGGGAGGATTTAAGGATTTTCATCTCTGGGATATGTCCAAAGATGGCCACGCGGACCGAAGTGTCTTTGGATTGCCGTCCTTCGGAAGGGATTACAGATTTTCTTCTCTGGGGTTTATCAAAAGGCGACCACGCGGACCAAAGTGGCATGCAGTCCATGGACATTGTGACAGTTTTGAAAGTGTCTTAATGATCATGGACCTTATGACACAATTTTTGGGCCACAAGGTCCATGAACGTTGCAACATGCCACCATCTAAAAATGTTTGACCATAATACAGGAGATCCACATTTTTCGCCACATTTCCACTGGGACCTTTATGTACGGAGTTACGGTCGTTTAAATATTTTCAAATTGTTGACCAAAAATTAGTGATCCCATTTTTTGAAGATACGGCTGGATTCTTTATTTTTTTTTGCTGGAAACCCCAAATTAAGAAGTTATGACCCCTTAAACATTTGGAAAAAAATTAAAAAAATAATATGTGATCCTAAATTTTCTTCCATATTTCATTAAAAATTGTCTGCCTTTTTGTCGTGGTATCAAGAATTTTCGTCGTTTTTGTTTTCAAACGATTTTCACATTTTTTACCAAAAAATAAATAATGCCAAACATTCGTCCTTTTTATTCTATGCAAATAGTTATGATCGTTTAAAGTTTTGGAAAAGATTTTCTTTGTTTAACCGCAAGCGTCTTTCTCAAAGCCCTTACGAAAGAAATTAGGGTGGTTGAAGTTTGAGAAAAGAATTAAATTTTTTTAGCAAACGAATTCCAAATTGTTGTTCTTTTTGGAAAAAAATATTTTTTTCGACAAATAAGGGTTCCTAAATGTTCGTCCTTTTTGCTCTACGCCCTTTTTCAATAAGTTGAGGCCGTTTCAAATTATGGAAAATATTTTTAAAGAGTTGACCAAGAAATAATATATCTGAATGATAAAGCCCAAAATTAAGTTACCCCAAATGTTTGAGCTCTGGAAAATATTTTTAAATTGTTTACAATTAATGATTCCAAGTATTTATGACCACTACCCAGCAAAATCTTGGAAAGTACCTGTCATTATTCCCTGCATTACCAAATAATGGCATCTCGTTATTCGTTGCATTACTTTCGGCTTTTTAATAATGACTTACCAATAACAACAGAAATAAGTGATTTTTGCTATTAAAATCATTTTGGCAATTTTTGATATAATGCAATTTTGGATATATGTAGGTTATTGTACAAGATTTATTTATTTTTCAAGATGTTTTCAAATAATACGTGCAGATTTGAATGAAAATACCATAAACATTTACGTATATCGTATAATGTTAGACCGTTGAAGAATTTTTCACATGGGGGTTGTTTTCAGAAATTCGAATACGGCATGATGAAATTTGTTGCAATAAAAATTCGCGACAATATGCAAAAAATCACTTTAAATGACCATTTCTTCATATCTTCTACTTATTTTATAACTTATTGGTAAAGCATTATTCATGTACTTAAAATCGTGAAAATATAAGCACATATTTATGTGGTATGCCTTTGCACAAATAAGTACTTATTATGCTACTTTATTGCATGCTTTTGGGAAGTACTTTCCTCCAATGACATCCCCATGTTAAAATAATGAGAAAAGTGGCTAAATAAATAATAATAAGTACTTACCATTATCGAACTTTGCTTACTCGGATTATTTGGTAATGAGAAATTTTGCTGGGTATTTAATACTTCGAAAAATATTTTCAAATTGTTGACCAAAAATTAGTGATCCCATATTGGATTATTTTCATATTTTTTTGCTGGAAAAAACTATTTAAGAAGTTATGACCCTTTAAACATTTGGAAAAAATTAAAAAATAATAAGTGACCCTAAATATTATTCCATAGTTCATTAAAAATGTTCTGCATGTTTGTCGTGGTCTTATTTAAAATTTCGGAAAATATGTCCAAATTGTTGACCAAGAATGAGTGATCCCATTTATAGAGTCTTATTTGAGAAGATAAGACCGTATAAACAAGGGATCACGAATTTTCGTCGTTTTTCCTCTAGGACTTTTATTTTAGGGGTTAGGTTTAGGTTGAGGGTAAGGCGGCAGCCGTTTTTTGTCATATCACATAGATCAGTTTATGTCCATAGTGTTACCATGGACAGAAATGCCCCTCATTGAAACCAACATGTTTGATATAAAAAACTTACGTTAAGTCTAAATAACAGTTCTCTATCTAGAATTATTCTTATAAATTTTGCACTTTCAGAAAAGACTAGATATGTTCCACTTATCCGAGGTGGAGGGTCCACATGTGGGACATTATTCATCCTAGTAAAGAGAACTAATTTTGTCTTGTTTGGGTTTACGCTTAAACCACTGCTTCTGGCCCATCTAGCCAATTTGTTCAGAGCCACCTGTAGAATGTCTCTGAGGACGTTTACGAATTCGCCACTCACTGCGATTGCCACGTCGTCCGCATATGCCACGATCTTGCAGCCACAACGTTCTGGATCTAACAGGATTTCATTCACCGCTAGGTTCCAAATTATTGGAGACCGTACTCCTCCTTGTGGGGTCCCTCTGTTTACAAACCTTGTTAGAGTTGTGGACCCAACACATGCTGTTATGCGTCTTCTGTTAGCAGACTTTGAATTAGTCTAATCAACCTAGAGTTAACTTTTAGATGTGACAGTGCCGCAATACTGCATCTGAGTGTATGTTGTTAAAAGCCCCTTCTATGTCAAGAAATGCCACCATGGCGAATTTCTTGAAATGCTCACAAGTTCGTGCAGGGCTGATTCTGTAGACTTTCACTTATTGTAAGCATTTTGGTTCCCCGACAGGACTTTTGTATCCAGATTTTTCCCTAATAAAATAATCTAAATAGGCTAATTGGCCTGAAGTCTTTTGGCAATGTGTGTTTTATCTTTCCCGCTTTGGGTATGAATACCACTTTGGTATCCCTCCAGCGATTCGGGATGTATGAAAGCCTGATACAGCCTACATAACTTTTCACCAGCCAGGAAATAATGTACATTGGCATTTTCTGCACTTCTGTTGGAGTGATGTCGTCTGGTCCAGGTGACTTGAAGAGCTCAAAGCTGTTAATAGCCCAGCTTATTGTGGATCTCTCAATCAACAAGCTAGCGACCGCAGTCCAGCCGTGCTGCTGTTGTTGGTCCTACTGATCCTTGGGATCTGTTGGTGAGTTCCCTGGAAAATGTGTGTCGAGCAGTACATCATCATCCAGCAAATAACCCACTGTACAGGGTGAAGCGGATACTATCTTCCTCAGCTTTGCGGCGTCGGAGACCTTTTCCACATCACCACAGAAGGTATACCAAGAGCGTCGTATATGTCTTGAGTTGCTCTTTATAGGCATCCCAAACATTAGTGACCCCAGACTAGCAGCTGTTTGGTCTTTACCACTTAAATTAGTCAGGAGAAAGATACTTCGAGCTTTCCTGGCTTAAATGCATGTTCTTGGAGTGCCTTCACAGTTGGCCACAAGCAGTTTAAGGTTGGGTGTCCTGATACCGCACACCCTTCCTCCTACTACGTAGGACTCCTGTATCAGGGCGATGTCTACTAGTAACCTGCAAGCTCTTCTTGAGATAGTGCCTTATGACAAGAAATGAGTTATTAGACAGGAATTGCATACAATCAATTGAGAAGTGGCTCTGTATAAAAATATATTTTTTAAAATCAAGTCAATTGTTTGTCTTTTTTTCGTCCTAGGTCCTTATTTAAGGAGTTAAGGTTAAAGTTTTAAAAAATATTTTCAAATAGCTGATGGCATAGCTTAAACGACTTAGTAATCGTGAAACGGATTTAGCTCTGCAGTTATAAAGATATATAGGGGGTCTTGTTTACTCCTTCGATGTATTATACATACTTTCGATCCCAACTGTAAAGAGAAGGTATTGAAAGCTGAATTAATTTTATCAAATTGAGAGAATTTCTTTTGTGTGCATTTAAATTTTGATGTGTATAAATTTTAAATTTTAAATTTTTACCTTATTTTGCACTTAAAAAATTAATTTTTGTTTAGATATGTATACATCTGCATTCTAAATCTTTAGAGGAATATCTTGTTGGGCAAATAATTCGACAATCTCTTACATTTTAACGCTGCAAAATGACATTTACTTAGTTATCCTTACGATATTTCTTGAAAATTTGTAAATCGGTAAACCACATAAATTTCGTGCAAACTTTATAAACCAACATACACACGCACTCGCACATAAATTGCCAAATACCTACTTGACTGCCTATAGAATGAAATTTGTAGACTTGCTTATAAGTATTAATGTAGCAAATAACTCTGAAAGAGTCACACAAGTCGCGATGCAGACACACATACCCATAGACATGCGGGACATCAACCCAGAAACTAACAAAGTTTTAGACCTTTACAACAAATAACCGTTCCCTCTAAAAACGGATACGCATTCGCAGATCCGTTTCCGGCTGTGGCATATCTATAAATTCAACCAAATTAACGCAGAGACAAATACAATGAATGTACTGCTATACACACGAACGAGAACATTTGTGTACAAATGTCCAAATCAACTCAAACATAGACATAAACACTCACACACATAGTAAATACAAACACAAATATACTTCTAAATTCATACGATATACTTAATATAATCTACAATACACATGCCTTCACACACAAAGCTCAGCTAATACACTAACGAAAATGCCTATACATTTACAAAATGTATCCAGGTTATTAGAGTGTGTGTGTGTGCCTATATGTGTATGAGTACTAGTATGCATTTAGTGGTAAGGTTGGATAACTTTTACTAATGTTGGTGTATTATACATATTTATGTAGGTTTACATACGAGGGCAGTTGTGGGAATTAGGTGATTTATGAGAATGTGAGTCTTTCCATGCAAAATCGGACAAAAACTACACCCAAGTCTGGGAAACCCGCCCCCCCTCCAAATTTCAGAAAAATGTATTCTCCCAAAGCTATATCAATGTATATATAATCAGCAAATAATATATTTTAGATAACGTACCCGTACATCAAATTCTCAGAACTTTGGAATTATTGTTAGTTATAGCTGAAATGAATTGTTGCCTTTAAGACTCATAGAAATTATATACTACAGGGTTTTCCAACAAGAGGTGTAATTTGGAATCACCCGGTATTTCGGTAGCTGTCACTTTTGAAGCTTTTATTCTTTGACATTTGACAAGTAGAAACTACGCCATTACTAAAAATGGACGATTCAACAACGCATTGAAATTATTAAAATTCACTACAAAAATGGTGAAAATCTTGCAGTCACAGTTCACAAAATTAAAGCATTTTTGGGTCGTCGTGAATCACCTTGTCGGACCGCAATACAGAAATTCTTGGAAAAATTCGAGCTGTTGGAACAAGTTAGTGATTTGAAGAATAAAACCCGTGCACGACGCTCAAGAACAACTGAGAATATTGCTGCTGTAGCCCAAAGTGTTGAAGAAAACCCAGGTTTGTCCATTCCTCGTCGTTCTTTGGAATTGGACATTCCACAAACGTCATTACACCGTATCTTGCATAAAGACTTGGGTCTTAAGGCTTATAAAGTTCAGTTAACACAAGAACTCAAGCCGGCCGATCATCAACAACTTCGTGTCTTTGCTGATTGGGTCCTTGAAATGCATCAAAATGATCCGGAATTCCATCGAAAAATCATTTTAACTGATGAGGCCCATTTCCACCTCGGTGGCTACGTCAACAAGCAAAATTGTCGCATCGGGGGCTCGGAAAACCCAAGAGTTATTGTTGAGAAGCCTCTCCATCCTCAACGTGTGACTGTTTGGTGCGGTTTATGGTCCGGCGGGGTCATTGGACCTTAATTTTTCGAAAATGAGGTTGGATCAACAGTTACGGTGAATGGATTGCGCTATCGAGAGATTATTAATGATTTTTTATGGTCGGAATTGGATGGTATTGATCTGGAAAACGTTTACTTTCAACAAGACGGCGCTCCGTGCCACACAAGCAACGAAGCCATTGCTCTGTTACGGAAAAAGTTTCCGGTGTTATCTCTCGAAGAGGTGATCACAATTGGCCACTGAGATCTTGTGATTTAACACCTTGCTACTTCTTCCTTTGGGGTCACGTGAAGGATAAGGTCTACGCCAACAGCCCAGCGTCGATTTAAGACCTCAAAGATAGAATTCGTGAGGCTATCGAGGACATAGGGCAGCCACTTTGCGATTTGGTTATGGAAAATTTCATGAAAAGGATATGGTCCTGTAAGCGTGGTCGTGGTGGACATTTGGCTGATGTTGTTTTTCATTATTAACGGCATATCTTCCTCTTTATTATCAAATAAACATCTGATCATTTATTTAAAAAAATGAAATTTTTCGTTGAATACCAAAATAACACCTATTGTTGGAAAACCCTTTAGTTAGTTATAGCTGAAATGAATTGTTGCCTTTAAGACTCGTAGAAATTATATTTATATTTACTGGTTTGGACTTTTTAAATTAAAATTAGTTCCGCGACCACTATTTTCAACCCAGGTCTCCGGGACCCATATTTAATAAGTTATGATTGCTTTATATTGGAAAATATTTGAAAATGTGTTTCCAAGAAATTAATGATCACAAATATTCATCTTTTCTGCTCTAGGACCCTTATTAGGAAATTTTTCAAAATGTTTTGAATTTTATTCTTTATTTTTGATCAATACAATTTACGTCCTTTTTGCTTTAGCTAAGGAATTTTAGCCATTACATTTTTTATTAAGCTTTTACAATATTTGTCCTTTTTGCTCTATGATCCTTATTTAAAGTAGCAGTGGTTTAAAGTTTCCCTCCTTTTTCTCTAGGATGTTTATGTAAGAATTTATAACCATTTTAAGTTTTGTAAACAAGATCCAATGTTCGTCCTTTTCGCGCTGAGGACTTATTTAAGGAGTTATGACCGTTTAAATTTTATTCAGAAATAATAAGTACTAATTCCTGCAAATAATTATGAAAGGAAAAAGTGAAGGAAGATCAGGTCGAAAAGAACTTTCTTGGTTGAAAAACATACAAAACTGGACCGGATGTAATGACGAAAGATGCTTACTAAATGCCGCTAAAAATAGAGAACTTATATATATATGAAAAAATGTCAAACATGTGTTTGTATTTTATGTTTGTAAATTGTATGATCGCTAATATCCGAAAACGGATGCGCAAATAAAGAAAGAAGACCGTTTAAAGTTTTGGAAAATAATTTTATAGTTTAAGCAAACAATTATGGCAAATTAGCTTCTGGAAAAAATGTTGCCCGTCGACGCGAATTACTAGAACATATTTGCACCTTTTAAGTCAAAATAATGTACTCCCTCGAATTGAACTTTTCATACTTAAAAAATATTTAGAGAAGCGCAGTTTTCGGTAAAAATAAAACAATTCTTCACTTTTTCCAGAAGCTTAATCGCTATTAGTGATGCCACATATTGCTGTTTTTATACCTCCCAGATGAAAGTATGGTCTTCCAGGCAGAGATCCGGTGCGATAAAAAAACGCGACCCTATATGTGCAAATTCCGTTCGTGGAACATAAAAACAAAATCCGAGAACTGGTAGCAGCATTAACCAAATCGAGATGGGATACTACACACAACTCCAGGATAGCTAGATGCGACTCGTACCAATGGACTACTGTCCTTCGAGAAGAACACACTAAGTATTCTCACAGGAGTCATCACAGGGCACTACGTGGTTGTAGAAGCTGCTTGGATGAGGAAGAGGAGGAGTCATTACAGCACTTGATATGCTCATGTAAAGGACTGCAAGAGTATCGTCTAGCCTATTTAGGACTCAGGCTCTTCGAAGACCTCTACGACCTAGCAGATGCTCCGTCATATGTATTAAGAAATCTCTCTGGTTCAGCAAAACCACAAAGAACAGCTCATAACACTGTGCTACTAAACCCTCTCTTCTTCATATCTTCTCTACTACTACCTTCCTCTGCTCTTTTCTCATTTACTTCTACTTACCGGAAACACAATGGACCGAACTGTCGGCCCCGAGTGAACTCGTCAGTTGCATTATTTATCATTTATTTAACGTAATAGCATGAAATTCAAAGTTTCGCTCCTTTTTACTTGGATCCTTATTTAATGAGTTTGGCCATTTAAAGTATTTGTGATGATAAAATGTTCATCATTTTTACTCTAGAATCTTAATTAAGGAGTTATGACCGTTTAAAGTTTTGGAAATGATCTAAAAATTGCTGCCCACAAATAATTGAGTTTGTATACCCTACACCAAGCTGTGTTACAGGATAGAAAGATGTTAAAAATTTGTTTGTAACGGCCAGTAGGGGAACAGATAGATTCATCATATGTTATTCCAATCGACTCAGAATCTATTTTGCAGTCGATATGGCCATTTCTGTCCATTGTCTGATGATATATCATTGAAATCAAATACTAACCGATATAGACGAAGTTCTGTAGAGTCGGGTAAATAGCGTTACTTATTGAAAATTGGTCGTTTCGATCCAATGTTTGTATATATAAAGGCTGTTTTTTAAGAGCTTGAGATCTTAAAATGATAATACAGGACATAAATATTGTTGGAATGTCATTTTTTATTACAATCTGGTAAATAATTTCATGGCATTTATTTTTTATATATGATTTCCGGCATGTGTACGCCGCGGCTACAACTTACATGGTCCATTCGATCAGTGAAATTTTTCCGTATGGTGTCAATATGGCTTGAATATTGGCTTCCAAAGCTGGTTTGTGGGTATAAACCAATGACTTAACATAGCCCCATAAAAAGAAATCCAGAGGCGTTAAATCTCACGAACGAGGGGGCCAGTGAACAGGAAATAATGATTTTCCAATTGATTTTGCAATAAATCGATTGTTAAGCGCGCTTTATGACAAGTTGCGCTGTCCTGTTGGAACCAAATGTCATTGATATTTAGCTTTTTAATTTTTGGAAACAAAAATTTAGTCAGCATGGCTTGATAGCACTCGCCATTCGCCGTAATGGCAGCTCCATCTATCCATCTGGCTGTTAATATATCTCTGAGAACTGTTATAGACGAAGTTTTGTAGAGTCTTTATCGAAAAATAATGGTTCCTAATGAATATGTGTCATCAATCCAACATATATATAGCACCATTATAATGGTCTTCTGCAAATTTTCCACTATGTGTCCCACATTTGGTTTAGTCGCATAGACTTTAGTGCCAATACTTAAAATTTTGGTTTTTCCGAATTACTTTCCTTTCAACCCTCTTATCTAAATCATTGACTAAATAGATAAGTTAATTCTCATACAGCTAATGTAGTATATATATGAAGTATACATCTCTCACTCACTCTCTCTCTCTCCGTCCAATTGAAGTGCTTTATTAGGAGTAAATAAATAGTATGAGTTCCACATAAATATGTACATATTAAAGTAGTCATCCACATTAGGAAATATATCCGTGAATAACTATGTATGTGTGTGTGTTCCAGTACGTAGTTGTGTACAATTTTTGTAGGATACATCTATATAGCAGAATGTGGACCAGAGACATGGACGGTTCTCTGAACGTGTAAATAATTTCAAATTAACTGAAACATGTGCGTTAATTATGCTACGGCAGTCACTATGAAGTGCAGTTCATGTCACTCAGCTCACTAGTGGCTAAAGGGTAACAATCGGGGAGTGATGGAGTTAAATGAATATGAAACAAATGAAAACAAATTTATTTAATTTTAAAGACTTTGCTGCAAAGATGTTCTGAACTTTAAAACAAGGACATTTCATAATTAAAATTAAGGCAGAGAAAGGATAGAAAATTCATCTTTATAGACTATAGGAAGGACAGGGAGGTCGTCTCTATTGACCATAGGACGGAATGAGGATTGTCTTTATAGGTGAATGGAAGGACAGGAAGGTAGTCTTTATAGATCATAGGAAGGACAGGAAGGTCGACGCTATAGACCATAGGAAGGACAGGAATGAATTGATTGGATAGGAAGGTCGTCTGTATAGACCCTAGGAAGGACAGAATTGTCGTCTTTATATATATGAATTGAAGGACAAGAAGATCGACTTTATAGACCATAGGAAGGTCGTCCATATTGGCCATTGGAAGGACAGAATGGTAGTCTTTATAGACCATAGGAAGGACAGAAAGGTCATCTTATAGATGAATTTCTTCTGAGTTTCTAAGAACATTTCGTAAATATAACCAGTAAGAAAAAGGCAGATAGCACTGTGCAACAAATGAACACTTTCTGAAAAATACACGGACTTGACAGTATAGGTTCGATTATACTATCGATTATACTTTGGCGAAATTGGTGACCAATTTTTTTTTTATGGGCCCCCAAAGTTTC
Source organism: Eudasyphora cyanicolor (assembly GCA_963930755.1). NCBI lineage: Eukaryota > Metazoa > Arthropoda > Insecta > Diptera > Muscidae > Eudasyphora > Eudasyphora cyanicolor. The sequence continues at coordinate 38,905,037 of OZ005737.1, read as the reverse complement.
TGAAAATCAGTGGGCCACTCGAAAAAGGTGCCATCAGCTTTTGTCCAACAACTAATTCCGACTTGGTGATACCGCTTAACTATGTTTGGCAATAATGTAGCTAAGAATAAGCTGAACAAAGTTTCTTAGAATTTTTTCCGAAAAAAAATTGTTTCCGGTACTTTTTTTTGAAAAAGTGAAGGAAAAAAATATTTTTTTTTCACTTTTTTCAGCATAACTTCCGGGGACTCGTAATTTTTCACTAGTAATGCTTGGCAAAATTGTAGCCAACGTAAATCTGAAAATTTTTTGTAAACATATCAATGCAATCTGAACGTGTCTAGGCACCCTAAATAGCTCAAAAAACCACATTGTACCCCAAAAATTTAAGTATTTCACTGTTATGTAACAAAAATATAATTTTTTGGTATAGGGCATGTACAACAACTTTATAGAAAATATTAAGGCCAATATTTTTGTGGAACATTTTAACCCTATAGCTCCCCCACATAACTGTAATTTTTGGCCCCATTTTAACAAATCGTAAAAAACACCCCTTAAAAAGGGGAGGGCGGGGATGAAATGTTCTACAAAAATGTTCGCCATAAAATTTTACTATATGAGTCGGAACACACCAAAGCCCAAATCTTAACACAAAAACCGAAAAAACGGTCAAATTCCAGATAACAACGCTCTTTACTGGTATCTTTAATGCTTCGACTACTAGATCGTACGACTAACATTGCTTCACGAACAGGAATTTGACCTTTTTTTGGTGTTTGTGTTATGTTTTGAGCTTTGGCGTGTTCTGACACATATAGTAAAATATTATGGCGAACATTTTTGTAGAACATTTCATCCCCTCTCTCCCCATTTTAAGGGGTTTTTTTACGATTTGTTATAATGGGACCAAAAATTACAGTTATTTGGGGGAGCTAGAGGGTTAAAATGTTCCACAAAAATATTGGCCGTAATATTTTCTATAAAGTTGCTGTACATGCCCTATACGAAAAAAATATATTTTTGCTACATAACTGTGAAATACTTCCATTTTTGGGGTACAATGTGGTTTTTTGAGCTATTTATGGTGCCTAGACACGTTCAGATTGTATTAATATGTTCACAAAAGTTGTTCAGATTTACGTTGGCTACAATTTTGCCAAGCATTGTTAGTGAAAAATCCCCGGAAGTTATGCGGAAAAAAGTGAAAAAAAATATTTTTTTCCTTCACTTTTTCAAAAAAAAGTACCGGAAAATTTTTTTTTTCGCGAAAAATTGTATTAAACTTTATTCAGCATATTCTTAGCTACATTATTGCCAAACATAGTTAAGCGGTATCACCAAGTCTGAATTAGTTGTTGGACAAAAGCTGATGACACCTTTTTCGAGGGGCCCACTGATATTCAGAATTTTTGGAGGCCCATAAAACAAAATTGGTCACCAATTTCGCCAAACCGAGTATAGGGTTATACTACCCTTTGATAGTAGAATCGAACCTATACTGTCAAGTCCGTGTATTTTTTTCACTGTTGCACAGTGTAGTCGGCGGGGCCGACTATATAATACCCTACACCTCCCTAACGATGCAATAAGGGTCATTGCCATAATAATTTGGAATAATTGGTAAATGGGTAGAAACATATTATCTAATTCTGAAACGATAATCGCTAAATTAAGCAATATTCGTTCCTAAATTGAGAAACATCTTTCTGGAAGTAAAATACAACTTCTATAGCGGTTTGATACCAAATCAGGAGGAACATATATATGGAGCTTTAATATAAGTCTGAACAGATCTTCCCTGAATACTCATTCATGTAAAAAGACCTCCTTCTGTCGAATTTCGTATTGATCGGATATAAAATACAGTCGCTACAGCGCTTACATGTCAAATCGGGGGTAATATATATATGGGAGCTATATCTAAATCTGAACCGAATTTGGCAGTATTCCTTCATATGATAAGAAACCTCTTTCTGCCGAATTTCGCACTGATCCGATCAGTATCTTATATCCGATCAATACAGTTTTTACAAAACTTACAGGTCAAATCGGGGTAACATATATATGGGTGTTATATCTAAATCTAAACCGAGTTTCTCCGAATTTGGCAGTATTCCTTCATGTAATAAGAAACCTCTTTCTGCCGAATTTCGCTCTGATCGGATATAAAATACAGTTTTTACAGCGCTTACATGTCACATCGGAGGTAACATATATATGGGGGCTATATCTAAATCTGAACCGATTTTCTCCGAATTTAGCAGTATTCCTTCATGTAATAAGAAACCTCTCTTTCCCGAATTTCGCACTGATCGGATATAAAATAACATTTTTACAGCGCTTACATGTCAAATCGGGGGTAACGTATATATGGGGGCTATATCTAAATCTGAACCGATTTCTTCCAAATTTAATAGTGTTCATTCATATAACAACAAACCTCTTTCTGCCGAATTTCATACTGATCGGATATAAAATAAAGTTTTTACAGCGCTTACAGGTCAAATCGGGGCTAACATATATATGGGGGCTATATCTAAATCTGAACCGATTTTAACCGAATTCAATAGGGATCGTCCTTGGGCCAAAAAAAAGATATGTGTAAAGATTCGTCGAGATCGGACCATAATTGCGACCTGTACTTAGATTACAAGAATACATGCACAGACAGACGGACAGACGGACAGACGGACATAGCAAAATCAACTCAGAAAGTGATTCTAAGTCGATTGGTATAATAAACGATGGGTCTATTTCTTCTCCTTTTGGGTGTTACAAACAAATGCACAAACAAAGTCATAATACCCTGTACCACAGTGTGGTGTAGGGTATAATAATTCCCTGTACCACAGTGTGGTGTAGGGTATAACAAGAACTGGGGCCTAATTACCGCATCCGTTTCGTATCGTAATTCGATTACGTGAGATCTAATAGCTCTAACATTTATGGGCAGATATTGATGAAATTTCAGCATATCGTTCCAAAGGCGATTCATAATTTATTTATATAAAAATAAGCAAAAAATAATTTCGCAATTTATCGTTTTATGCTATCGAAAATTCAGATTACGATACGAAACGGATGCGGTAATTAGGCCCCTGCACTTCATACGGGGGAACTTAAGATACTGGCTAATCTATTAATGGGACCCTTTACACATACATGCCATACACATACACCTACAGGACTTTACTAAATTGCTCTAGAAAAAACCGTGACGCGGTAATCAACTCTCAACCTTTGTAAGTTACACAGTGGGTACCAAGAGGGAAAATACCGATTACCGCAGATGATAATGCCGTTATAAATGATGGTCTCCATATTCAAGCCTGACAAGGCAAGTTATGCGACTCAAATGTCTTATCGTCCCATTAGCCTATCTTCTGTCCTGTTCAAAACCATAGAAGGAATATCAGACCACATGGTCAAAAGTAAGATACCGGATGATAAGCTGAAATTTAAACTACATACCTATGTCAAAGGATGATCAATGAAGATACCTTTGCATGAGGTCAAAAGGTAAATTGTGGTACAACACAGGGCTCATTTTATCGCCTCTCCTATGGGTTACGACGGAATACAGTCTTCTCAGAACCCTCACCAATGAAGGACTTAATCCAGTCTATTATGTTGACATCGCACAGTGGCGCCGATAGAGCAAACAGGTTGCAAAAATCAAAATTTTCACGTGCGCCTACGATATTTTGAATGAATCCACCTTACAGGAAATCAAATATGCTACCTTTAATAATGTTCGATTTTTAATTTAGAAGATATAACCGTTCAAATTTGACGATTTTCTGTTTTCAATGTCTCCGGTAGAGTGCGCTGTAGTGGACATATGGTCAATATATTTCTTTGATGATTTTTTTCTGAAACTCGGGATGTATGATTTTTTAATGAAATATCAATGAATAACAAACCAATACATCCCAAACAGGACGGGCAGAACAACGTCTGCTGGGGTCAGCTAGTACTTATATATGATACGATATGATATATATTTTTCATTCTGTAATGTTTTGACTGAAAATTAGTTTAATCTAATAGTTTGAAAATTGCATTTCAATGCCCGTAATTTCAACAAATAGATAACTATCAGTTCAAAGATACCTGAAGTGTAAATTAAAATTGGCATTTTAAAGTCGTTGATGAAATTACATTTCTTTCTATATAAAAAAATATAATATGGTATTTTACATCCGTTGTTACCTATTGGTTGAAGTTACGGGCGTAAATAGGTTGCTTACCTGACAGCCTCTGCCAAAGTCTGATCCCAATATTCTGTTACAGACACAGGATGCACAAAAAACTACTCATTGAAATTAGCCTCTTGAAAAATTACTTTGGCGTACAAATAGTCAAGCATCTTATCACAGAACAAAATTTACGTATGGTCCCTAATTTAGGCACAAATCTTTTTCGGACACATGTATAATATCAAAATTGCATAATTAAACCTAAATGCATATGTATGCAGGGTACTTTTTTAGGCATGGTAGCATAGCCCTTTATATAGGGTGATCAAAGTTTTTTTTGACAGATCACGTGTGAGTCGTGTCATGCTGTCATGTTATTTTTGTTAAGTATTTTTTGGCATTTCATCATGGAAAGACTTACAACGTTTACAAATTATTCAGTTTTATTATCAAAATAATCGTTCGCCAATTGCGCTAAGTCCATTTTTTTTTTAAATCCAAAAAAACACTTTCCAGTCGACCCACGACCTTGACGCCTATGAACAATATTTTAGCTCTTATTAAGAGCTATCCTTTTTCATTGACCGATTCCCGATCCGACGTACCGGAATCATCGAAATTCGTCAGAAAGAGGTTTGGAAGAAATCGGTTCAGATTTAGATATAGCCCCCATATATACGTTACCCCCGATTTGACATGTAAGCGCTGTAGAGACTGTATTTTATATCCGATCAGGGAAGATGGGTTCAGATTTATATTAAAGCTCCATATATATGTTCCTCCTGATTTGGTATCAAACCGCTATAGAAGTTGTATTTTACTTCCGATCATTAAAATTTTCCAGAAAGATGTTTCTTACTTTAGGAACGAATATTGCTTAATTTAGCGATTATAGTTTCAGAATTAGATAATATGTTTCTACCCATTTACCAATTATTCCAAATTATTATGGAAATGACCCTTATAGCATTGTTAGGGAGTTGTAGGTTATTATATAGTCGGCCCCGCCCGACTTTCTGCCTTTCCTTACTGGTTTTTTCTTTAAAAAAGTGGGGAACCTCGAAATGGATCACGCTATATAAACCCTTAATCCAAAGGGTACCTATCAATCAGGTAATGGATTAGACTATATATTGAAAAATAAACATAATCCCGGCTTTAGTCTACGACTGAAAGTTGGCGCAACAAGTACTGAAAACATGGCGTTGACCAATTCAAAATTATTTGACCTGTTTAGAAAGTCAAACATACTAAAGTTTCCCGCGGGAGCTGCTTTAGAAGAACTCGATAACTTATACGAAAATATTGAGAGAAGCGAAATTAAAAAAAATAATCTTTATCTGATATATGCAAATATTAAGGTAAAATGTAAAAATCCAATCGAACCACTGAGAGATTCAACTACAAATATGAGGACTGAGTTAATGATGACACCATCCTGGATACATTGGTAGAAGATAAAACCAAAAAAAGTATGGAGGGGTGTCAAATTTTTACAAGAAAAAGGAATCTTGGCGATGCCACCAATGACTTGACCACGAAGCAATTATCGGAAGCGCTGTCTATTAAATATACAAAGGATAATGCAAAAGTTAGGTGGCATATTACAAAATCTGTTGCTGATGCAAGACCACTGAGCCTAAAAAAGATTAAGGATAGCATTCCCACGCCCCTAAACGCACACGTTAAAAAGTATTGTTCCGAAGAAGCCTTGACATTGTTTATAGACTTACAACTTTCCACAGAGAAATATGAGATACTACGGGCATCTTTAATGCGATACGGGCCTGACATTTTACCTGCATACAAGCATAGTACGCAAGACAAATTAAATTCACGACCACTGCATACGGAGTTTACGGAAGTCTCTGCGAAAGCTAACCCGCATTATCTTATGGACTATACAGCAAAACGGATGCTGGAGAGTCTTCCTGAAAATGGGGTGGAAATTCTTTCTAAGAAACTGTCATTGATCAGTCAATGGGGCTGCGATCGATCATCCGGACAATTTGTTTGTAAGCAAAGGATATCTTCCGATGCTACAACATCGGACGGAAATATGTTTATGGCATCTGCGGTTCCTTTGCGGCTAATATCTGATGTTTCTCTGCACTGGAAAAATCCACGGCCGTTATCAGTGAATTATTGCCGACTAATTATGTTTCGGTTTGCTAAGGAATCGGCAGAACTCATAAGTACCACGGTGAATGACATTGAAGAACAAATAAGCAAGATTAAGCCCACAGAGCTGCAAATTGGAGAAGGGAGATATATAGAAAGTAGCTACGAGTTCCATCTGACCATGGTTGACGGAAAAGTTTTAAACGAAATAACAACAACAACCTCAACATTGTCATGCCCGATTTGTAAAAAGAGTCAGAAGAACTTCGGTAATTTGAACGATTGTACAAACGAAATACGAATATAGAATGTCACCATTGCACGCAAGAATAAGGTGTATGGAGTTCTTGCTACAATTGTCTCCTCCATTTCAAACTAACCTATATTATATTTAGTAAAGTCCAAATTAAATTCCTGTTGCGATTAGACTTGTTAACGCTTTATAAAACTGAAATACCAGCCGATTGGGCTAAAATCTAGCCAGGAACTATTTACACCAGAAATGAACCTCATTGGTATGTTTGAGAGATATTTTCTTCACTAAACTTGACGCTAAATTGGTTCATGGTATTGCATACAGCGTGACATGTGACAACGTCTAGTGTTATCTACTTCCAAAATGACGTCCATTTGGGCTAACTACTCCTTATTAGAGGACAATTTGGGTTGTCTACTCCTTATAAGACAACTAGTTAGATTACACTATGCAACAAATGAACACTTTTTGAAAAATACACGGACTTGACAGTATAGGTTCGATTCTACTATTAAAGGGTAGTATAACCCTATACTCGGTTCGGCGAAATTGGTGACCAATTTTTTTTATGGCCTCCAAAGTTTCTGAAAATCAGTGGGACCCTCGAAAAAGGTGTCAGCAGCTTTTGTCATACAACTAATTCAGACTTGGTGATACTGCTTAACTATATTTGGCAATAATGTAGCTGAACAAAGTTTCTTAAAATTTCTATCAAAAACAATTTTTTTCCGGCATTTTTTTTGAAAAAGTAGAGGAAAAAAATATTTTTTTTTTCACTTTTTTCAGCATAACTTCCAGGGACTCGTAATTTTTCAATAACAATGGCTGGCAAAATTGTAGCCAACGTAAATTTGAACAACTTTTGTGAACACATCAATACAATCTGAACGTGTCTGGGCACCCTAAATAGCTAAAAAAAAACACATTGTACCCCAAAAATGTTAGTAATTTACCTTTTTTTGGCGTTTGTGTTATGTTTTGAGCTTTGGTGTGTTCTGACACATACAGTGAAATTTTATGGCCAACATTTTTGTAGAACATTTCATCCCCGCCCTCCCCATTTTAAGGGGTGTTTTTTACGTTTTGTTAAAATGGGGCAAAAAATTACAGTTATGTGGGGGAGCTAGAGGGTTAATATGTTCCACAAAAATATTGGCCTTAATATTTTCTATAAATTTGCTGAACATACCCTATACCAAAAAAATATATTTTTGTTACATAATAGTGAAATACTAACATTTTTAGGGTACAATGTGGTTTTTTGAGCTATTTAGGGTTCAGATTCATTGATATGTTCACAAAAGTTGTTCAGATTTACGTTGGCTACAATTTTGCCAACCATTGTTATTGAAAAATTACGAGTCCCTGGAAGTTATGCTGAAAAAAGTGAAAAAAAAAATATTTTTTCCTTTACTTTTTCAAAAAAAATACCGGAAAAATTGTTTTTTCGCAAACAAATTTAAAAAACTTTGTTCAGCATATTCGTAGCTACATCATTGCCAAATATAGTTAAGCGGTATCAACAAGTCTGAATTAGTTGTTGGACAAAAGCTGATGACACCTTTTTTGAGGGGCCCACTGATTTTCAGAAACATTGGAGGCCCATAAAAAAAAATTGGTCACACATTTTGCCAAACCGAGTATAGGGTTATACTACACTTTGATAGTAGAATCGAACCTATACTGTCAAGACTGTGTATTTTTTTCACTGTTGCACAGTGTTATCTACTCCTTATTAGACGATCAGTTGAGTTATTTACTTCTATGTAGATGGATGACCAGTTATGTTATGTAGTCCTTAGTAGATGACATGCGGGATTATCTATTTCTTAGTAGATGATCAGGCGGGTTGTTTATTCATTAGTTGGTGACCAGTTGGGCTACCTACGTCCAAATTGACGACCAGTTGACTAACCCAACTAGGTTATCTACTCATTATTAGACAACCAGATAGGTTACCTTACTAGCAGGGGGGGCCCAGGGGCCCGGGCACCCCCCGAAATTTTTTAAACATTGGCATAAACTATTTACAATTTTCAAAATCACTCAAAAAAAAAAAAAATAAAACACGAAAACTATTTGGAAGGCAGTTAAAAAAATACAAAAGCGTAAAAAATGTTAAATTAAACTAATAACAACTAAAAATAAGAAAAGTGCATGTTCCACGATTTTTTGATTGGTGCTAGCCAGAAATTAGCTGAAATTAGTATATGGATTAGCTGAAATAAGTATATGGATTGATTATTGGAAGCAGAAGAATGATAAGCCATCAAATGCATTAGATGCTATTTTAGTTTTTGTTCTCGACGTTAAGAAGAATAAAAACTTATCTCCGGAACAGATTGGAGGGAGAAAGGCTATCTTATCTGGCATTGATGTCTATATACAAAGATGAAGTCAAAATCGATGAAATAATTGATATACATATTTCTTTCAAAAAATCGAAGATTACATTTTTAACCTTTACGTATTTTATTATTAAAAGTTTTAATGATCTCGTACTAAAGTACATATTTATATTTAGGAATAAAATTCGAATAAAAAACTAAGGAAATTAACTTCCCTTACCTACACAATAAACGCAATTTTTAACGGTTTATCTTTGTTATGGAAAAAAGGTTGTCCCCCCCCCCCCCCCCGAACCAAAATCCTGGATACGTCCCTGCTTACTAAACGAACAGTTGGGCTTTCTACTCCTATATTAACGACTAGTTGGGTTATCTACTCCTTATTTGATAACCAGATAGCTTATCTAATCCTTACTTGACGACCAGTTCGTTTATCAACGCATTAGTAGATGATCAGTTGCGTTATTTACTCCATAATCTATGACCATATGGGTTATTTACTCCTAAGTCGGCTTATCTTAGGAGTAAATAACCCAGTGCCTTGACAACACTAACAATTTCTGCCGGTGATGGGATGTCGGTGGGTATATCGTATCCAAATGTATGGCCTTTATATGCAGCTACATATACATTCTGAGCAGACTGTGTTGGTACCTCTAGTAGTTTCTTATAATGGGTTGTCCATTTTTCTAACTGTTTTCGAGGTTTTGAGTTCATCATAGCGTTATATAGTTACAACAATGAGTCGACATTTAGATTTTTCGATTTTTTAGTATAAAAGAGTCGATTTTTAGACTTTCATAATGGAAATACGAATAGTTCGTGTTAATGTTTTCTCAATTAATCATATTCTCACTTTAGTGAAGGGGGGTATATATCATTTGCAACAGGCCAAAAATATAACACTTCAAAGGAGTGACCTAAGACGCTAAGTATGTTCGGCAGAAATCCGTTTTAGGAAATTTTAAGCCATTTGGTCTGTGTTCGTCCGTCTGTCTGGCTTGTGCGTACTATAACTTTCGAAATGAGTAACCTATTATTTTACAATTTGGAATAAAGTTTGTAATATTATTTTCTATCTCTGGCTAAATTCGAAGATGGGCCATAATCCGTCTACTCCTTCTGGTACCTGTCACACAAAGGTGAAATATTGATTCGCTAATAACTTCTATACTTCTTATACGAATCTTTTCTAATTCTACACATACGAGGTTTGATATTTATATTTCGGGTCCAACAATTGTTCTTCAAAATATTCTTATTACTCACAAAGTGAGGGAATACCTTAGTCGGTTTACTCAACTGAAATGTTGTAGTAGATAAAATGCATAAGAAGATAAAAACCCCATAACTTCCATAGCAAATATTTCAATATCTTAAAATTCTGTATTTTACACTATTTTTCCAATGATTGCCATGGAATTAGGTACATTTTTCACCTTATACAAAGTACGAAATTCCATATATATTTCCAAGACAGTAAGGCTATGCTTTTGCATTATTTCTTCCAAAATTTACCCCACTGTGTTTTAATATCTTACAACTATCCCGATTTTTTTCACATTAACTAATACAGCAAAATGTTGCGATTGGTTTCTAGTGTGCTCGAGTGTGACAGGGGCAAGAAAATAAGTTATAAATACAGCAACGAGCAAATGCACAGACACACGTATGTAGGAGAATGTATCCGAAAGTAACCATATCTATTTTCGTATTTGTGTGTTTGGACTGTGGCTGCAGAGAATCATTTCCTTTTCCGGTTACTGCCGTTGCTGTTGCCACTGCAATGTCACTCACTTGTTTGTTGAAGAGATTTTGTGTGTTTAAGACTTACTTTTACTGTTGGATTTATTTTAATAATTAATACCACGACATACGTACACACATTCACATTTTCTAATTCTATTTGCGACATTTTTAATTAAAGGAATCACAGATTGTGTGTGTGTGTTACACTTATTATATGACGGTGAGCAGAGAGAGAACAAACAAAGTAATAAACAAAAATTCTGTATCCTAAAGAGATGTAAAGATAAAGTTTTAATTTAAATTAGTAGCGGGAAATAAATTTGAATCTGTTTTTCCCCATTGCTCTTATAAATTAAAAATCATAAATCGGGGAATAATTAGAGATTTTATTTATCCTCAAAGGAAAAATACGTTCTAATAGGGTTATTTATTTTTTTTAAGGTAAATTACTTTTACTTTAACAATTTACAGATTTTTTGAAAAAGTCTTGTAATTTTCGTAATTTCTTAAATTTGCAGAACATTTAAAGCATAATTAATTTCCGATGAATAGAATGGCTTTAACCACTTTAATCTTGCACATACAAATTTTTTTTTCGAACAGGTCTGTGATTTTCGTGGAGGAATTTTTAAATTATAAGTAATTGAGCTCGAGGTCTTAAAATATCTTTAAAGTATTTTTTTATGGCTGAGAAAGAAATTTAAAGGAGCCCAGGAGCTAATATTTTTCCCAAGAGGAGCGATTCTCGAGTTCGTTCTTTTCCCCTAAAAAAAACAAAGCCCACACGGGGCAAAATCGCCGTTTTTCGTATGTTTCCAAAGAAAGAAAATGTACTTAGAACAGAGAATTTTAAATATTATATATTTCTTAATAAATACATTTTATTTGGAAACCATTAAAATTTATTTGGAGCGCATATGTTAATATATTACAACAATGTATATTTGCGAAATAACTTTCTCAATTAAAATATGTGTTTACAAACAAATAAAATTATAGTTTAAAAATTTCTTCAAATATATTTTATTTAAAATAATTCAAAATTCTGCTAAATATTTCGAATTTCAGTTTTAATTTTTCTTGATTTCGAGTTATGTCTTATAGTCAAAAATAGCATTAATTTTTAATGCACTCATTTTTAATTTCTAAATATTCCAAGTCATCATTAGGTGTAAGTCCACCGAGAAATTTATAGTTATACAAGAATACGCGATTTCAATACATTCAAAATTTCTAAAAAAAAATAACTTTGAATTACTGAAAAACTTTAAACTTGGATTAAGTTTAAGATATTGAGATATTTTCTGAAAGCTTAAATGAAAATTATTATTTGTTTAAGAAGTAAGGGTCCCAAATAAAAAATATTAGTTTCAAACAAGAACAACATGTGTTCCGAATATGTTTAGGACAATATACTACAGAAGCGATTTTTTTTCAGTGTGCAATGTTACTTAAAATTTTCTCTCCAATTTTGCATCTGAATGTAATTCCTGAGATTTTTCCGTTTATGGATTCTAATGCGATTTTTTCTAAAACATATATAAGATAAAGAGAAATGTCAATATTCTCATTAAGGAATTATAAAAATCTTAATATGGATGAATTTTGTTAAGATCTTTCCATACCATTACAATTATTATTTAAGGGCGAACATTTTCATTGTCGATGTAAGATGAGTATCTGCTACAATTCTCCTCGGACGGTGTTCGTTTAGTAGGGATCGCCATTTATTTCAGTCGCCGCCAGTCGTAGCGAACGGACGAGTTATTGCAGAGCGGATAATTTTTCAACCAAACAACAACCAAAAATCATCAAAATTGGGGCTCAAAAATCGTCAAAATAAATTTTCGAAATCGTCAAAAAATCACCAACAAGATTTTTGAGTTTTATTCCGGACGAAGGACATGTTTTAGAGACAGATATGTATAGTGATGAATCAAATGTATTTTGCATTTCCTCAAAGTGAACTTAAAATCTATTTTGTTTACGGATCCCACATTCTTTAACAGGAATAATAATCAAATATGGCGTCAAAATATCTTATACATTAATTCTAATTCTCAGGATCAGAAGGATCCCAGTCTATTTTATTTCTCTACGTCATGAAAGCCACAAACGTCAACCTATTGGAACGAATTGTGACAAAATGCATATAACGATTCACTTCAACAGGGTCCAGTGAAGTGTAGTACCAACCGATTACGCTGAATTATTGGCCCCAAAGAAAAAATCCTCCCAATTTGGCTTTAAAATGATAATTTGCGATTTACTCTAACCAAAACCATTCGTTGGAATAATGGCCAATTTTCAATCACTACCAATTTTGCAACTTAACAAAACTCAGAGATTTTTCCTGTTATCGTAAGCAATTCATAATATGTGAGAAATTTTCTGATTTTCATTTCAAAAACATAAATGGGAGTATAATTATATCCCGAAGTAATTATAAAAAATTCTTAATATAAGAACAATTTGTGAAGTTTTCCTTACTTTTTTGACATCATAAAAATCGTCATTTCATAGTAAAAATCGTCATGTCCTATTTTTGGGCTTCAAATATCGTCATTTCTGGCAACACCTTAGGTGTGTTGTATTTAAGAGGGGGTTGAATTGGTTGCATCGGCCTCTGTACAAAAATTTCTGAAGTAGTCTGGAAGGCCAACATCGACGTACCTATTACGGGCTTATACTGGCTATGGGGGTGTCTCCTCCAATTAGCCCAAGTGAGGAAAATGATATTACGGTGTAGGGAAAAATAAACCCAGTGTTAATTTACTCGCGAGGTACGTATAGTCGTTATCAAACAATCGTGAGCAAGTAACTAAGCAACCCCAGCTTTTAATAGCTAGTGGGAACTTCGACTTTGAGTCATCAAGCGATAACAATATTATTATTGTTGAAAATCGGAAAAAACTGTCAGGGGCACAAAGAAGAAAACTTAATAAAATGAACCGGTAGAAGATATTTATTATAGGATGAATCTGACTCTTCTACATCTACTAAAAGAATCTGATCTCCCGAAGAGCATAGCGATGCGAAATCAATAAAGAAGAAAACAAGTAAGAAAGTTTCAGTCGGGTAAACCGACTAAGGTATACCCTCACTTTGTGAGTAATGTAATATTGAATATTACTCGAATTACTCTGTCAATTTGTGTGGGAGGTACCAGAAGGGGTTTATCAAATACACCTTTTTTTGCTGAACATTAGATACTTTAAATTCATTGCACTGTGCCGACTTATAAGCATTTATGTGCACTGGTATAAACGTTATGAGACATTAAATTGTGGTATGATTTGGGCATTTTGTGTGGGAGGTACAAAGAGGGGCGTGGCAATAACGCCCATTTTTCATACACTGTTATTAATGTTATAAGCTGTTAACTTTTGGTGCAAAATGGTGCATTTGTGTGGGAGGTACCAAATGGACGTGGCGACTTCGCCCATTTTTCTCGAGTTGATAACGACTAAAAAGCTAATACTATGTGTGGAATTTCAAAAGATTCGAATAAGTAGTATAGCAGTTATTAAAGAATCAATATTTCACAACATTTTAACCCTTTGTGGGGGAGGTACTAGAAGGAGTGGACCAATATGGCCCATCTTCGAACTTAGCCGTAGATAGAAAAAAATATTACCACATACCAAATTTGAGGTCAATCGGTTACTCCTTTCGAGAGTTATCGTGCGCACCAGCCAGCAGACAGCCAGACACACAGACAGACAGACAGACGGACGGACATTGCTCATTCAACTTAAAATGACCCAAAACGGATTTCCTCCGAACATACTTGGGGTCTTAGGTCACTCCTTCGACGTGTTACACTTTTTTCCGTAGCAAATGATATATACCCTCGTCACACTAAAGTGAGGGTATAAAAAGCTCACCGACAAAAAACATTCTATCTACCTTAAAAGGAGTCTCTAGTCAGAATAGGAGGAAAATTTGATGCTGTTGTGGAGAAGATGAGCAAGTCCACCAAACCATCCATAAAGAAGGAGGCCTCAAACATTAAGACCATCCTAAAGAAAAAAGCAAGCAAAAAGTGTAAATAAATTCTCAAATAGCCAAAAAACATATCCAAGAAGAACTGTACTAAGCCATAATTGATAGCAGTATTGCGTCTGGAAGAATTCCCGAAGAGCAAAAAGTAACTTGGAAGATTTATTCTATTCACAGCCATTGGACCACATTCTCGAATCTAATGATGGACCAACAATCCAAGTAATGAGTTGCAAGTTTGAGAGGGGCGTTTTGATGCTGGTACTGGCATCACAATGCTGCGACGGTATCCTCGAAAAACTATTGGAGAGCATCGCTTCACCTTGGGACGGCGCAAAGCTGAAAAGCGACATCAAAAAACATCTATCTATGTCAGAGGATAGGCCAGTAAGATACCGTCAGGGCGCATACTCAGCATCATTTGCAAACAAGATTCGAACCTTGAAGTGGAAAAGGGGAAACCTTCCACGAGAAAAATGATCCCGATGGTTCTCCTCTGGTGCTTGGCATAGACCCGTAATCCAAGGATAGCCTTGTCAAGACAAATGGCATGGCAATTTTCAATCTCTTTAAGATTGGAAAAAACCTCGATTGGCAGTGTAGTTCAATCGAGTCCAAACGATGACAACATCATCAATTTTGCAGAAAGTTCCCAGCAAATGTGGTGATAAGAATACGAAGAGGGACACAACAACTCAAAACAAAGAGAAGGCGACAAAAATCAACACCGCCACCCAAGAAGTGGTCGATAGCATTACCAACCCGCCGATAATATCACCAATTTTGCAGAAAGTTCCCAGCAATGGTGGTGATAGGAATAGGTACATAATAACTTAAAACAAAGAGGGAGCAATAAAAAATAACACCACCTCCCAAAAAGTCTACTTGTAGAGAGTGTAATAGGTAGTGAAAGAAAGAAGGAGAATGACCCCAAAAGAAACATCTAAACGAAAGACGATGATTGAGGTCATCCAGATAAACCTCCACCGGAGCGAAACACGGTCCAACGGTCTGATGGACATAATGAGTAAATGCGGGGTTCATATTGCTTTGATCCAGGAACCGTGGACAACTAGCAACAAGGTTACTCGATTAAACCATGTGAACTACAACCTTTTCTACGCTAACACAGGTACTCGTCCAAGGACTTGTATTTTGTGTCATACAAATGTAAGGCTGCGGGACCGGATGGAATATTTCCAGTGCGTCTTCAGAATGTGGTGGATCTTATATCAACTCATCTGGCTGGAGTTTTTTGTGCATGCCTAACTCATTCATATACCCCAAATAATTGCCAGGAATCAAGTGTAGTATTCATATCCAAGCCTTACAGGGCGAGTTATACGATCTCTAAGGCTTATTGACCTATTAGCCTAACTCCTTTCATTGAAATTCAAATAGTCCTTCTATGTTTCTATAGGCATTGAAGGCGCTTTTAACAACATTCATACCGATATACTTATCCAGTCCTTAGATGAGTTGCAGGTTGACCAGGCAACTGCGATATTTTTATTCGCCAGCGGTATTCAATACCCTTTTTATAGGAAGAACTGTCTATGAATTTATTGGTTATGGCAATTACAATGTCGATGTAGATAACCAACTGGTCCTCTACTAAGGAGTGGATAAGCCAACTGGCCGTCAACTAATCATAGATAACCCAACTGGTCCTCATCTAAGGAGTAGATAAACCAATTGTACTTTTAATAAGTAGCAGAAAAACAATCTGATATTTTATTAATTAGTAGATAACCCAACTGCAAGTCTACTAAATTGCAGATAAACAAACTGATATTTTATTAAGTAGTAGATAACCCAACTGGTCCTCTACTAAGGAGTGGATAACCCAACTGGGTGTCAACTAACCATAGATAACTAAACTGGTCCTCATGTAAGGAATAGATAACCAAATTTCACGTTTACTAAGTAGCAGATAAACAAACTGATATATTTTAAGTAGTAGATAAGCCAACTGTACGTCTACTAAGATGCAGATAAACATGCTTATATTTTATTAAGTTGCAGAAAAAGAATCTGATATTTTATTAATTAGTAGATAACCCAACTGTACGTCTACTAAATAGCAGATAAACAAACTGATATTTTATTAAGTAGTAGATAACCCAACTAGTCCTCTACTAAGGAGTGGATACTCCAACTGGACGTCCCCTATGAAGAAGATAACCCAACTAGTCCTCTACCAAGGAATAGATAACCTAGTCAGGCGTCTGCTAAGGAGCAGATAATTAAAATGGTCGTCTACTAAGTGATGATATGATGAAACAATTCGAAATTTAATTTATTGGTTATGGCAATTACAATATCGATGTAGATAACCAACTGGTCCTCTACTAAGGAGTGGATAACCCAACTGGCCGTCAACTAATCATAGATAACCCAACTGGTCCTCATCTAAGGAGTAGATAAACCAATTGTACTTTTAATAAGTAGCAGAAAAACAATCTGATATTTTATTAATTAGTAGATAACCCAACTGTAAGTCTACTAAATTGCAGATAAACAAACTGATATTTTATTAAGTAGTAGATAACCCAACTGGTCCTCTACTAAGGAGTGGATAACCCAACTGGGTGTCAACTAACCATAGATAACTAAACTGGTCCTCATGTAAGGAATAGATAACCAAATTTCACGTTTACTAAGTAGCAGATAAACAAACTGATATATTTTAAGTAGTAGATAAGCCAACTGTACGTCTACTAAGATGCAGATAAACATGCTTATATTTTATTAAGTTGCAGAAAAAGAATCTGATATTTTATTAATTAGTAGATAACCCAACTGTACGTCTACTAAATAGCAGATAAACAAACTGATATTTTATTAAGTAGTAGATAACCCAACTAGTCCTCTACTAAGGAGTGGATACTCCAACTGGCCGTCCCCTATAAAGAAGATAACCCAACTAGTCCTCTACCAAGGAATAGATAACCTAGTCAGGCGTCTGCTAAGGAGCAGATAATTAAAATGGTCGTCTACTAAGTGATGATATGATGAAACAATTCGAAATTTAATTTATTGGTTATGGCAATTACAATATCGATGTAGATAACCAACTGGTCCTCTACTAAGGAGTGGATAACCCAACTGGCCGTCAACTAATCATAGATAACCCAACTGGCACTCATCTAAGGAGTAGATACCCCAATTGTACTTTTACTAAAGAGCAGAAAAACATTCTGATATTTTATTAATTAGTAGATAACCCAACTGTAAGTCTACTAAATTACAGATAAACAAACTGATATTTTATTAAGTAGTAGATAACCCAACTGGTCCTCTACTTAGGAGTGGATAACCCAACTGGGCGTCAACTAACCATAGATAACCAAACCGGCCATCATCTAAGGAGTGGATAACCAAATTGTACGTTTACTAAGTATCAGATAAACAAACTGATATATTTTTAAGTAGTAGATAACTCAACTGTACGTCTACTAAGTAGCAGATAAACAGACTTATATTTTATTAAGTAGTAGATAACCCAGCTAGTCCCCTACTAAGGAGTGGATAATCCAATTCTGCGTCACCTAACCATAGATAACCCAACTGGTCCTCATCTAAGGAGTAGATAACCCAATTTTACGTTTATTAAGTAGCAGAAAAGAATCTGATATTTTATTAATTAGTAGATAACTCAACTGTACGTCTGCTAAATAGCAGATAAACAAACTGATATTTTATTAAGTAGTAGATAACCGAACTGGTCCTCTACTAAGGAGTGGATAACCCAACTGGGCGTCAACTAACCAAAGATAACTAAACTGGTCCTCATCTAAGGAATAGATAACCCAATTGCACCTTTACTAAGGAGCAGATAAGCACTCTGATATTTTGTAAGTAGGAGATAACCCAACTGTACGTCTACTAAGATGCAGATAAACTAGCTTATATTTTATTAAGTAGTAAATAACCCAACGAGTCCTCTGCTAAGGAGTGGATACTCCAACTGGCCGTCCCTTAAGAAGAAGATAACCCAACTGGTCCTCTACCAAGGAATAGATAATCTAATCAGGCGTCTGCTAAGGAGTAGATAATTCAAATGGTCGTCTACTAAGTGATGATATGATGAAACAATTCGAAATTTAATTTATTGGTTATGGCAATTACAATATCGATGTGTGAACTGGTGCATTATCTTGATGAAACACCACTGTTTTCGCCAAATGCGCCATTTTTTCCTTAATTTCATCACATACACTCTGCAATAAGGTAGCATAATACTGCCGTTGAGATAAAAATTCCCATTTCCATTCCAGCCAACTGTTTTGACTGTTCCTTTGTCTAAGGTGAGAAGTGGTGGACCCGTGTCTCATGCATGGTAACAAATCTACGCAAAAACTCTGCTTTCTTGCGGTGAAACATTGAAACACCTTCACGACGCTGTTTTTGTTTCAATGCGAGCAAACGCGTCACTCATCTTGCTAACAGCTTTCACACATTAAAATTTTCGGTCAATATGCGATGTACTCGTATATCACAGTTTGAAAGGCCTATCATTTCAGCTAGTTCACACACTTTCAGCCGACGATCATCCAATATAATTGTGTGGATTTTTTAACAGTTTATGGAGCTTGTAATGCTTTTACAGTACCAATAGTCCAAGGAAAAAAGAGGTTATTGCCACACTCCTTTCTGGCAGCTCCCACACAAAATGGCCAAATCATACCAACATTGAATAGTTCATAACATTAATACCGGTCTATATAAGCACTTACTATTCGTTGCAGTAGAATGTCTTTGAAGCATCTACTGTTCCTTTTAAAATATGCGTATTTGTCGAGCCCCTTCTGGTACCCACCGCATATAGTTATTAAAAGAGTCGTTCGAAAACTACCTTCTCACTTCTGTTGCAATCACATACAATTTTTAATATTTTGCATTTTAAACAATATTTCCAATGACTATAGGACAGAGAATGAATAATTTTTCTTCAACGTTCTGGCATCTCCCTGCCTATGTACATACATATTACATTACTCACAAAGTGGCGGTATACCTTAGTCGGTTTACCAGACTGAAATTTTCTTACTTGTTTGTTTTAACAACAGTTATGTTAAAAAATATATATAATTCTTATTTAAGTATTTTCTACATTTATTAAAAAATTTTTCTAAAAATTTAAATATTAAATAATAGGAAGATTTGTAACTTGCTTTCCAAATTATGCAGTCAGGTGTTTCTTTTCTACAGCCATAAATAGCTAAATACAACAATTTATTATTCTTATTTTTAATTTGCCAATTTCCTCATTTTCACAATTTCTGGGTTGTGTAATTATCTTCTATCCAAAAACCCTTTCCAACTTGCTCTAAATTCTTTTGTACAAATTTGTTTCCTCCGGATCTGTTTCTTAAGGATCTCAAGGGTTATTAAGGCTTTGTTTTTGCCGATTAGCATAAAATGTTACTGTTAACATTTGTTCATTTTTTTCTTCGCTCCCAAATGCGTTTTTGTTACCTTTAATTGTTGAAATAAGAAAAGTTTTAGCTCATTTATTGTTCTATTGCCATGTTTGTGTCGGTGTTATCTGAAATGTTTCAATTTTGTTTTATTTCTGGTAAGCTGAATGATTAACAAAGGGGAGAGAGGGAAACCACAATCACTTAATTGTTGCTGGCGTTGGATGTCAAAGGATCTTCTCTGCCGTTTTTTTTCTGCTGTAGCTACTGCAGAAGCCTGCTAGTGTAGAGCTTCTCAACGACCTCCAGCAGCACCTCTATCCCTTGCTTGCCATAAACACAAAAATCCTGTGGTAAATTAATATCCTGTCATAACCTCCGCACACATTAACCTCGTGTAATTACCTCCCGCCGCAAAATGAGTCTGGAAAAAACAGAGAACATTTTTCGCTTTGGCATTTTTCTGTTAGCTTTGTGTGTATGTGTGCGAGATGAAGAGCTTCATTTTGTTCTGGGTATGCTTTTTTCTCAGTTAATTTTCTGCAGATTTACTAAAGAGACGATGGGAGAAGTACAGCCATTGCATGGTTTAGGGCCTTCTTTATTATCTTTACAACATTTCCCGGATTTTTTCCGCTCATTGTTCGGTTACAAAAGTTTCTGTTAGTGTTGCTCTTGAATAATTTTGGGTAATTAGCCTTAAGCGTTACTTTCTGCTGGATGCTCGCCGCCTGCCTCTATTCACTTTCAGTTGTCTCTATGTGTGTGTGTGTGGATGTGTGTCTTGTGCCTCTTTGTGTGGCTGGCGGTAGCTGTGTTTGTGAGCAGTCCACCCTGAATATACAGTAATGGGCATAAGTTTAGTTATGCTTAAGCCTCCATATTTCTCAACCGAAAGGCGAGATATAAACACATTCGTGACCATAATAATTTATTGTTTAATATTTGTTTTTTAGTATATTTTAGTTTGGAGGAATATGATAAAAAATATATTTCCTTTTTATTCTATTAACCTATTACCCTTTGTTTAGGAAATGGGTAAAAATAAAACAAGTGTGTCAACATTTTTTTGAAATTTCTTATTAATCTCGTTGAGAATTTGAAAAAAATAAAACAATTTGAACCGTTTTGCAAAATTTTGATTTTTTCGCGAGATATGACCTATTAAATTTTTCCGAGTGTGTTTAGAAAACTGCAATTTTCTCCGGAAATATTGAACGGATTCGACAGAAATTTGTGCAGGTCGGTCCGAAACATTTCCTAAAATCTAAATATATCATAAACTTTAATTACCAACTGACCATATGACAAATATTGCAAAATATTTTTTGCATATGCGAATAATTTCACTTTCTGGAGCAGTAATTTGAAATATTTTATATTTAGAATGCGTCCTATATTGACGTCCACCAGAATCAGAAAAAACATTTTGGTAGATCGCGCTTTGTAAAAATTGGCAGCAAATTTACGGACACAACCTTTTTGAAAATATGTTTGGTTCATTATTACAGTTCCTCAAGGACCTTATCAATTTTGTCCAAATTTACACAATAGCTGAATCTATTAGTTCTGAGTAAAAAACGCATTAATTTTTTTCGGCGGATCAAGTTCTCAGCATCGCGAGCTTCCAAACTGTGGATATATAATTTGCAATATCTCCATTAATTCCTTATCAATCCGTACAAAATCAACGACAAAAGAGACGTGAGAAAAGTCGCTTTCATATCTTGTTTCCTAATATATGTTTTCTTAACCCATTAAGAGCCATTTTTTTTTACTTTTTGTGTTAAATGCAATGATTTTGGAAAATGCGTTATGGACTGGACTGTTCGTGCGGTGGATGTAAAAATTCGCGATTCTTTAATACATACAACACCGTAAGCTCTATTTAAAGGTATAAACCTTTAAAAACCACTATAAAATTTAGCATATTGCCTCTAAAACTTTTGTCATACATTGAAACTAAAATTATGTTAAAAATTCTAAAGTCAATTCTGTATTATTTCATTACCAAATAATAACATTTTGTATGGGTTACAATAAAATAGTAAATTTTATGTTCTTATGGGAAACATTGGTCGTATAATACATTGAAATAAAGCTTAAGGTGTAGTTTGTATTAATATAATCGCCAATTTATACTTCCACCGCACGAACTGGACTGGCCATAACGTATTTTCCAAAATCATTGCATTTAACACAAATGTTAAAAAATTGGCTCTTAATGGGTTAAGAAAGCATATATTAGGAAACAAGATATGAAAGTGACTTTTCTCACGTCTCTTTTGTCGTTGAGTTTGTACAGATTGACTAAGAATTGACGGAGATATTGCAAATTATATATCCACAGTTTGGAAGCTCGCGACGCTGAGAACTTGATCCGCCGAAAAAAAATTAATGCGTTTTTTTACTCAAAACTAATGGATTCAGCTATTGTGTAAATTTGGACAAAATTGGTAAGGTCCATGAGGTCCTGTAATAATGAACCAAAAATATTTTCAAAAAGGTTGTGTCCGTAAATTTGCTGTAAATTTTTACATAGCGCGATCTACCAAAATGTTTTTTCTGATTCTGGTGGACGTCAATATAGGACGCATTCTAAATATAAAATATTTCAAATTACAGCTCCAGAAAGTGAAATTATTCGCATATGCAAAAAATATTTTGCAATATTTGTCATATGGTCAGTTGGTAATTAAAGTTTATGATATATTACGATTTTAGAAAATGTTTCGGACCGACATGCAAAAATTTCAGTCAAATCCGTTCAATATTACCGGAGAAAATTGCAGTTTTCTAAACACACTCGGAAAATTTTAAAAGGTCGTATCTCGCGAAAAAATCAAAATTTTGCAAAACGGTTCAAATTGTTTTATTTTTTTTCAAATTCTCAACCAGATTAATAACAAATTTCAAAAAAATCTTGACCTTTCAAAAAATGTTGACACACTTGTTTTATTTTTACCCAAATATAAGACCACTTAAAGACAAATCAAGTTTCTTGTACCTATACTTATGTCCCAGACTGTATGTATGTATGTATTTGTGTGTTTCATACAGGCATAACAATAATGTTAATGGAGATAATGAGATTACAGCACTACTAACTGAATAAAAATAATAATAATAAATGGAGGGCGGTTGAATAAAAACTATGTAAGAGCCCACCAAGGAATATGGCTACCCTACAAATGGCAATTTATATAAATTGGTCAAATAGACAATATTTTGAGTGAAATTAACTAAAATACTAAAGACTAAATTCAGTTTTAAACAAATCTTTAAGTATCTATAAAATGCATAGAATGGAAAAAAGAATTTTCAGCCATGTTACTGTTGTATCTTCTACAGAGCGGATTAACATATAAATAATTTAAAAAAAATATATTTGTAGGTTACTTAATATTTTAAGTATTTTTACAAAAAATCGGACAAATCTTACTGAAGTGTAACACTTTTATTATATCGATATGAGTTCTTCGAAATTATTTTCGGAGACATATATATATCGATATAAATAGTAAATATTCCAAATTATATACTGTCAAAATTTGGTGATAATCCGTCATTTGGGAATTAGGGGTTCTATAAGGGGATTTAGCAATGAATTTTATTTGATTCAAAGTAATTTTCCTCAGCTTTAATTCTCTTTGACGCCTCTATTCCAAAGTATGCTAAAGCGAAAAATGAAGTTTTTAACGAGAGGCGATCAAAGTATACTGGAATTCCATTATAATGTAAACTCAAGGATCTCTACTGTTATGTTCATAACTTTTGATTGGATTGACGTATTGACGATATATGGTCTTGAGATTTAGCGATATTGTTTTCATCTCCCCAAAATTGGAAAATTTCAGTTTTTAGAATGTGTCATTTAATTCCTGGGTACAGGCAGAAGCCGAGTAGTCATACGAAACTTTATACAATTTGGCAGAGATGCATTTTTGGAATTATGTATGTTCGTCTACATTTTCTGGTCGACCGATCATATTGAAAATCTGTATATGGTTTTTACTATGGAAATGCATGATCTTGTAGTTGGTTAGAAAAAACAAAACTTTTTTCAAGTGTTATAAGCATCTGAAATCTAACAAATTTTGTAAAATGTCGTAAAAGGTGTATTTTGAAAGTTAAGCAAACACGTGGACGGAATTTTTATAAATGAAGGGTCGTTTGTAATGTCGTGGCGTTTACTTTCAAGTACATATATTAATGCTGGTAAGTTTAAAGTTTTTAAATGTATCAGTTGTATATGCATCTTTATACTGCATCCCGCACATCAAAGACACCAAGGATAAATTCTGAGAAAAATATAGTCATGTAGCCCGATTTGTCCTAAATTTACCCTACAAATGCTAATAACGCCCACTTTTCACTAGACTCTTGGTACTATAAAAGCATTACACTGTTCAAAAATTTCAAGTATTTGGGTGCACTGGTATTAAAGTTATAAGCTGTTAACTGTTGATGCAGAATTGTCAATTTGTGTGGGAGGTACCAAAGGGGGCGGGACAATAAAGCCTATTTTTCACAGAACTGTAAGCACTATAACATTATTAGACTGTACAACATTTTAAGTATTTATATATATGATATTTGGCCTCCAGACTGGATTTTGTGTCCTGACCACCAGTGGCCAAACCGAAATCTGGATTATTTGGTCAGTCGGAAACAGTTTTTGGAAACTCTGAATACACGGAAATATTCGTGTTGGTTTTCTTTTTCAGTGGTGCAAAATCCAGAATATATTGTATCTGTAAAATGTGGGAGGTACCAAAAGGGGAGTGGCGAATTCGTCCATATTCTCGAGGTGTTAGCGACTTATAAACTAACAATACGTGTAGAATTTCAGAAGATTCGAGTAAGTAGTATATATGTTACTAGCTTTAACCCGGTGCGCTTCGCAGCCCCCATCTTTTATTTATTTTCTGTTTAGGTTAAGGTAAAATAGTTATACCTCTTTCTTTCAAAATGACATGATTATTATATATGGTGCAAAATGAAGAAGATTTTTATAGTATAAAGGTAATACTTTATACTATAAAATACGAACCCTCGTTACATTTCTAGATTGTGTTCCAGGAGTTACCCCGACATCGTGGTACAATATTTATCCCTTTCCAGACTGTACCTCTGAACGTTGAAAAACTATTTTCCATAATAATACGTTAGGAACTTTCCCCTGGTTTATTTAACTACATTCAAACCCTACACGGGGCAAAATCGACTTTTTTGATATGTTTGAATCGAAAGAAAATATATTTGGAACACAAATTTTTAAATATTATATATTTCTGAGCAAATAAATTCTATTTGAAAATCAATAAAATATATTTGGAACGAATATATTAATATATCACAACAAAATATATTTGCAAACTAAATTTCTCAAATAAAGTATATGTTTAAGTACAAATAAAATGATTCTTTAGGAATTTCTCCAAATATATTTTATTTAAAAAATAATTTCAAATCTTGTGCTGAATTTTTCGAATTTCATTTTTATTTTTTCTTGGTTCCTAATTGTACCTCCCTTGGTTCCTAATTGTACCTCCCAGTTATTTGTTTCAAATCAATTATTTTAAATTTAAGTATTCCAAGCCATCATTAGTTATCAATCCACCGAAAAATTTATTTTGATCCAAAATTATAGAATTTCAGTTATTATTTATTATTTTTACGAACATTAAAAATTTCCAAAAAAAATTATTTTGAATTACTGAGCAATATAACGCAATTTAGGTACTTTCTGAATAATTAAGTGCAAATTTTTAATTTGTTTCGAAAAATAATAGTCCCAAACAAAAAAAAAATGGATTAAACAAAGATTTGTTTAGAACAACATCTTCCCAAATATATAACCTTTTTGTGTACCAAATATTATATATTTAGAGTGTACCCTAAACATTTATATGTTTCAAGCCGAATATGTTTGGGACAATATACTACAGGAGCGATTTTTTTCAGCGTGTAGTACAATATAAAACCTTGTTTTATAAAAAACCAAAAAACATATAAAACCTTGTTTTATAAAACCAACTGTGTCTATAAAGGTACGAATTTAAAAAGCTAAAGTGAATCGCTCCATTGTGCCACATTTAACCCTTTGTGTGTCATAATTAACAAATTTTTCGCGATTGTACAATATTTAAATTTTTAATTGATATTTCAAGATCCAAATTCGCAACCTTAGGTCGTATTCAACATTTTTGTTCCCTATATGTGCCCTTTATTGATCTTGTTTTTCCCCACGGTTTAAGTAGAAGAACCTATTTGGAAAAAACAATTTCTTAGCTTTGGTTTATGCTGTAAGAGCTACCTTTGCACTCTGGGACCACATTCAACACTTTATGCACCACTGTTCCATATTAAACACTTTTTATTACACCGTGCTTCTAAAGTACCAATTTTTATACATATATGGAACTTTTTGCACCACAGTGCTACTAACAGCATCCATATTTTTGCCCACTGTACTAAATGTACGCTTTTTGTCCCACATTAGCATATTTAACTCTTTTGGGTCCACAGAATCATATTTAACACCTTTTTGTCCTTCTATATTTTGTCCACTGGATTTAGCCATTTTGCCCCACTGTACCATAGTTAACACATTTTGGCACCACTGATCCATAGTTAACGCTTTTTGCCCCACTGTACCATACTTAACCCATTTTGTTCCACGGTACCACATTTTACAATTTGTGGCCACTCTAACAGTTTTTGTCATACTGTACCATATTTAACCATTTGTATCCCACTGAACCATAGTTAACACATTTTTGTCGCACTGTTCCATAGCTAAAGCTTTTTGACCCACTGTACCATATTCAACCCATTTTGTCCCATGTTACCATATTCAACTAATTGTGCCCCACTGTATCATAGTTAAGCCTTTTTGCCCCACTGTGCCATTTTTAACCCATTTTGTCCCACTTTACCATATATAACTATTTTTGCCCCTCTGTACCATAGTTAACCCTTTTTGCACAACTGTGCCCCGTTCAACTCTTTATCTCACTGTACAAAACTTTTGCCCCACTGTACCATATTTTTGTCTCACTGTACCGTATTTAAAATGTGTATCCACGCTACCATACTTAACCCTTTTTCTCCGACTGTACCATATTTAATCATATTTTCTACACTGTGCCCTTTTTGACCACAGTGCTCCTAAAACCAAAAAACTATTCATATCTCATGTTTAAGTTCCAATTTAGGCAGATTGTTCCATTTTTTTCTCCATGCTCTATAATTAACCCGTCTTATCCCAATGTGCCTCTTAAAGTTAGAATTACTAAAAATCACTTCCGACCTCTAGTTTATGGTCCAAAAGTTACCATGGAACCATTGATCCATGTTTGACATTTTTAAGCCACTGTACCATATTTTACACTTTTGGCCCACTGTGCCCCGAAAACTACTAATACAACAAAAAACTGGCTATCCCTATCCGTTGTCCTAAATACATCCCTCGCTTTAATTTTCACCATTCTAATTTTAGGCTTCAAATTTGGCGGTGGTACCACATTTATCCCTTTCTGACCCACTTTTTATACCCTCACTTTAGTGTGACGAGGGTATATATCATTTGCTACGGAAAAAAGTGTAACACAACGAAGGAGTGATCTAAGACCCTAAGTATGTTCGGAGGAAATCCGTTTTGGGTCATTTTAAGTCGAATGAGCAATGTCCGTCCGTCTGTCTGTCTGTCTGTCTGTCTGTCTGCTGGCTGGTGCGCACGATAACTCTCGAAAGGAGTAACCGATTGACTTCAAATTTGGTATGTGGTAATATTTTGATCTATCTCCGGATGAGTTCGAAGATGGGCCATATTGGTCTACTCCTTCTGGTACCTCCCACACAAAGGGTTAAAATTTAGTGAAATATTGATTCTTTAATAACTTCCATACTACTTATTCGAATCTTTTGAAATTCTGCACATAATATTAGTATATTAGTCGCTATTAACTCGAGAAAAATGGGTGAAGTTGGCATGCCCCTTTTGGTACCTCCCACACAAATGGACCATTTTGCATCAAAATTTAACTGCTTATAACTTTAATACAAGTGCATAAAAATGCTTGAAATTCTCTACAGTATAATGTTTTTGTAGCGCCTATAGTTCGGTAAAAAATGGGCATCATTGTACAGCCCCCTTTTGGTACCGCCCACACAAATGGCCCGTTTCGTACCAAAGTAAACGGCTTGTAACTTTAATACCAGTGCATACAAATACTTGAAATTTTGTACAGTGTAATGCTGTTGTAGTGCCTATAGTCCTGTAAAAAAGTGGGCGTTATCACCCCGCCCCTTTTTGTACCTCCACACAAAATGACCAAATCATACCAAAATTACATAGCTCGTAACTTTAACATACCAGTGCACACAAACGCTTATAGTTCAGCACAATGCAATGTATTTAAGAATGTACTGTTTACCGAAAAATATGTGTATTTGGAAAACCCCTTCTGGTACCTCCCACACAAATTGACAGATTTATTGGTGTAATGTTATATATTACATTACTCACAAAGTGAGGGTATACCTTAGTCGGTTTACCCGACTGAAACTTTCTTACTTGTTTTTTCAAAAAATCGCTCCTTGTTCTTGTTACGACCCAAGAGCTACTCTCACACCAAATTTCACGATTCTTGTCATTTGGATTTGGCTGTTTGTACCACATGTTTCCCTTTCTACTCCACTGTGTACGTAAATGTTCGAATTTCGAAAAATCCTGTCAATTTCTGAGTCTAACTCATAAGGGCTACCCTCACACCAAATTTCATGATTCTAGGTCTTGCCATTTGGATTTGGCTGTTGTACCACATTTTCCCCTTTCTACCCCACTGTGTACGTAAATGTTCGAATTTCGAAAAATCTTGTCAATTTTTTGAGTCTACCTCATAGGGGCTACCCTCACATTCCGTTTAGATTTGGCGGTGGTACCACATTTATCCCTTTTTGCCCCATTGTGCGGGTAATAGTACGAATTTCGAAAAATCCGTCTTATTGCTCGTCTACATCCCAAGGGCTACCCTCCCATCAAATTTCATGATTCTAGCTTCAGCCGTTTGGTCTGGGCAATGATCAGTCAGTCAATCCGTTAGTCAGCCAGTCACGCAACAATTTTATATAGATTAAGGAATCAATATTTCACTAAATATTAACGCTTTGTGGGGGAGGTACTAGCAGGAGTGGACCAATATGGTCCATCACCAAACTTAGCTGGAGAGAGAGAGAGAAAAATAATACCATATTTTCGTTTGTTTTTATTTCGGTCTTTAAATCGTTATTGATTTGTCACTAGGATATTCTCGGATATTAATATTACCACATACCAAATTTGAAGTCAATCTGTTAATCCTTTCGGGAGTTACGGACGGACGGACATTTGCTCATATATAGAGATGTCAAACGGATTGGTTTTCAGAAATCCCGGGATTCGGGATTTTTAAATTGCAAATCCCGGGATCCCGGGATTTTTCGGGATCCCGAAATTGTTCGATATCCCGGGATTTTCAGGATAAATC
Source organism: Eudasyphora cyanicolor (assembly GCA_963930755.1). Taxonomy (NCBI): domain Eukaryota; kingdom Metazoa; phylum Arthropoda; class Insecta; order Diptera; family Muscidae; genus Eudasyphora; species Eudasyphora cyanicolor. The sequence goes on along the minus strand of OZ005737.1, from coordinate 38,875,424 downwards.
GGGATTTTCGGAATCCCGATATTGTTCGATGTCCCGGTATTTTCGGTGTTTTGGGGAATAAATCGGGATTTTTCATTTTTAATAATGTGATATTTCGAAATGGAGTACAAATATTTTAGTTCTGTTTTAACTTAATTTTAATTAATTTAAATAAGGATAAAAACAGCTAAAGCATACATTAATTTTTGTTAAAAAACTACTAACTTTTATTAAAATATATCTCAACATCTTAGCTATGAAATAATTTTGGTCCAATTTAAGTTCGTCGTCTGAATTACGAGTATTATTATCCCCTCACCTAAGAGAGGAGGGTATATATCATTTGCTACGAACCAAAAGCATCGAACACATCGAAGAAGTGACCTAAGACCCTAAGTATGTTTGGCGGATATCCGTTTTGGGTCATTTTAAGTCGAATGAGCAATGTCCGTCCGTCTGTCTGTCTGGCTGGTGGGCACGATAACTCTCGAAAGGAGTAACTGATTGACTTCAAATTTGTTATGCGGTAATATTTTCTTCTATCTCCGGCTAAGATGGGCTATATTGGTCCACTCCTTCTAGTACCTCCCCCACAAATCCTCTGAAATTCTACACATAGTATTAGTTTATTAATCACTATTACCTCGAGAAAAATGGGTGAAGTTGCCACGCCCACTTTTGGTACCTACAAGACTTCCATAAAAAATGTTGTGCCGATCGGATAACCCTAGGGCCTGCCCAAAGTTCATTCAAAATTTAGAACACACTTTATAGGGGTAATATTTTTTTTATTCAAAAATCGTATGTTTAAGTAAGTAAAATTACATTTCTTTGTATTATTAATTAATAAATAGTTTATAAATATTGAGATCGGTGAAAAAAACAAAAAAATACAATTATTTCAATATTATATTAGATCTGACTTGTTATGTGAGGGACATTTTCTACGATATTCTTCAATGCAATGTAATATAAATTGATTTTGTTCTTCGTCTTTCGTAAGTATTCTGTTGAAATCATTCATAAATTGTACACCGCGTTCAGCAGTGCCGTTAACAACAAACAGATTACGACAAACATCGAGAGCATTTTGATAATCTTCGTTTACTTCCCAAATGGTTGGGTCATGCTTTAAAAATTCAGTACTAAATCCAAATGCACCGAAAAAATTTTTGGTTTTGTATGAGACGAAATCGCTCAAATTATTACACAGCAATAGTTTCGGGTCGGAGAATTTTCGATCGTTTTCCAGATTTACGACGGGTTCTGTGATTGCAGATGCCTAACCATTTTTCGTTTCTCTTCGAGTGAAACATCCGAATCGAAAAATGCCAAAGCCATTGAGTCTGCGGCCACAAATGATGTTTCTATTCTTCAAAACAGCTTCAGACACATCTCGGTCGATTCTTGATTTGGTGCTCGTATGACATTTGTGCATGTAAATCACGCTTTGACATACAACCGCACGAGAAAAATACATATATCCCGTAGCCCACTGGACTCTCGTTTTGTCAATGCAAACTGCTCTCGAAATAGTTATATTTTTAAGGCATAAATGCCTTTTCCCATGAACCTTGCGTGGGATGTTGGACCAGGTGTTCGGAAGTTATCGCCGACACCACCAAGAAACATTATTGTTAATTGTAATAGTTCCTTGTAATCAGCGCGGATTTGTGTTTCATTTAGCTGTTTAATGCTGAATTTCTTAATGACTTTGCAGTTAGCATTACTTATTTATATTGAGCGTACAGTTGGATCTTCGAGTCCGTTTTTAAACGATTTGTGATCGAGACTTACCCAAATGGCAGCAAAACGATTAAAAATGGACACACACAAGTCGCCGAAAGTTTAACCTCAAACACATGTTTCAATACTATCTCCATCATGTGATGACGACATGGGAACTTGATTAATTTTCGATCTAATTTGTTCTGCAACAAAATGCACGATCCAGTGTTTTAACCTGTATTTGACGACGTGGTATCGAAAACCATGGCGGAAACTTTATAAGAAATATCCCAATTGATGAGTGTATCATGAAAGACTTTGGCCATATTTTCTCCAGTACCAGCCGGGATTTTGGGAGCGCCCAAAAATGTTCATGTGCCTTCATAACTGGCGAGGATTGCTATTCTATCAACGATTTTTCTGCCGAATAGCTCCGGCAACAGTTTTCCGTCCCAGTGAATAATCAATGAATGTACGCTATTGATCTACGTATAAAAAATTAAATACAAATCGATGGATTCGTAAAGCTATAAATTATATATATGTTTAGATCTGAACTAAATTACTTTTGCAATGAATTCTGTTTGCACCTTCTCCGCTTACGATTTTCTTTTCGTAGCTCATATATTGTAGATCGATTAATCAAAAGCTCACCAACAGAGGTCAGAGGCGTCGCAGCATTATTCATTACTGTTATCACATCATGAGCGCATGCTATCAAAATATGTACAGCATCGGAACAGCTAACTTTGACCTTATCAAGGACTACTGTAAGACGTGACGAGATCCAATGTTGTCGTCCTCTTAGACGTTTGGTGTGATCATCGTCATCATCGGTATGAAACTCGCATGTCATATCCGTATCCGAAATGCTATCATCGAACTCATCTTCATCGTCACTTCCAATGTAAACTGTATCGAGTATTACACAATAACAGTTGTTTTAAGGAATTACGAGTAAAACACTTCAAACTTACAAGATTGATTGTTACGTTCTGAATGCTTTCTCTTTTGCGATTCTGCTTTTTGTATTCGTTGCTCGGATCGCTGTTCTCGACCGTACAATTTCATGTCAACCCCTGCCATGCACCCTGGTCTGCCTTCTGCCTTTGTCGTCTTCTATACACATCTCGTTCAGGGCGTTTGCACTAGCTACATCGAACAGATCATCCATTTTTTTCCTTGAAAATGTTTAATTTTGATTTATCCGATCTCCTGTTTGCACTTGGTTTGTGGACATTTCTCCAGACGCCGTACAACTTTAGCAATTTATCTTGACATTTATATTTATCACGTGTTGGTATTCGCGCCTGTTGCCAAAAAATTATTGCTGCATCCACTGCTAGCGTAGCACTATCTTTTGCACAGTTTTTTCTGCCAACGTTTACAAATCGCATATTGAAAAAAAACTTGGGGCTACATATGAGCAACTATACTTTTTGCAGAATTTTAAGTTTATGTAAAGTGAAATTTAAATTTGCAGATGTATAGGATGCGTTAAAAACCTTAAGGACGCGAAAATGAATCCCTGCTATAAAATGCACAACTCACGAGCTTTAAAACGGTCCTACATTTGTTGAAATCCGTCTAGGCGTTCCGAAAATACATAACTCGAAACGTACGCCTTTTGAGAATCCTATTTTCTCAGATTTCAGATGCTAACAACATCTAGAAAAAAATTCTTGTTTTCGGCAACTATAAAATGTTTTATTTTGAGCTGAGTATCGATTCGGAAATTTATTTTGAAATTGGGAATGATGACCCAAAAAAGGTGTTAGGTGTCCCATATTTGTTTGGTCAACGAAAATGTTATATCGGTTTAGATTAATGCGTATTCCATATATATGTATATCGCTCATTTAAAAAAAGAATGTCACAACTCCAAATATGACATTTCACTTAAGTTTGATTTAAATGATCTATACAAAAATAACTATTTTGCAGAATGGGATGACATAACTTCTGAAGTTCGCCAAATATTGTTGTCTTCTTCAGAAAGCAGCCCAATCATGGATCAGGTTATGGATAATGAAATGTAGGACAATTTAGTATGATCTACTCAAAAAATAATTATTTTGAGTTGTGACGTTCTTTTTCTACATGAGCGATATGTATCCTCTCATATGCCTCTTACAGACGTAAACTTCAAATCTTCCTTATTCTAAATTAGCGGGGTCGAGTAGCTTTTTATATAGTAGTCTCCGCCTCCCGTTAGCCTTTCTTTACCTATGTTTAACTCTGAATAAATTATAAACCGTAAAGGTATATTACTTTTCTATGCTTCGCATTTGCCTCTGGTAGAGTTCCAACGAAATGAAACCGAAAATGCGTTTATTGTATTCGCTTTGCTGCAGAGGAAAAAAGGAAAAGTGAAAAGAAAGTAAACTGATTAAAACCCATTCACAAGGTTTTTTGTTCTATCCAATGTTTGTTACTCCTTCTCCGCGACACACAACCATACATACACTCAGTCTTTTACACTCTTTCTCCGAGGGTATATCGCGTTGTAAGTGGGTGAGTGGTGCAAATGAGTTTATCTCTTTGTGTGTGTGTTTATCTCAGTAATGTTGAGAACAAACAAACAACAGCAAACAACTAAAGACCACAAAGATGTTTCAACCTGTATCTGTGAGAGACGGAGCAGCTTTGAATAGAGTATCGCTTTTATGCAAGAGAAAGAGAGTCTCTATAGCATAGCTGTGTTTGTCTATGGTTTTATTCTAAGCAATTAATTTTGTTTTTAATAAACCCCTCAGACAAAATGAAACAATACTGATAGTCAACAAAAAACAAAAAAACACCCGACGACGACGGTTTTCCACTCAGCCAGAGCCACTACAATGAGCAAAGATTTAATATAGCCCCGGACTAGAAGAAAAACCGCCAAACAAACGAGCAAAAAAGGATTTCGTAGCGTCAACAAAAAAATCATCAAGAGCAAAAACATTTTGCGGCTGATTTGAAGAAGAAAATAGAACTGAAAAACAACTGAATAAACTAAACGAAGATTTTGTGGCAGTGTCTGTGTTCATTGTTGGCTTTCAACATTTCAACGTATAACACAATAATTTCCGCCAATAGCCTTTGGCGTTAAATCCTTCCTTCCTTCCTTCCTCGAACTCAATAAGCTCTTTGTTCTCAACCAAACCAAAATAGAGAAACCAAACGTAACGCAAATCAAAAACGCAAAAAAGGTACACGGCCGAAGCTGGATCAATGCTGGTTTTGCTTGTTTCGCCGGCGATAGGTGCTGGTGTTAGTGTTAGTGCTGGTAATGGTGTTGATATTTTTCTCAGATATTTTGTTATATTGCTTTTGTTTTCTAACCCAAAAGGCCGACAGAAAGGCAAAGTGCCAGTCTGACGTATTGTCGGTGCGTTGTGGAGCGAGGCATGTGTGATGAGGTAGGGAAATGTGTTTATGTATATTTTTTATATTTTGTGTTTGTATTTTGTTATAAAGAAAGAGTCAGTAGAAAATAACAGTCGTTTTGCTGTTTTCAGCATCGATAAAAATGTAATTATAACAAAATCTGAAATTATCGTTTAGCGTATGAGTGATGCTATTTTAAAGAATTAATTCAATTAATCATATGCAACATTGTACATACATACTTTTAGATGTGTCTGAGTTAATGTAATGAAGGAGTTATTAATCAGTAGGCATATTAAGAAACGTTTTGGAAAAAATATGTATTTTAATATACTTGTATAAAATATAAGCAGAATTTAGTTTGCTCTGGCTATATTTATGTCCATGACTACACATATCAAGGTAAATATTTTCTACAAAATAATAGCAGTCAAATGGGAAGGGTTCGGCTCACTTTTAAATCGTGTTCATGTTGGGTCACTCATAGTGCTACCTATGGCATCGAGACAAAATATAACTATGCCGCAAAAATTTTTTTTTGTGTCCGAGACCTAATGACCTTTTTTATATAGATTGAGGCATAAACAAAACAATTTGTTTATGATAAAGTTTTTTTTATTTTTTTCTAAAATATTAATTTTTATGGAAGTTGCCTTTAGTATTTGGACCATATTTGAAGTATAAGCTTGATAAAGACGGGATACAATTTAAATTAAAGGAAATTATGGGGGCTAGAATGGAGTTTCGTAACTGTCGATAAAACAATTAGAAAAAATTTGATTTTTTTCAAGAAAATCATATTTTGCTGGTCCGAAATTAACTGTAAAAAATAGAAAAAATTCGAAAAAAACAGTTTATTCCATTTTTTGAAAGCTAACATCCTAACGAATGTCAAACGCCTGTTTGCAAAAAGTCTATGGATATATGCATAAATTACGACCCATATTGTAAAAATAAGGAAATGAAAAAAATTATTTTTCATATTTTTTATTTTGGCAATTTTGTGTGAGAAGTACCAAAAGGGGCGTGGCAATAGCGCCCATTTTTTAATATGAACGTTGGAATAGCATTTTTCTACAACAATTCGTTGAAATTGAATTTTCTAGACAATTTCAAGTTTGTTGAAATTAAATGTTTCTCGAAAATTTAAAGTTCGTTGGAATTAAACTATTCTAAGGTCGATGACAGATTAAAAGACGAAGAAAAATTTCTGGAAGAATTAAAATGTTAAAGAAAAATGCAATGCGAATATTGTAGAAAAAATGGAATTTATTCTAAACTTTCCAGAAAAATAAAATTTCGTATAAATTTTCTAGAAATATACAACTTCGAAATTTTCTAAAAAAAAATTTGTTATTCTAAACTTTACAGAAAAACAAAATTTCGATGAAATTTTCCAGAAATATGCTACCTTGACGAAATTTTAAAAAAAAGAAATTAAAAAAATATGAAACTTTGACGAAATTGTCTAAACAATAAGAAATTTAAAAAAAAAATATTTTAGATAAAATCTTCCAAATCGCAATTTTGACAAAATGTTCTAGATAAATGCAATTTTAAAAAAATGTCATAGAAACAGCGATTTTCAAAAATGTTTTGAAAACTGTTTTTTTAAAACTGCGTTTTTATTATAGTTTGAATAAAATCCATTTTCGATAAAAAAAGGAAATTGGTTGACTTTTTTTTAAAAAATCAATAAAATTAAAAAATGCAATTTTAAACAAATTTATGGAAACAAGAAATTTTCAAAGATTTTTTTTAAAAAATTCTAAATTTTCCAGAAAAATAAAATTTCAAAGAAATTTTCTAGAAATATGCAACTTGACGAAATTTTTTTTTAAAAAAAGGAGGAAATTTAAAAAAGATATTTTTGAAAAAACCACATTTTTGACAAAATTTTTTAGATAAATCAATTTTAAAAAAATTTCATAGAAACAGCGATTTTCAAAAAAAAAAAATGAACAATTTCTTTAAAACTGCGTTTTTTATTATATTTTCAATGAAATCCATTTTCAACAAAATTTCTAACTAATTGTTGAAATTTTTAATAAAAATTAAGTTTTTCTAAAATTTTCTATAAAAATGAATTTCTACTCAATTTCAGTAAAAATTTAATTTTAAAGAAAAATGCAATTTCAACGAAATTCTATAAAACATGGAATCTATTGTAAACATTCCAGAAAAATAAAATTTCGAAGAAATTTTCTAGAAATTGACGAATTTTTCTAAAAAGGAAAAAATTAAAAAAAAATGTATTTTTGACAAAATGTTCAAAAAATGCAATTTTGACAAAATTTTCTAGAAAAATTTAATTTGAAAGAAATTTTATAGAGACAAGCTATTTTCAATGTTTTGGTTAAGAAAATTTCATGGAAACATGAAATGTTCAACGATTTTTTTAAATGGAATTTTGACAACATTTTTAAAATAAAAATTTTCTAAAACAATTTCTTTAAAACTGTGTTTTTTATTATATTTTCTATAAAATAAATTTTCTAACAAAGGGCATTTTGTTGATGTTATTAATAAAAATTACTTTTTTTTTCTCAAAATTTTCTATAAAATTGTAATTTCTACTAAATTTCTGGAAAAATTATGTAAAAAAAAAATGCAATATCAATGAAAGTTTCTAGAAAAAGTGGAACTTATTCTAATCTTTGAAGCAAAATAAAATTTCGACGAACTTTTCTAAAAAGGAAGTAATTTAAAAAAATACAAAATGTTAAGAAAATGCAATCTTGCAAAATTTTCTAGAAAAATTCAATATTAAAGAAATTTCATAGAAACATGCAATTTTCAACGATTTTTTTAAATATTATTTTTTTAAATGCAATTTTGAATAAAATTTAAATGATAAAATTTTTTGAAAACAATTTCGTTAAGACTGCGATTTTTATTATATTTTCTATAAAATTAATTTTCGACGAAATTTTCTAACAAAGTGCAATTTGTTGACATTTTTAATAAAAATTAAGTTTTTCTAAAATTTCTAAAAAAGTTTTTAGAAAAAATGGAATTTATTTTAAACTTTCCAGAAAAATAAAATTTTGAAGACATTTTCTAAACAAAAGAAGAAAATAAAAAAATTAAACTTGACAAAATGTCAAAGAAATGCAATTTTGACAAAATTTTCTAGAAAAATTTAATTCTAAAGAAATTTAATAGAAACAAGAAATTTTCAACGATTTTTTTTAAATTAAATTTAATCGAGATATGAAATGTTTAACGATTTATTAAATGCAATTTTGACATAAAATTTTAATAATACAAATTTTAGAAACAATTTCTTTGAAACTGCGATTTTTTGTTGTATTTTCAATGAAATTCATTTTCGACGAAGTTTTCTAAAAAATGGAAATTTTCCTGAAATTTTTTATAAAAGTTAAGTTTTCTTAACTTTATCTATAAAAATGTAATTTCTATTAAATTACTGGAAAAAAATAAATTTTAAAGAAAAATGCAAATTTAACGAGTTTCTAGAAAAAATTAAATTATCTAGGAATATGCAACTTCGACGAAATTTTCAAAAAAGAAGAAATATTGAAAAAATTTATTTTTGACAAAATGTTCCAATAATGCAATTTTGACGAAACTTTCTAGAAAAATGCAAATTTAAAGAAATTTTATAGAAACGTGCAATTTTCCACGATTTTTTCAAAAAATATTAAATTTTAAACAAATTTTATGGAAACATGAAATGTTCAACGATTTTAAAAATACAAATTATTGAAAACAATTTCTTTAAAACTGAGTTTTTATATTATGTTTGCTATGAAATCAATTTGCCCAATTTGCTGACGTTATTAATAAAAATTAAGTTTTTCTAAAATATTCTATAAAATTTTAATTTCTGCAGTTTCAACGAAAGATTCTAGAAAAAATGGAATTTAGTCTGAACTTTTCAGAAATATAAAATTTTGACGAAATTTTCTAAACACAAGAAGAAAGTAAAAAAAATTTCTCACAAAATGTTCAAAAATAGCAATTTGGCAAAAATTTCTAGACAAATAATATTTAAAGAAATTTCATAGAAACGTGTAATTTTCAAAGTTTTGTTTTTAAAATATTAAATTTTAAAGAAATTTCATGGAAACATGAAATGTTCAACTATTTTTTGAAATGGATTTTTTTTGTTTTTTTTTCTCTTCTTTATTTGCAATCTATTTTACAATAATAAGCAAATCTGATAACTTAAAAATTAACATGAACATTGCTTCCCATTGGAAACAATATTATAAAATATACATTAATGTATAGTGCTGACTTAATTTACAAGAGTTGAACAAATCAATAATAGTAAATATATTTATAGGACAATAGTTTTATGCAGTAATTTAAATGAAATGCTATGTGAATGGGAGATCAAGAACATGCTTTCGTTTTAGTCTTCTTATTTCATCAGTATCATCTAATAGTGTGATTGCCAATGTGTTAGTATGATTGCTGAGCCTTTGTAAGTAATTACTGCTATTTTTTTTATTTCGGATTTTATAAATGGAAAGTCAAGGTCTCTGTGTAATGTTACATTGTTTACATAAAATGGAGCGTTTGTAATGCTTCTCAAGGTTTTGCTCTGGAATCTTTGCAGAATTTCAATATTGGAATTACTTGTTGTCCCCCATAACTGTATGCCATAGGTCCAAATGGGTTTTAATATAGTTTTGAGCAGTAGAACTTTGTTTTCGAGGGAGAGTTCAGATTTTGGCCCTAGAAGCCAGTACATTTCTTTATATTTTAGATCGAGTTGCTTTCTTTTAGCAACTACATGGGATCTCCAAGTAAGCCTTCTGTCTAGATGAATACCTAAATATTTGACAACATTTCTGCTAGGAATCTCAGTTTTATTCAAAAATACAGGTGGGCAGTTCATCTTCCTTAATGTAAATGTTATGTTGCTTGATTTTTGAGCATTAACTACAATTTTCCATGTTGTAAGCCAAGTTTCGATTTTGTTCAGTTGTAATTGTAATATTCTCGATGCTTCAACTGGGGAATGATCGGAGCATAAAAAGGCTGTGTCGTCGGCGTATGTTGCAATGTAACGTTGTCGTTAATTGGCATATCATATGTGAAAAGTGTGTATAATACTGGGCCAAGTACGCTGCCTTGCGGGATACCAGCTTTTATTTGACAAATCTGAGATACGTCGTTATTACTTTTAACATAAAAGAGTCTATCTCTTAGGTAAGATAGAAAGAATACATAAAAAGGAGCAGGAAGAATACTTTTTAGCTTATAAAGCAAACCAATATGCCACACTTTATCAAACGCCTGTTGTATATCTAGGAATACAGCTGAACAGTACTTTTTATCTTCAAGTGAATTTGTTATTTCTTTTACTACGCGATGACATTGCTTTGGAGTTCCATGTTTACTTCGGAAACCAAATTGATGTTCAGGAATGATATTGTTTTTTTCAAGAAAAGGGTTAAGTCGCTTCATGAGTATTCGTTCACATATTTTAGAAAATATAGGAAGTAAACTGATAGGTCTGTATGAGGACAATTCATTTTCTGGCTTGCCAGGTTTTAGCACCATAATAATTTCCGCGCACTTCCATTGCGAAGGGAAATGCTGAAGTCGCAAAATCGAATTATACAACAGTGTTAAAAATAATACTCCTTTTTTTGGTAGTGCTCTTATAGCTTTAGCGTCAATGTTATCATATCCTGTTGACTTTTTAATGTTTAAGTTATTTATTTCTTTTATAGTTTCATTAATAGAAATAAACTTAATAGGAAGTTCCATTTGACAAGCAACGTCTAGGGAATGTGAAATATTTCTGTCATTTGAATTAATATCGTGCGGTGTGAAGATTTTCTCTAAGTGTTCGGCAAATGCAGCGGATTTTTGAGCATCTGTATTGCACCATATGCCACTTGTGTTTCGAATAGGAACGTTTCTTTTAGTGGGACGTTTAAGGTATTTGGTAGCGTTGTAAAGATGATTACCGCTGTTGTGATTATGAGGAGTTAATTTCTTTAGATATTGTCCAACACTGTCGTTTTTTCCTTTGCCAAAAATTCCGAGCATAGTTTAATTGCCAGGTTCCACTTTGCCTTATCTCTAGGATTTCTGGTACGATGCCAGATTCTTCTTAATCGTCTTGATTGCCTAATCATATCCTTAGCTATAGCCGAAGTTCGAACTTTCAGACCCAACACTTCGTGAGACTCAATAACTGGTGTGGATAGACGTGCAGCTTCGTGAATCAATAAATTGAATTGTTCAACAGCATCATCCAGCTCATCACCATTCTTAATATCCAAGTTTAAATTAATATTTTCTTCAACTTTTTCACGGTACATGTTCAAATTAGTTTTACGTGTAATTATTTTAAACTGTTTCTTAGATAATTCAACGTTAACATTGTAGTTAATTATTATCGGAGTATGATCAGAGCTTAGGTATTCTTCATTCAAAATATCAAGTGAGTACCTAGATATGCCATTATATACAGCGAAATCAAGAACATCTGGTATTTTATTAGGATCTGACGGCCAGTAAGTTGGCATTCCTCCCGACAGTACATTAAAATTATTTCGGTTTAGGCATTTGTATAATTGTTTTCCTTTTGGATTCGAAAGTCTGGAACCCCACCAAGGGTGTTTCGCATTGTAATCTCCAGCAGCAATAAAACGAGGACCCAATCTATTAAAAAAGTGTTCATAGTCATCCAATTTGACGTTATGTCTTGGAGGGAAATATATTGAATAAATATTTATTGGCATATTGTTACATGTTATTTTTACTCCTGCAGCCTGTAAACAGTTTTTACTATATTCTTCAGCAATATCGTATCTAATTGTTGATTTTATGAACAAACCTGCTCCAGCGTGGGCTTTGTCGTCGGGATGGTTGGTGTAAACGAAGTCGTATCCTTTTATTTTAATGTAAGATCGTGAGGTTAAATGAGTTTCCGAAATAAGAAAAATGTCAATATTCGTAGAATTTAAGAAGAACTCGATCTCATTTAGTTTATTTGATATACCATTCGCATTCCAAATACCTATTCTCAGGTTTATTTGCATAATTTATTAATAAGTAACGACATCATATTCATGAGGGTATTCGTTAATTCTATTTGTTTATGTAGTAAGTTTTCAATATTCTTCATGATATTGTTACTTTCAAATAAATTTCCAACATTGGCATAAGTTTCGCCAGATCTATTGTTATATGCGGCATTAAATTTACTGTGAGCAGTATTATTGTAATTTGGATTCACCGCTGGAAAATCGCCCTTGTTAATTGAAAATTGTTGGTAAGTTAATGGTCCCTTATCAGATGTTCGCTTCCTTAAAAGATTTTGATAGAATTGACATCCTTTATAACTAGCGGTGTGATTTCCTAAGCAATGAATACATTTAGGTGGATCATTCTTTTCTTTTTGGCAGTTTATTGTTGGGTGTGCAAGACCACATTTAACGCATGCAAAAGGCTTCTTACAATATGTTTTTGTGTGACCATATTCTTGACACCGGTGACACTGAACAATATCTTCTGTGCTGTTGGGAGGCTCAATTTTAACTATGCAATGATTTATTTCAAAAATATTAAAAACTTTTTTGTTATTCGTTCCTGGATCGATGTCAACGTAAAACATGGGTAATGGTTTTTTAATATCGCCGATGTTAGTGGTATGGTGGAGACCCTTAATGACAAATCTGTAGGCACGCTAAGCTTTAAGCTGATAAGTGTGATAACTGATGCTATTGGTATCGAAATGTTTAGTTATTTTTCGATACGAATCAACCGTTTTTACACTAAGTTTGACCTGACCATTATGTAGACCTTTATATTGAAATTCAGTATTGGCAATCACACTACTTACACATTTTATCATTTTCTTAATGTTCGTAACATCATCAATAAATATTGGCGGTGGTTTTGGTGCATTTTATCATTTTCTTAATGTTCGTAACATCATCAATAAATATTGGCGGTGGTTTTGTTACTTTTCTTTAACAACAACAACGATAACAAACCTAAAAAAAAACAACAAACAAGTGCATTGTCCAAATTGCATTAACGGTCCAACTAATGCACCAGTGATTGGTTCCAAAAACAAAACAGAAGTCTGTCTACGCATTGCAAGTCTACGCAATGACTTCACGTGATGAAGATGATTGCAGTTCCAGTGACGATGATTTACTGAACTGGCAAAATGTAACAACAAAACGTAAAAAGGTTATTAAAGAAACAAATGTTCACAAAAAACAAAAAAGTTATGATGGCCCAAGCTGTTCAAATGTTAGCAAATTTGCTGATCTTGCTGATGATGAAGAAATGGAATTTTGAGAAAAAATTTTAAAAATAAAAATTTTTGAAAACAATTTCTTTAAAACTGCGATTTTTTATTATATTTTCAATTAAATACATTTTCAACGAAATTGTCAGAAACAAATGGCAATTTGTTGACATTTTTAATAAAAATTAAGTTTTTCTATAAAAATGTAAATTCTACTAAATTTCCGAGTAAATTAAAGTTTAAAGAAAAATGAAATTTCAACGAAAGTTTCTAAAAACATGGAATTTATTCCAAAACTTTCCAGAAAAATAAAATTTTAAAGAAATTTTCTATAAATATGTAACTTTGACGAAATTTTCTAAAAAAAGCAGAAATAAAACAAAAATATATTTTTGACAAAATGTTCAACAAATGCATTTTGTCAAAATTTTCTAGAAAAATAAAATTTTAGAGAAATTTCATGGAAACATGTAATTTTCAACGATTTTTTTTAATTTTAATGAAATTCCATGGCAACGATTTTTTTAATGCAATTTTGACAAAAAAATGTAGAAATAAAAATTTTTGAAAACAATATCTTTAAAACAGCGACTTTTTTTCAATAAAATCCATTTTCGACGAAATTTTTGTAACAAAGGGTTTTCTCAAATTTTCTATAAAAATTTAATTTCCACTATAAGGGCCTGTTTCTGTAACTTTTTTTCGTTCGTCTACTGCGAACGATCAAAAATTACTCAATTATTCCGAGAAATCTATAAATCGCAGAAGTTTATAATTCGTTGTGTCTGTAGGAAATCATGTAAAAGGCTTGTTCCTAAAATATTTCTAACCTGCGTTTTATAGAATTCAAGTAATAGCTGAGAGAATTTTGATCGTTCGCCGTAGACGAACGAAAATAAGTTACAGAAACAGGTCCTAAGAGTACTTACAATACACGTAATATGACATTCCAAATTTGAAGTCAATCCGTCATTCTTTTCGAGAGTTATCGTGCGCACCAGCCAGGCAGACGGACGGACATTGCTCAAATGACTTAAAATGTCCTAAATCGGATTTCCGCCGGGAATACGTAGGGCTTTAGGTAACTCCTTAGATGTGATAGCCTCGTCCACTTAAGTGAGTATATAAAAATGAAAGAAGTAGTCAAAAAATTTTTTTTTTGCAAAGTATAACCTTAAATGGTTATATCTTTAGTCTCTGGATATATCTTATCGAGATATCTTTCCTCTGTCGTTAAGTCAGCAAAGTTGAAGTTAAAGGAATCGGTATATAGTCATCTCTGATATATACTGATTCCTAGGACAGGATCGTGAACAACATGAAAAATGTAATAACTCCTTAAAATATTTAATTCCTTCAGGCCGAAACGTCAAACGTCGATCAGTTACGAACGAATAGGAATGAATTGTAACACGCGAAAAAACAGTATTCCGCGAACATTGATTGAACTTTTTTTTTGCACTTATCGATTAATATTAATTTTTTGATTGTGACAATTACAAAAAATTCGGGAAAAACGGTCTGAAAATCCACGAAAAACCTCACTCGTTGGAATCAAATTCCTATTCGTTCGTAACTGACAATTACTCGCTAAAGGAAGGAATGTCTTCTTAAATTATATTGTTTTTTGGTATAAGCAACTTCTATTAATTTAAGAAAATCATACGCACCATTGTTCAAAAAAATTTAATTTGAATTCCAAAAAGGAATGAAACGAATATCGTAAATAAATTCAATCATTTTAATTTCAAATGTGTTGAATTAGTTGCTGTATGTCCACTTCCCCTAATTCCTGACCTTCCCTCCTGCAGTACCATCCACTCTCCACCGAACCCATCAAATAGATGAAAGTACATGTCATAGTTTATTTTTTGTTTGTTTGCAACATTCGCTCATTCCTGCCGTTAGTTTTAATCTCACTGCGTTGCCTGTTTTGTTTCGATGTGGTTCGTTTTTTTTTCGTGCTCCTGTCCGGGCTAATAAATGCTCCTGGCGACGCACGACGCAAAAAGCAAAGCCATGAAATTTTATCTTAATTTCTATGTTCACTACAAACATCAACATCAACAACAACAAAAGAAAAATAACAACATCATCAACTGAAACGAGAGAACTTCTCATGGAGATGATGATGATGACTATGACGATGACGCAAAACCAGCAATAACAATAGCAACTTTGAGGAAATAAATTTTTTGCCATCGTGATTTTCCTAAGTGTTCTTAAGCTGTATGTACCATATGTTTTCCCCTCTTATGCGGATGTGTTACACTGAGAGAATTACGATTATAACATTTATGATTATGAACATAATTCGTCTAGCTAGAGTAATGTTTATAGCTAGTTCATTAGGAACAGGTCGTTGATGGTCAAGAGTTTCAGATTACAACAAAAATTTGCAAAAATTGCCGAAAATTTTTCATATTTATAATAATTATAAATCTATATACTTTTAAATAAAATATAATTATAATAAATTATTTTAATATATTTTTCGTGTTAAGGAGACCATATTAAAAAACCAGAAAATCTTAGGCATAGCCCTTTGACAAAAATTGTGTTGCATGAAATCTTCTTATAAAATATAATAAAGGATAATTCCTTCAGTGTAGCTGCTTTCCTGGTAGGAGTTCAGGTGTCTATGTATGCGTGTGCGTGAGTTTATTTTCAGTCTAATGAAGCCTATTATGTTGCGGTAATGTTCGGTATCTTTAGTTGTTAACTCGCTTTACATATGTTTTGGGTAATTACCACAGATTTGGGTTATGTGATTGTTTGTTAAATATATGGCCCGTCATATAATGGGCTAGGCCAAAAACTTTAATCGTTACATACGAGTACAGGTTTGTTAGAATTATGCGTGTGTGCTTGCCTACCTTGAGGCGCAAAAAGTGAAATCGTTTGGAACATTTTCATAATTTCAAAATGACGATAGATGCGAGTGATTGTTATGCCTTTCTACTTATAGAACAAACTTCCCTAATCTAAGTTGGTAAATGTTTTATGTTGAAATAATTTTGTTGAATATGATTTTAATATGTATTCACGTATGGGAAAGTTAGAAAGGATCTCTTTAGGCTCTGAAATCATAACAATTAATAGTAAGTATACATCCCATGGGCCGTATGAACAATTTAACTAATAATATTACTTATACGCTTCCTATGTTCAGATGGTGTAGTATAGATAACAAATGTGTAATTTTAATGCAAAACTTTAAGAAATGTATAGGTTAAACTATATGTGAGAGTACTAAACAATATCTGAAATGTTTTATGTTAACAAAATGTTGGCAAGGCTCACAGTAGCCACCGAAGTCACAGAAATTAATAGCAAGTATACACCCCTAGGGCAGCATGAACAAATTACCTAATAATATAACGTACACGATCCATTTGTTTAGCTGTTGTATATATACATATGTATATATGCATAAACGAACTATATGCTACATTTTAATGCTAAATTTTAGCACCACTTAAGGTAGGAAAATAGAAATGATGGATAAGCATATCCATTTGTTTCCCTTGATTTTTAAAATAAATATTTGTATGTCTTGATTTATTATAACCTCACATTAGTGGAGGGTAAATGTATATTATATGCTACAGGTCAAAAGTGTAACACATCGAAGCAGTGACCTAAGACACTAAGTACGATCGGGGGAAATCCGTTTTTGAACATTTTAAGCCATTTGGACAATGTCCGTCCTTCCGTACGTCCGTCTGGCTGGTGCGCACGATAACTCTCCAAATGAGTAATGAATTGACTTCAAATTTGGTATGTGATAATATTTTTTTCTATCTTAGGCTAAGTTCAAAGATAGGCCATATAAGTCCACTCCTTACAGTACATCCCCAAAAAAGGGGTTAACATTTAGTAAAATATGGATTCTCTAATAACTTCTATACTCCCTATCTGAATCCTCTGTAATTCCACACATTTTAATAGTTAATTTGTCGCTATCTCCCTGAGAAAAATGGATGAAGTGGCGCTACCCATTTTGGTACCTCCCACACAAAGGAACCATTTTGTATAAAAAGTTAACTGCTTATAACTTCAATACCAGTACATAAGAGTATAAATACTTGAAATTTTTGTCAAACACTTTTCAACCGGTGTCAATTACTGTTAAGCGGTGCCATTGTTTTTAATTGGTGGCAATGTCCGTATATAAGGTTAACGTCCTTTAGTCGGTGCCAATGACCCTTAGTAGGGATCAGTTAACTTTAATCGGTGTCATATACCTTTAATCCGGGATCAATGATCTTTAGTCTAGGGACAATGACCTTTAATCCGGGTCATTGACCTTTAATGGGGTCATTGACCTTCAATCCGGGGTCAATTACCTCTAATCCGGGGTCAATTACCTCTAATCCGGGGTAAATTACCTTTAATCCGGGGTCAATGATCTTCAACCAGATTTAATGACCTTTAATATGTAGTCAAAGAGCTTTAATCCAGCGCCAGCGACTTTTAATCCTAGGTCAGTGATCATTGGTATGAGGTCAATAACCTTTAAGCGGGGGTCATTGGCCTTTAATCCGAGGTCAACGAGTTTTAATCGGGGTCATTGATCTTTATTCCGGGGTCAATGACTTTAAATTGGGGCCATCGACCTTTGATCGGCGTTATTGAACTTTAATCTGAGGTAGTTGACCTTTGGTCGAGGTCAGCGACCTTTAATCTGAGGTAGTTGACCTTTAATCGATGTCAATGATCTTTAATCCGGGGTCATTGACATTTAATCCGGGGTCAGTGACTTTTAATCGGGTCAATGACCTTTAATCTGGGTCCATGACCTTTAATTCGAGGTCAATGACCTTTAATTGTGGTCAAAGGCCTGTACTCCTAGGTCGATGACATTTAATCGGGGTTAATGACCTTTGATAGGGGTGAGCGACCTTTAATACGACGTCAATGGTCTTCAATCGGGGTCAATGATATTTAATGAATGACCGTTAATCAGGAGTCAATGACCTTCAATTCGATGTCGATTACCTTTTTCGGGGTCAATGACATTTAATCCGGGGTCAATGACCTTTAATCATTATCAGTACCCACTAATCCGAGCCCAATGATCTTTAATCCGGGGTCAATGACTTTAATCGGGATCAATGACCTATAGTCCGCGTTTAATCTGTAGTCAGTGAGCTTTAATCCGCCGTCAACGACTTTTAATCCGAGGTCAGTGACCATTAGTCCGATGACAAAAACCTTTAATCGAACGATCTTTAATCGGGGTAAACAGCCCAATGACCCCTAGTCGGGGTCCATGTTATTAATCCGAGGTCAATCTGGGTCTATGACATTTAATCCGAGGTCAGAGAACATCGACGTCAATGACATTTAATCCGTGTGTCCTTTAATCCGGGGTCAATGATCTTTAATCGGGGTCACAGTCCCTTAATCGGGATCAATGTCATTTAATCGGAGCTCAGTGACCATTAACCCGACGTCAATGACCTTTAATCGGTGCCAAGGACCTTTAGTCCGAGGTCAGTGACCCCTAATCTGGGTCCGTGACCTTTAATCAGAGGTCAATGACCTTTAATCTGGGTCCATGACCTTTAATCCGAGATCAACGTCAGTTAATTCGAGGTCAATGACCTTTAATAGGGGTCAACGACCTTTAATCCGACGTTAATGGTCTCGGGGTCAATGACCTTCAATTCGAGGTTGATGACCTTATTCGGCCTCAATGACATTTAATCCGGGTTCAATGATGTTTAATCCGGGGTCAATGACCTTTGATCATGATCAATACCCATTAATCCGAGGCCAATGGGGTCAATGACTTTTAATCGGGGTCAAAGGCCTTTACTTCTAGGTCGATGACCTTTAATCCGAGGACAATGAGCTTTTTCGGGGTCAATGACATTTAATACGAAGACAATGATCTTAAATCCAGGGTCAATGACCTTTAGTCGTGATCAATACGCTTTAATCCGAGGTCACTGACATTTAATCCGGGGCCATTGACCTTTAATCCGGGTTAATTTACCTTTATTCCGAGAACAACGACCTTGAATAGGGCTCAATGACCTTAAATCCTTTAATGAATGACCTTTAATCGGGATCAATGACCTTTAATCTGGGCGAACGATCTTTAATCCGAGGTCAACTACCTTAAATCGGGGTCAACGACGTTTAATCCGGGGACAAACCTTTAAGCCGAGGTTAATGACCATTAATACGGGGTAAATGATCTTTGATTGGGGTCATTGGCATTTAATCCGGGATAAATTACCCTTAATCGGGGTTGTTGATCTTTATTTAATCCGGGATCAATAACCTTTCTTGTGTCCATTGGCCGTTAATAGGGGTCAGGTCCTAAGTCCTATGTCCTATTACAAAACACTGTGCACATGCTACGAGTACTGTGTCGGAAACACAAACAACTTGA
This sequence comes from Eudasyphora cyanicolor, assembly GCA_963930755.1. Lineage (NCBI taxonomy): Eukaryota > Metazoa > Arthropoda > Insecta > Diptera > Muscidae > Eudasyphora > Eudasyphora cyanicolor. The sequence goes on along the minus strand of OZ005737.1, from coordinate 38,855,688 downwards.
AATGATAACGGAAATTGTGGCTAAATGAAATGCCACAAATTTGAGAATTTCAAATTAATTATTAACATATGGAAATTATTTCATAATTTCATGCACATTTTAAACAATGTTGCAACGCATTTCAGGCGTGGATGCCACAATACTCTCTATGTCTGTCGGCATGCGTTTACAGTGGCAGAGAAAAGTTTTTGCCGCATTCCCCTATGAAAAATATGTGGAACTGTGAGCGAACATTTGCTATGTATTTATTTATGTATGTATTTACATGTGTGTGTGTGAGAGATTCCAAAAGTTCAAAAATAGGTTCATTCCTACATTGTTGCATGCCACATTGTATCACTCCTGTCTCTCAGTAGCTTTGTGTGTATTTGTGTATACGTATATTTGTTTATGATTGCGTTTGCAATTGAGGAGGTTAAAATAATTGAGCAAAATGTACAAAAATGAGAAAAAAAACTTTATTTATGCATTAAACATGACTGAACATAATTAAGTTTTTTTTTGTGGTGTCGTTTTTCTTTCTGTTGTTATAATAGTTAATTAAATGCCAGTCGTTGTTGTATATTTATTTTATGAATGCATTGAGAAGTTCTGCGAAAAAAAGTAGGCAAAAGTCTTACTTTTCTTAGAAGAAGAAGTCAGGTTAATAAAGGATGCAAGGATGAACTTTTTCTATTCTAGGACAAAAACAAGTTAAATTGAATTTTACTAAAGTGAACTATTGCACACACATTCTTGTCAGTGAATGTACTCGACTAGCCTACTTGTCATGAATAAGTGACATATTTCAAATAGAATAGAAATGGAAAATTGACACATCATTATATTCTATTTTGTATATATTAATTATGCCCCCCCCACCATAGGATGGGGGGTATATTCTTTTTCTCACCCCGTTTGTAACAGCTCTAAATATTGATCTGAGACCCCATAAAGTATATATTTTCCTAATCGTCGTAAAATTCTAAGACGATTTAGCCATGTCCGTTCGTCCTTCTGTCCGTCCGTCTGTTGTAATCACACTGCAGTCCGTAATAATAGAGTTAGGTTGATAAAACTAGTTAGAAATATTTCTTATAATTGCAGGTTGTTTGGGATTGCAAATGGATTTCGCATTCGGTCAATGTTTTGATATAGCTCCCCTATAGAGGTCGCTCCAAAATACGGGTTTTGAGCCCATAAATACCACACAATACCAGCAATTTAGCAGAAGATTTGCAGTTTGTATTCTATTTTGACAAGAATTCACCACAGGAAAAATTTTACAAATCGGTTCATATTTTGTTATAGTCACCTTATAGAGGTCGCTCCAAAATATACGCATTAAAGCCATAAATACGATATTTTTTAAGCATTTTAACTTAATTAAGACAAGAATTCGTCGCAGTAAAATTTTTTAAATCAGTTCATATTTTGTTATAGTCCACCTATAGATGTCGCTCCCAAAAAGGCTTATTTAAGCCATAAACATCACATTTTCTAAGAAATTTAACTGAAACTTTACAGTTTGTATTCTATTTTGGCAAGAATTCATCTCAATTGTTGTAGTCCCCGTATAGATGTAGCTCTCAAAAATGCTATTTTAAGCCATAAAACCCAATTTTTCAGGTGAAGTGAGTGGCTAAAGTATTCGCGGCCTAAAATTTGGCAAAAAATTGCAACGTTCGTTTCTTAATAATTTACTTAAACAATAAGTAAGAAGTAATAGCCAATAAATAGTCAAGCTCGAGGTCATTCAGTCGGGTAAACCGAGTCACAAGAAAATACAAGTAAATTTATTTATTCTTTTGTTTTAATTAAATTATTATCAATTTAAATTATATTAAATAACTTTAAAGTATGTACTGGTATTAAATTTATAAGCTGTTAACTTTTGGTGCAAAATGATCCATTTGTGTGAGAGGTACTAAAAAGGGCGTCCCAATAACGGTCACTTTTCTCTGGACTCTAGGTACTATTAAAGCATTACGCTGTACAAAATTTCAAGTATTTATATGCACTTTTTAAATTAATAAGCTGGTAACTTTTGGTACAAAATGGTCCATTTGTGTGGGGGTACCAAAATAATGCCCATTTTTCACTATATTGTAGGTACTATTAAACCATTACACTGTACTAAAATTTCAAGTCGTTGTATGCACTGGTAATAATGTTATAAGCTATTAACTGTTGGTTCAATATTGTCCATTTGTGTGGGAGGTACCAAAATGGCGTGGCAACTTCGCCTATTTCTCTCGAGGTAATAGTGACTAATAAACTAATACTATGTGTAGAATTTCAGAGGATTCAAATAAGTAGTATAGAAGTTATTAAATAATCAATATTTCACTAAATGTTAACCCTTTCTGGGGGAGGTACTAGAAGGAGTGGACCAATATGGCCCATCTTCGAACTTAGCCAGAGATAGAAGAAAATATTACCACATACCAAATTTGAAGTCAATCGGTTACACCTTTCGAGAGTTATCGTGCGCACCAGCCAGCAGACAGACAGACAGACAGACGGACGGACGGACATTGCTCATTCGACTTAAAATGACCCAAAACGGATATCCGCCGAACATACTTAGGGTCTTAGGTCACTCCTTCGATGTGTTACACTTTTGGTTCGTAGCAAATGATATATACCCTCCTTTCTAAGGTCCCTTTTGGTACCTCCCATACAAATGGAACATTTTGTACAAATAGTTAACTTCTTATAACTTTAATTACACACCATACAACAACTTAAAATGTTGTCAAGTGTAATGGCTTTACATTACCTATATGGGCGCTATTGCCACGCCCCTTTTGGTACCTCGCATACAAATGGACCATAAAGTTAGCGACTTATAACTTCGATTCCTACACTTACAAACACTTGAAATTTTGGTACATTGCAATGTTTTTATAGTACCCATAGTGTATTAAAAATTGGGCATTATTGGCACGCCCCTTCTGGTACGCCCCTTCTCCCAAACAAAATTGCCAAATTAAACCAGTAAGGAAAGACAGAAAGTCGGGCGGGACAGACTATATAATACACTACACCTCCCTAACAACACGAAAATGGGCATTGCGATAATAATTTGGAATAATTGGTTTCGTTTCAGTTAACATAGTACTTAGCCCCACCTACTCATCAAGGCTTAGTTCAAGGCGGAATTGAAGATGTTGCTCATAATAAACTAGATTTGATACGATAATCTAAAAATGCGCAGCATTCTTCCATAGATCAAGAATCGGAAGGAACAAATTGATGGGGAAATACACAATCTAAAGAAATTTTCATCAACTTGGATGAAGAACCCCATTTCTGCCAAATAATATAAAGATCGGGCGTAAAATACAGTTTTAATAGCACTTAAATGCTAAATAGGCAGGAACATAGCATATAAAGGGTCCGCCAAATAACTTGTTTTTTTGAAAACATTGCGCAAAACTTCGAGTGTAGCTTCGGCTGTGTGGCACGGAGCGCCGTCCTGTTGAAACCAAATGTTGCCAATATCCTCCTCTTCAATTTTTGTGAACAAAAATTCGTTCAACATGGCCCGATAACAATCGCCATTGACTGTAACGGCCACTCCTCGCTCATTTTCGAAGAAAAATGGCCCAATTATCCCTCTGTACCAAAATCCGCAACAAACAGTGACTCGTTTTGGGTGTATCGGCTTTTCAATGTATGCGTGCGGGTTTTCTGTGCCCCAAATGCGACAATTTTGCTTGTTTACATACCCGCCAAGATCAAAATGAGCTTCATCTGAAAAGATGATTTTTTTTGGCAAAATCGGCATCTTCTGTAAGTTGATCGCTCCCAGCGTTGTTCAAGCGTATACACAACCATATTCGTTCAGCGGAAGGATAAAACTAATTAACTGTCAAATCAGACATGAGCTAAGTGTTACCATTCACGAAATAAGCACTAGTTGAAAAAAAAACGTTAGATAGCGGACCCTTTATATGGCTATATCTAAATCTGAACCAATTATCACTAATTTAAGCAGTATTAGCTACAAAATTAAGAAACTTCTTTCGGCCAAATGTTGCAATGATCGAAAGTAAAGTACTACTTGTAAAGCGCTTTGACACCAAATCGGGTGTAATATACATATATATATGGGGACTATATCTAAATCTGAACTTATTTTCCAAAAAATTTGCAGTGCTCATTCATGTAAAAAAGAAAACTCTCTCTCCCTCTGCCGAATTTTGTACTGATCGGATATAAAAAACGGTTTCTACAGCATGTCAAATTGGGGCTACATCTAAATCTGAACCGATTTTCTTCAAATTTAGTTCTATCTCTAATAGGGTAATTCCAAAGGAAATCGACCCACTCTGAAAATTTATGAATTTCGATATTGCTGAAATTTTGCATGCGCATACTGCAAGATGTTACGAAATAATGATAGTTTACAGTATGTCAAAATTTGTAGCGGTTTAGATTTTATAGGGTGCCAAAGTAGGACATCTACATTGTTTTGTAAACAATTAAGCTATGTTCAAGTCGCCATAACTTTTGAACGGAAAGTCAGATTTAATTGAAATAAGTACCATCTTAAAGATATTAACGTTATTTCTAAGTATTATACACATAAGGTTAAGTATATGTGTATTAAGGATATCAAAAGGACGAAAATGTCCTTAATCCTTGATTATCCTGAAAAATGTATTTTCAATTTTTTTTAATTTTATTTCTGAATATTACCCCATATTGCTCCATAAAATATAAAATTTTCAGAATGGGTGCTCAATGGGTTCAAAAGATATGACTTATTTAATGTCCGTCTGTCTGTCGGTTTGACTGGTTTATGCCAATGATATCTCTGAAAAGGTGGAGGTACCAAAAGGGGCGTGACATTTTCGCCCATTTTTGTTCAGCTTATAAATACGGTGAAATAATTACTATGTATGAAATTTCATTGGATTCCCATGAGTAGTACAGAAGTTATAACAGTTTGAATATGTCATAAAATGTTAACCGTTTGTGTGAGAGGTACCACAAGGAGGGGTCCGAAAGGGGCCACTTCAAAACATTAAGTAGGTTTGAGGAAAATATTACCACATACTAATTTGTAAGTCATTCGGTCACTTCTTTTCAGAGATATCATTGGCATAAACCAGTCAAACGGACAGACAGACGGACATTAAATAAGTCATATCTTTTGAGCACCCATTCTGAAAATTTTATATTTTATGGAGCAATATGGGGGTAATATTCAGAAATAAAATTAAAAAAAATTGAAAATACATTTTTCAGGATAATCAAGGTTTAAGGACATTTTCGTCCTTTTGATATCCTTAATACACATATACTTATTCTTATGTGTATAATACTTAGAAATAACGTTAATATCTTTAAGATGGTACTTATTTCAATTAAATCTGACTTTCCGTTCAAAAGTTATGGGGACTTGAACATATCTTAATTTTTTACAAAAGAATGTAGATGTCCTACTTTGGCACCCTATAAAATCTAAACCGCTACAAATTTTGACATACGGTAAACTATCATTATTTCGTAACATCTTGCAGTATGCGCATGCAAAATTTCAGCAAAATCAAAAATGTGAAATTTTCAAATCGTCATTTTTGGGTCGATTTTCTTTGGAATTACCCAATAGTATCAAGACACTTCTTCGAGTCAATTTTTATTCAGATCGTTTAAAAAATGTTGCTTATACAGTGCACATATTTCGAATCGGAGATAAATATATATGGGTGCTATATGATCTAGTCTGATCCGATTTTGACCAATTTCAATACGGATCGTCCTTGGGCCAAAAAGGAGCACTGTTCTAAATTGCATCACAATCGGACCATAAATACGACCTGCACTTTGATTACAACGATACATCTACAGATGGACAGACGGACAGACAGACGAACATAGCTAAATCAACTAAATCAACATAGCTAAATCAAGTGCTTCTAAGTCGATTAGTATAATAAAGGATGGGCCTATTTCTTATCCTTTTGGGTGTTACAAATAAATGCACACAAATATAATACCCTGTACCATAGTGTGGTGTAGGGTATACAAAAATATTACCACATACCAAATTTGGAGTCAATCGGTTACTCCTTTCGAGAATTATCGTGCGCACCAGCCAGCAGACAGACGGACGGACATTGCTCATTCGACATAAAATTTCCCAAAACGGATATCCGCCGAATATACTTAGGGTCTTAGGTCACTACGTCGATGTATTACACTTTTGGCCCGTAGCAAATGATATATACCCACGTATCACTAAAGTGAGGGTATAATGAGAGTGAGAGTATTTAAAGAGGATGAATACGTTTAATATTGTTTATGTTAATTTATAATGTGCAGACTACATTAGAGTGAACAAAAACAGCAAGTACTCTATAATTTTTATAAACATATTTATACTTCAAAGACATTTTCTTTTGAAATTGAATATCACATATTAATAAACTTATACTTGTCTTCCTTTACTCTCAGCCGAGTGCATAAAAACTGCATTTTACTTATAAAATTGTGTATTGTATTGAAGGAATTATTTTAATATAAATTTTAAATCTTGAAACATTTAAAACTTTTTATATGAACCCGTTGGTAAAAGAGGGTCACAAGTTCAACACATCGAACGATTGTTTAGCAGAAATCCGTTCAAGGAAATTATAAGTATCTACGTGATAACATTTGTTTCTACATCAGAATAAGTTTGAAGATGGGTCATATTGGTTCTCTACTTCTGGTACCTCCCAACAATGGCTTAACAAATTGGTGAAATATTGAATCATTTTTAACTTCTACACTATTTAGCCGATTCTGTCATAATTTCGCACATACTACTAATATCTGCATTCCTATCAGCTATGGAAAAAGGGGTGAATTTACTAAGCACCTTTTGGTATCTTCCATCCAAAAGAACCATTTTGTGCCATAATTTAATAGTTTATATTTTTAATATCTGAGCAATAAATACGCGAAACACTGAGGATATTAATCACGATCTAATGTTTAAAAATGCTGTGCGTAAAATTAACGATTTGTCTGCCTATCTCAAGTTGCATACAAATTACCGCACTTAAATTCTAATGCAATTTTTATCGACAAATTGAGTTCTATGCGGAAATATTATCAACATTTATGTATGTTAACTGAACTGTGGTTTTCGGTCATTGGTCTAATCAAACATTTGCACATACAATACATAATTATGAATAATATTTAGTGGCAACATTTGCCGAACAATAATCGCTGCCACTGACATTATTACTTTCCAATAATTCACTAACTGTTGTGAACATGAGATGCATAAGTATGAAAACAAATATGATAGGTCCATAGAGGGCAACAACATATACAAGTACATTAGGATGGAATGGGAGAAATTGGTGAAATTTACGTTCTGTAAATTTCAAAATGAAAACATGTGAAATACTTTTTTATGATTAATTAAACATTTTATTTTCTGTCAACTAATTTTTGTAAAAAAAATGTGATAGTTATAGTTCAATCTACCGCCTATTTAGAAGTACATTTGACCAGAGCCGCTCTAATGTACATACATTCCCGCAAATATTTATTGAGTTGTAGTGTTTGTAATGCAATCCACGACTGTACATATTTGTAATATTTTCAAATCAATATTTGTGGTTGTGGTAGCACACATACATATACATACCTATATTGTTAGGGGATTTGTATTGTGCCTTTAGAGACATTTTGAATTTACTCAACACTTTTTTTTCCAATTTGTTATATTTAACACGCTGTTATCATTATGGCTTTAAATGATAGATCTATGTACATATGTGAATTTTAGTGTTGATGTGAAAATAATATTATCCAAATAAATTGACTGAATGTTGATGTGGTACAGCTGTTCTGTCAATTTGTCAGATTAATTTTAACTGGAAATAAGGGAAATTTAATTTAAATTGATGTGCACAACTTTGGTTCTTTTTTGATTAACCGCAGATGTTATTTTGTTTGGATTTTCTAACGAAATAAATAGAAGACGAATATTTATTGTAAAGGAATGTCATCGTCGATGACTTTACTATAAGAAAATGTCATCGTCGATGACTTTACTATAAGAAAATGTCATCGTCGATGACTTTACTATAAGAAAATGTCATCGTCGATGACTTTTCTATAAGAAAATGTCATCGTCGATGACTTTTCTATAAGAAAATGTCATCGTCGATGACTTTTCTATAAGAAAATGTCATCGTCGATGACTTTTCTATAAGAAAATGTCATCGTCGGTGACTTTTCTATAAGAAAATGTCATCGTCGATGACTTTTCTATAAGAAAATGTCATCGTCGATGACTTTTCTATAAGAAAATGTCATCGTCGATGACTCTTCTATAAGAAAATGTCATCGTCGATGACTCTTCTATAAGAAAATGTCATCGTCGATGACTTTTCTATAAGAAAATGTCATCGTCGATGACTTTTCTATAAGAAAATGTCATCGTCGATGACTTTTCGATAAGAAAATGTCATCGTCGATGACTTTTCGATAAGAAAATGTCATCGTCGATGACTTTTCGATAAGAAAATGTCATCGTCGATGACTTTTCGATAAGAAAATGTCATCGTCGATGACTTTTCGATAAGAAAATGTCATCGTCGATGACTTTTCGATAAGAAAATGTCATCGTCGATGACTTTTCTATAAGAAAATGTCATCGTCGCTGACTATTCTGTAAGAAAATGTCATCGTCGATGACTTTTCGATAAGAAAATGTCATCGTCGATGACTTTTCTATTTGAAAATGTCATCGTCGATGACTTTTTTATATGAAAATGTCATCGTCGATGACTTTTCTGTAAGAAAATTCCATCGTCGATGACTTTATATTCGATAAAGAATTTATATAAAAATGCAATTTCGACAAACTTTGATGAATTTTGACTTGTTTTAAAAGTAACCAGTAAGGAAAGGCAGAAAGTCGGGCGGGGCCGACTATATAATACCCTACACCTCCTTAACAATGCGATAAAGGTCATTGCGATAATAACTTGGAATAATTGGTAAGTCGGCAGCAACATATTATCTAATTCTGAGCCGATAATCGCTAAATTAAGCAATATTTGTTCCTAAATTGAGAAACATCTATCCGGAAAATATTAATGATCGGAAGTAAAGTACAACTTCTATAGCGCTTTGATACCAAATCGGGAGGAACATATATATGGAGGTTATATATAAATCTGAACCGATTTTCCCTGAATACTCATTCATGTAAAAATACCTCTTTCTGTAGAATTTCGTACTGATCGGATATAAAATACAGTCTCTACAGCGCTTACATGTCAAATCGGTGGTAACATATATATGGGGGCTATATCTAAATCTGAACCGATTTTCTCCGAATTTGGCAGTATTAATTCGTGTAATAAGAAACCTCTTTCTGCCGAATTTCGTACTGATCGGATTAAAATACACTTTTTACAGCACTTACATGTAAAATCGGGGGTAACATATATATGGGGGCTATATCTAAATCTGATCCGATTTTCTCCGAATTTGGCAGTATTCCTTCATGTAATAAGAAACCTCTTTTCGCCGAATTTCACACTGATCGGTTATAAAATAAATTTTACATGTGAAATCGGGGATAACGTATATATGGGGGCTATATCTAAATCTGAACCGATTTCTTCCAAATTTAACATTGTTCATTAATATAATAAGAGACCTCTTTCTGCTGAATTTCATACTGATCGGATATAAAACAAAGTTTTTACAGCGCTTACATATCAAATCGTGGCTAACATATATATTTTAACCAAATTAAATAGGGATCGTCCTTGGGCCAAAAAAAAGATATGTGTAAAGATCGGGCCATAATTGCGACCAGTACTTTGATTACAAGAATACATTTACAGACGGACAGACGGACATAGCTAAATCGACTCATAAAGTGATTACAAGTCGATCGGTATAATAAACAATGGATCTATCTCTTCTCCTTTTGGGTGTTACAAACAAATGCACAAAGTCATAATACCCTGTACCACAGTGTGGTGTAGGGTAAATTTTTTAAATAAATTTTTCTATAAAAAATTTAAATTCCATGAAATTTTTTATAAAATTGTAATTTAGACAAAATTTTCTATAAGTTTGAAATTCTGACTAAATTTTCGTAAATATGCACGTCTGTATAGAAGTTCAATTATGACAAAATTTGCCATAAAAATTCAATTTTGTCAAAGATTTCTATAGAAAGCATTTTTGTATAAATTTTCTATAAAAACTTAATATTGACGAAAAATTTCGATAAAGTTTCTGCAAAATATGTACCAATAAAAATTAAATTTCCACGATATTTTGTCAATATGTAAAAGTAATGTCGACGAAAAATACATTTCTGAGAAATTTTCGTCAAATTGTATGTGCAAAATTTTCTAAACAGATTAAATTTATAAAAAATTTGCATAAAAATACAATTTCCCAGAAATTTTCTGGAAAAATCCTATTTCCACACAAATCACAATAAAATTTCGAACAAATTTGGTATAAAAATGCATGTCGGCATTATTTTGTATATAAATAAAATTTATATACAAAAAAATTTATATATATAAAAATTATATTTATAAAAAAGTTTTAAATTGCAATAAAAGTGCAAGCAGGATGATATTTTCTAAACAAGCTCAATTTTGACAAATTTCCAATGCCATTTCGAAGTAAACATGGAATCGTCATTAAAAATTAATTATATAAAAAGAAAATAGTGATGACATTTTTGAGAAATTGCTAAATTTTGTAGAAATTGAATTTTTTAACTCTCGTCGAAAAGTATTTTTTGTCGACATTACATTTAAATTTTGCCAAAATGGAATTTTATAATTTAGTCGAAAATGCATTTTTCTAAATTGTTTAGATATTCAATTTTTGGAAACTTAATTTTTATCGATTGATATTTTATAAAAAATTCTGGCGAAATTGTCATTTTATAAAAATAACGTCAAATTGTATTTCTTATAAAAACTTTGCCAAAATTGAACTTCTATAGAAAATTTCGTCCCTATTGACCAACATTTAGTCAAAATTTCACTTATAGAAAATGTCGTCTAAATTTCAATTTTATTGAAAATTTCATTGAAATTGCATATTTATAGAAAGATGTATTAAAAACAATATTTGCCATTTTTTATGATTTTTTTAAAAGAAAATGTCAAAATTGATTTTTTGTTTAACAATTCATCGAAATTGAATATTTCGTCCATTTGCACAGAACATTTATGAAATTTTTTGAAAATTATATTTTTATACTAAATTATGCCGAAATTTCATTTTTAAATCAAATTTGTTCGCAAAATTTTATTATTCTAGGAAATTTTGTTGAAATAAAATTTTTATAGGAAATTTTTGAAAATTCAATTTATATAGGAATTTTCGTCGAAATTTTGTTTTTTTTTAGGAATTTTCGTCCAATTTTATTTTAAAGGCATTTTCATCGAAATTTTATTTTTATAGGAAATTTCGTCGAAATTTTATGTTTATTGAAAATGTCGTCATAATTATATTGTTAAATAAAGAAATTTTGTCGAAATTAAATTTGTATAGGAAATTTTGTCAAAAAGCTATTTTTATAGGAATTTTCGTCAACATTTTATTTTAAAAGAAATTTTATCAATATTTTATTTTTATAGGAAATTTCGTCGAAATTTTATTTTTTTTGGGAAATTTTATTTTAATAGGAATTTTATTGGAATTTTATAATTTAGTCGAAAATGCATTTTTCTAAATTGTTTAGATATTCAATTTTTGGAAACTTAATTTTTATCGATTGATATTTTATAAAAAATTCTGGCGAAATTGTCATTTTATAAAAATAACGTCAAATTGTATTTCTTATAAAAACTTTGCCAAAATTGAACTTCTATAGAAAATTTCGTCCCTATTGACCAACATTTAGTTAAAATTTCACTTATAGAAAATTTCGTCTAAATTTCAATTTTATTGAAAATTTCATCGAAATTGCATATTTATAGAAAGATGTATTAAAAACAATTTTTGCCATTTTTTATGATTTTTTTTAAAGAAAATGTCAAAATTGATTTTTTGTTTAACAATTCATCGAAATTGAATATTTCGTCCATTTGCACAGAACATTTATGAAATTTTTTGAAAATTATATTTTTATACTAAATTATGCCGAAATTTCATTTTTAAATCAAATTTGTTCGCAAAATTTTATTATTTTAGGAAATTTTGTTGAAATAAAATTTTTATAGGAAATTTTTGAAAATTCAATTTATATAGGAATTTTCGTCGAAATTTTGTTTTTTTTAGGAATTTTCGTCGAAATTTTATTTTTATAGGAAATTTCGTCGAAATTTTATGTTTACTGAAAATTTCATCATAATTTTATTATTATAAGAAATTTTGTCGAAATTAAATTTGTATAGGAAATTTTGTCAAAACGCAATTTTTATAGGAATTTTCGTCAAAATTTTATTTTAAAAGAAATTTTATCGATATTTTATTTTTATAGGAAATTTCGTCGAAATTTTATTTTTTTTGGGAAATTTTATTTTTATAGGAATTTCCGTCAACATTTTATTTTTATAGGAAATTTCGTCGAAATTTTATTTTTGTAAGGAATTTTCCTCGAAATTTTATTTTTATAGGAATTTCAGTCAAAATTTTATTTTTATAGAAAATTTCGGCGAAATTTTATTTTTATAGAAAATTTCGGCGAAATTTTATTTTTATAGAAAATTTCGGCGAAATTTTATTTTTATAGAAAATTTCGGCGAAATTTTATTTTTATAGAAAATTTCGGCGAAATTTTATTTTTATAGGAAATGTTGACGAAATTTTATTTTTATATTATTTTTATAGGAAATTTTGACGAAATTTTATTTTTATAAGAAAATTTTCTCAAAATTACATTTTTATAGTAAATTTCGTCGAATTTGAATTTTCATAGGAAATTGAGTTTTTATAGGAAATTTTGTGGAAATTATATTTTTATAGGAAATGTCCAAATATCAGTTTAAAACAAAAATACTTTGTCGATTTTGAATTTTTATAAAAAAACCGTCAAATTTCATTTTTATGGAAAATCAAGCAAAAGTTTATTTTTTATGAAAGAATTCTTCAAAATTTAATTAATGAGGAAATTTCGTTTTAATTTAATTTTTATAGAAAATAGCACTTTTAGAAAATAGTTCGTAGATACTTATTTTTTTCGACAAAATCTTCAAGAAGAATGCGATTTCGACGTAAATATCATTAACAAAAATCAATGTTAAATTTTTATAGGACATTTTTTCGAAATTTTACTTTTGTTGGAAATTTCGTCGAAAAATTATTTTTATAGGAAATTTCGCCGAAATTTTCGTAAAAATTTTATTTTTATAGGAAATTTCTCAAAATTAAATTTTTATAGTAAATTTTGACGAAATTTTATTTTTATAAAAAATTTTCTCAAAATCAAATTTTTATAGTAAATTTCGTCGAAATTGAATTTTCATAGGAAAATTTATGGAAATTGAATTTTTATAGGAAATGTTTTCCAAATTGCAGTTTACAAAATAATTCCTCGAATTTGCATTTTTATACAAAAAATTCGTCAAATTGCATTTTTATGGATAATTTAGCAAAAATTGATTTTTTGTGAAAGAATTCGAAAAAATTTGTAATTTATGAGGAACATTTAATTTTTATAGAAAATTTCACTTTTATATAATATTTCGTAGATACCTCTTTTTTTGTCAAAATCTTCAACAAGAATGCGATTTCGACGTAAGTATCTTCAGTAAAAATTAATTTCATATTTATATAATTTATACATAATTTTTTATAAAAATTAATTTTTGATGCAATTTTTTATAAAAATATGATATTTTTATATCGATGACATTTTCCAGAAAAATGTACCTGAAATTGTCTTTCCTTAAAAGGGCAATTTCGACAATAATTTCTTTAAAAATATTTTCGTTAATACTACTTCCGTAAAAATAAAAATTTGACAAAATTTTCAACAAAAAATTGATTCTGACTAAATATAAATGTGCAATTTAGTCGAAATTTTCTATAAACGTACAATTTCGACAATTTAAATATGCACTTCAACACAATTTTTCACAGCAAAAAATCGCCGACACACGTCTAACACGTCTAACTGTTATGTCTCTCACAAATAAACTAAACACAAACAAACTCAACTAAGAAAATATGTAATCGAATGCACATAGCCCACGAAATTTCAAAATTCACCTTTTCAATTGAACAGACAGACTTAATATATAAATTTGTTCCTGTTCTTTTTCATATTTGACTTAATGACTGACTTAAAATAAAATTCAATTTGCTATTCCCATTTGACCCGGGTATGCCTATGTTGGAATGATAATATTGCCATATTACAGATAATACCACAAAATATATTCAATTTGCCAAGTATTACTAGCAACCAAGATTTTAATACCAAATATGTCCACAAAATATCTAATGAATTTAAAACAGACTCATACACACACACACCCCAAACAACGCAGCATGTGATATTAATTACTATCATAGAGAGCCAACCGAAAATTTATCCAAATTCAAATTCAAAATCAATTCAAACCCAAATCTGACCAAAGAAACAATAAAAACAAATTGTCCGCATAATCAATGGATTTATTCCTTTTCGTGGCAAATTGTAAAACAATGGTCAAACGCAACGCAGTTTTTGTTAGTATTTTGAAAATATTTATTGATTTTTAAGGCCAAATAGTTTCCAACTACACACACCCACATGGTGGACACCCACAATCCACACAAAATAAATAATTACACCCACTCACAAATGCCTCGTATCGAATAATAATAATAATAATACAAAAATGTGTAGTGTTGTGCAGTAAATCACACCAATACAATTGTTGGCATACCGAACCACTCATTAAATATTTAAAAAATGTTGAAACGTTTAAATACATTACAATAATAGTAATAATAATAATACATAGTACATAATAATAGTAATACATAGTAGTTGCAGAGCAACACTTGTAAACTCGACCATAAATAAACATAACAGCGATAACAAAGCTTGTCGAGGATGTGTTGTGGATGAGAGTGAGAGCGAAAGAGAGAGAGACAGAGAAGAGGTATACATCCTTCCATGCACTGTGGTCATATATGCACGAACCCACACAGTGTTTTAAGTGTATGCAATGGTGTATAATCTCCCAGCCATACATAGATACACACACACTCACACATCACATTCGCATACTTACATACTCGTATATTGTATTGTGGAATTATGAAAGATATGCGAATGTATAAGAAAGGATTTTGCCCGTTTGCAAGTGGGTATGTGGGTGTATGGGTGCATGTGGATGTGTGTGTGAATGCATGCGTGCATAATGTTACGGTTGCTTACTGCCACACACCAACAAATTCCACACAGCCATTAATATTCGTATTCACAAGAGTGTTCCGATCTCTAGGGAATCGAAAATCGAAAGTTACAGTTGTCAATACTTTTTTTAAAGTTTTGGTTAAAAACTTTGACGGAAACTGACTATTTACTAGGGAGAAATATAATGTTTATGTAGAAATTTCATAATTATTATTTTATAAATTCAGAGGTTTTTTTTTAATTTGTATAAAAATGCATAAATAAATGGGGATTCAAGTTAATATTCCACATCACAATGAGAATTTGTTTCCCAATAAGTATGGAGAATATCAGTGGAATAGAATAACTTTCTTGTGGCCCTATGCTCCTCAATGGAGCAAAAAGGAATAAATAATAATAATAGATCACGAACAAAAATTAAAATTATATTCTTCGAACCTTTTGCAAATTCAGTTATGCAGCAATTGGTAATACTAGAATGTTAGAACTGAGAATTTAGGGAATAAAATTAGAAATGACAGAACAACTCTTATTATTATGGTATTTATCGTGGTGAAACACAAGTACAAATTTGTGTAAACGATTAATCACATTCAACGCCATAAGAAGGAAAATCTTAATTATGGCTTTAAGATGCAAAATTGGGAGAGAACATTTTAACGGAAATTGCAGGGACGAAACTTGAGCCTATAACGGTGACTATTTTTCCGAATGTTATCAAATAAAACAAGTAAGAAAAGGCGAAAGTGGGCGCCTAAAAGATACCCTACACAATCAATTAGCACACATATTGTTGCTCTAAATCTTTTTATACCCTCCACCATAGGATGGGGGTATATTAATTTTGTCTCTCCGTTTGTAACACCACTAAATATTGATCTGAGACCCCATAAAGTATATATATTATTATACGTCGCACTGTGGTTCAGAATTGAATTTTACTGGCCAAAAGTCAAATTTGTTTTCATCGCCGATTTCTAAAATTTTAATGCCATTCAATAGCAAACATATTGAGACTAGGGTAGCCAAGAAATCAGTAAGGAAAGGCTAAAGTCGGGCGGGGCCGACTATATAATACCCTACACCACTCTCGTAATATTGAATAACTCTGATGTATAAATTTTATAATTCATGTATAAATTGTTTACATAAATTTACTTTTGGGACATTTTATACTTAAATAATATCCTGTACCATAGTTTGGTGTAGGGTATAAAAACGATTGGTTCTAAAGAGCCAAATCGGACGAAACATATGTATGGGAGCTATAGCTAAATCTTAACCGATTTTCTTCAAATTCGGCAATGTTGGTTCATGGATCAAGAAACTCTACCATTCTAAAATTTCAAAATGATTGGATGTAAAATACAGCTTCTACAGGACTAAAGAGCAAAATTGGACGAAACATATATATGGGAGCTATAGCTAAATCTTAACCGATTTTCTTCAAATTCGGCAATGTTGGTTCATGGATCAAGAAACTCTACCATTCTAAATTTCAAAAAGATTGGATGTAAAATACAGCTTCTATAGGACTAAAGGGCCAAATCGGACGAAACATGTATATGGGAGCTATAGCTAAATCTTAACCGATTTTCTTCAAATTCGGTAGTGTTGGTTCATGGATCAAGAAACTCTACCATTCTAAATTTCAAAACGATTGGATGTAAAATACAGCTTCTATAGGACTAAAGGGCCAAATCGGGCGATAGATATATATGGGAGCTATATCTAAATCTGAACCGATTTCAACCAAATTCAATAGCGATCTTAATAGCTGCGAAATACTCTAAACTGCAAAATTTCACAACGATCGGAGTGAAATTGCGACATGTAGTCGACGAACAACTTTACATGGACAGACGGACGGACGGACAGACATGGTTAAATCGACTCAGCTAGTGATTCTGAGTAGATCGGTATACTTTAAGGTGGTTCTAGCTGTGTTATTTTCAGGTGTTACAAACATCTGCCGTGAAACAAACTTATAATACCCTGTACCACAGTGTGGTGCAGGGTATAATTAGCTCAACATATTCATTATTGTGGGCGTGGTGTGCTGCTAAAAACAAATATTTTATGTAATTTTGAAAAAAAAATAATTATACCCTACACCACACTGTGGTACAGGGTATTATTTACGTATAAAATGTCCCAAAAGTAAATTTATGTAAACAATTTATACATGAATTACAAAATTTATATATCAGAGTTATTCAATATTACGAGAGTGGTGTAGGGTATTATATAGTCGGCCCCGCCCGACTTTAGCCTTTCCTTACTGGTTTTTGTATATTTTTGTAGAAGGAAATTGCCATTTCTCGCAAACTATTGTCGATAGAGGTGGGATAGAACTCTTTGAGAAATTTCCAAAAGTATTACTGTACTATTTACATGTGGTTTGTTATATCATATTTCCACAGGTACTTTATTTTTGGCAAATTGGAATTTTAGTGGAATGAAACTTTTAAGCATCGAGAGACTTCAAGAAGAAAGGTGAAAGTGTCCTCTTTAAGCCTATATATACTTTTGTATCTGCCCGGCCAGCCTGTAGAACACTTTTTTAATTTTAATGAATTTACTCGAGAAAAAATTGATTGTTCTTTTTATTTTACATATCATATGACTATGTTGTAGGTACACCATGCCAAGTTGAGTGTGTTTTATGACATATTTATGACATCTTAACCCATTTTTTATGTTTTTTTATTTTACCTATGTTTATGCTACTTATGAACAGAGTATGACACTATACATGTAAGAAAAGGATAACATCCAGTGGCATTCGAATACAAACTCAGTTGCAAAATTATATCCAAGCAGAAACAATCAAATTTTAGAATATTACAAAAGTGGAGAACTTCAGCTACAAAGAATTATCCGAAGAGTATTTTAGAAACAAAATGAAGGAAGATGTTTTAAGTTACGTTCAAGCAAAGTAAATTCCTCAAGCATTGAAATACAATTGGAACTGCAAAATAAAGTAAAAATTTTCATCAACAACTTAACTAAGCGCTACACACAAGTTGGATAGAATAAATATAAATTGTATAAGACCTTTGCAATATGATTAGAGGGCGAACTTAGTGTCCAAGTATCTTCAGATAGTAAAAATCAAAACAATTGTGGGAGACCACAAAAAATTACTCGGCAACAGTAGCGATAGATCTAAAAGACGGAAACTTAAGGATATCATTGAAGAAATCGGATGTGAAACAATTGCAGAAAGCTTGTTATATGAATTGCGATCACATAAACAACGCACAAAAGCCGAAATTGTTGAAAAAGTTGTAAACAATATTCCTCTGAGAACAAAACGGACTATTAAGAGTATTTCAACTCCAAGCGATGAAAAACAATTCTCAAATGAAGAGGCATTATTTTTGGACTTGAACAGTTGTTTTTGGAAGATTTTGGAGAAGTGCGGTTTCACAAAGATTTCTCATTCGCTTGAGTGTAGAAATCAACCATATAAAGCTCCGTATCTGCCGTACAACTGCAGATGGTATCTTGGATTTAGGTGGATGAATACATGCGTCGACCAACGCCCCCACGCACAATGTGCATGAGTACCGTGTTCTGGACACTTTTTCCCTCCTCCTTGGTTAGGAGCGGAGCCTATCTAAAACTCCTGCCATTCTAAGGGTCATGGCTCCCGGCTAGTTTGCAACTCAACATCCGAGAATATTCTCTCCCAGCGATAACCACAGCCACCACGTTGCACCCAATAGGGTCCTCACCAATAGTCAGGCCGGAACCTGCGTTCCGACGGCTTTCCTGACTCCCGTGGTACCAGATTAAGTGCTCTGGTCAGACTGCGTAGCCGAAGATACTACCAGTTAGACTCCAGAAAATCTAGGACTGGTGACCCATCTGGGATCACTGTCCAGTCCCCATCCTGGGAATAGATGGGAACTATAGGATTCGTGGATCCCCCATACAATTGCAGTAGAACTGTTGATATCGAGTGTCCCGGCTCGGAAATCATGATCCAGTATGTGTGTTGCCAATTTTTATACATATGTATACACCACCATGTATAAAATACTTGTTTCTATAATAATATAGAAACAAAATGGTCTTGAAGCCGGGAGAGTATCCTAGTTAGAATTTACTGTTTTTGTTACATATATAAGTAAAAATAAATGCCTTCCCTTAATGTTGTACAAATACAAAATATAAAAAAAGTTTTGTGTGCAAGGTGTTTTTTTAAATATATAGGTGTTTTTTTTAAATATTTTTGACGAAAAAAAATTTTTTTTAGTTTTACAAAATTTAATATTTGTATATTATGGTTTATTTATCATGGTTTATTTATCAACGTATGACATTCTTTTAATGAATAAAGAAGATTAAAACAAAACAAAACCGCACATTTCCATGCTAGATATTAAAAAAAATCCAAAGGGCTGACCTTATTTTATTGAAATTAAAACTGGCGAAAAGCTTAAGGAGTTACCTGTCGAACAAAAAAAAATTACTAACATATCTCTATCGGTTCAAAGGTTACCGAGTTTTGGCCAGTAAAAAACGATTCTGAACTCCTGTGGGGCGGAAAGACAGACGGACATGGCTAAATCGTCTTAGAATTTTACGACGAATAAAAATATATATAAAGTATGGTTCAACCACTTTTGCACGATGTTAATGATGGTAGAAATATTTGTTGTAGTTGCAGGTTGTTTGAGATTGAAAATGGGCCATATCGGTCAAAGATTTGATATAGCTTTCCTATAGAGGTCGCTCCAAAATTCGGGTTTTGAGCCTTAGATACCATATATTTAAAGCAATTTAGCAGAAACTTTGCAGTTTGTATTCTATTTGGACAAAAATTCATCACAGCAAAAATTTTACAAATCGGTTCATATTTTGTTATAGTCACCCTATAGAGGTCGCTCCAAAATATACGTATTTATGCCATAAATAACACATTTTCGAAGCATTTTAACTGAATCTTTGCAGTTTGTATTTAATTATGACAAGAATTCATCGCAGTAAACATTTTGTAAATCAGTTCATATTTTGTTATATTCCACCTATAGATGTCGCTCCCAAAAACTCTTGTTTAAGCCATAAACACCACATTTTCTAAGCAATTTAGCTGAAACTTTGCAGTTTGTATTCTATTTTGGCAAGATTTCATCTGAATAAAATTTATACAAGTCAGTTTATATTTTGTTGTAGTCCCCGTGAAGTGTTAGCCCGCAAATATGCTAATTTAACCCATAAATACCTAATTTTTCAGATGAAGAGTTTGGATAAAGAATTAGAGGGCTAAAATTAGGCTAAAAATTGCAGTGTTCGTTTTATTAATAATTTGGTTACAAGATTTTTCCAGTAATACTCGTAGTATTGAATGCAATCCTTGGTGGAGGGTATATAAGATAACGCTTTAACTTGTTTTCTTTTACGTTCTACCCTTTTGTATCTGAAGTTATTGCCACTGAGTCTACCAAGTTACCAACTGAATTTCTGCTATGACTAATAGTTTCGGCGGTATTCCTTCTTTAAGTAATATCAGTCCGATTAATCCGATCCAATATTGACTCCAATTACTATATTACTATTACAATATTAAAAACAAATTAAAATTCGTTTTTTAAGAGCAATAGTTTAATATTTAAGTAACGTCATGCCACTTATTCGATCCCGCCTACATAAGTCGAAATTACTTTTATTGACTCCGAGATCTTTCAAACCAAACTGATTGTCTTCAATCCATAGTTTTTGGTCACAACTTCTTAAGGCATGGTCCGATTTGAAAATTATTTTTTTGAAATGTTGGTATTTTTCGGTATTTTGTTTTAAGAAAAAAATTAAAAAATATTAAAATTTTTTTGTGTGCAATTTTTAAGTTTTAAAATTTAAATGCAATTTTTTAAATCGTTGGTACTCTCCCATTTTTGCGAATTTTTTTATATTTTAAATTATTATTAATTCTCTAAAATATAAGCTTCGGATGAGAGTAGGCCTAAAATTACTTTTATTTATTTTAATTTTTAACATTTTTAAAGAAATTCGCTTCTAGCCACTGGGCTTATGGCTAAAGTCTTCGGAATAGATGTTCCACATCAAAGAACAAATTAAGAAGACACTTCTGGAATTACTTCTTCCAAATATATGATACACTAGCATTTAAATACCCGGCGATGCCCGGGTTGCCTTTGAAAACAGTGATCCAAACATTAGTATTATTTTTGATTTTGAATAAAAAATAGGACCCAAAAACTAAAAAAAAATTTGGCTATATCAAAATTTATGTAAAAATACGTATTTAAAATCTTTGGTTTACAAATACCTTCGAAAATTTGATCATACGCCGATCATTAAAAATTTGTTTAACATCCAGGATCAGTCTACTTGAAAGTCTATCAAACTCCAGATGCTCTCAAAAACTCAAACAAATTCACTGACAAGAGTAAACAATTCTGTAAATATGAAAGCACAACCTAAGAATGTACGATATGTGTGCAAACTTTCAAATTAATACTTTTATAGGGTCAGTGGTCAAGAGGTCACCAAATAAGTGGCTGAGAAACAAATGCATAATATGCCATGTATGTTTCAAATTTCGATATACTCGTATACATTTTTGTTTAAATATTACCGGTGAATATAGCGAGCGATATGTTTCGAAAAGACTTTTAAACATTATGTCTCCGTTTTTGTGTACCTCTTGTCCTCAGGCCGGACGGCGCATTTCCTTGAAGATAGTTTTATGCACATATACATATGTGCAGCTCCACAGATCTTTATGGGATTTTTGTTGGAAGAATGGAAAAATCTTAAAGAATTTTGAAATGTAGAAAATTGCTTTGGTCACTACTGACAACAATCTTAGAATTCAAAATTGTTTTTTCCAGTGTATACTACATATTATTTTATCTTTGTATAATTTAAGCGCGAGAGTTGACCACTGGCCAAAAAATGTTAATAGTCCGTAGGCTATCCCACACTGGAGTTTCTAGCTTTCTACCTGTTATATGAGCCGCAGCGGTCAAGCGGCCAAAAGTCGCTTGAATTAGTATTAACATTGCCAGTTTGGGCCCTTTAAAGTACAGAAAGAGTGGAAGTTGCATTGGTCACTGCTACGCTGGCCACAGTCTGAGATTTGACCGAATTGACAACGTTATATATGTATATCTTACCACATTATGTGGTGAGAGATATATTTTGAACAGGGGTTAGAAGTTTTACAATCTGTAAAATAGTGAACATTGTTTTGGCCACTTCTTCACTGACCACAGTCAGAGAATTCAAAATTATTATATTTACAAACTTTTAACTTTGTGTCCCATAAGAGGCTTCAGAAAGGGCAAAAACAATTGATAGCGCTATAACTGACCACCGGCCGAAAAATGTCTACGTGAGTAGCCCGTGGTTTATACAACACTCATGTCTATGAGAGTGAAATTTATGGGATTTTTAATGTATTGAAAGAATGAAAAACTCTTAAAGAATCTTGAAAGCCAGTAAACATTGAAAATGGTTTTGGCCATTGCTTAACTGACCCAATCGTAGAATTCAAAATTGCATTTCTCGGGTATAGTACTACATATTATTTTATCTGTGTATCATTTTAGGCGCTTCTGAAATACCTATGAAAAAATTTAAAATTTTGATAGCGCGACAACTGACTACGTGTCAAAAACGACTGTGTGAATAGCCCGAAGGGTATACAACACTCAAGTCTATACCAAAGCAAAATTTAAAGCTTCCTACTTCTTAAAGGTACCGTAATGGTCAAGCGGTCAAAAGTCGCTTGGTGTAAAATCGCATCCCTTGTAGATCAGTATACAAACATAAATTATTAGGATTATAGCTCTTAAAGGACTATTAAAGTACAGAAAGTGTGGAAATTGATTTGGTCACTGCTAAACTGACCACAGTCGGAGAAGTGACCGAATTGACAATGTTAGATTGGTTACCACAGTATGTGGTGAGCGATATATTTTGAAAAGGCTTTAAAAATTTTAAGACGCGGTTTTATGTCCGGTTTGACCTAAGACTGGACATCGAATTGTTATTTTCGCATGTCCATTGAGATCAGTCTGTACATATAAATTTGTAAATCATTGGCTCTTAAGGAACTTTTAAAATCAGAGAAATAATGAAAATTGTTCGGGTCACAGTTAAACTGACCACATTCAGATAATTCAAAATAATTTTTCGCGCATATATTTGCGGTTTATAGTACTTCATATATACAAGGTTTTAACTTTGTATCTTATAAGAGAATTCCGAAACGACAAAAACAAAACGCAAGTTTTTGATAGCGCTACAACTGACCACTGGCCGAAATATGATTAAGCGAGTAGTCCGTAGTTTATACAACACTCCAGTCTATGTGTGTGCAAAATTTCAGCTCTCTAGCTTTAACAGGAGCCTCTGTGGTCAAGTGGTCGAAAATCACTTGGCGGAAAATCGAAAATCAAAGTAGCCTATGGCACTTCCCAGGCATTGGTCTATCTGTCCACCAAGTTTCAAGAACATCGGTTCAGCCGTTTAGGCGTGATGCTGGAAGAAACAAACAAAAAGGCAAACAAACGATTTTATAATATTTTTATACCCTACACCACACTGTGGTACAGGGTATTATAACTTTGTGCATTTGTTTGTAACACCCAAAAGGAGAAGAAATAGACCCATCGTTTATTATACCGATCGACTTAGAATCACTTTCTGAGTTGATTTAGCTATGTCCGTCTGTCTGTCTGTCCGTCTGTCCGTCTGTCCGTCTGTCCGTCTGTCTGTGCATGTATTCTTGTAATCAAAGTACAGGTCGCAATTATGGTCCGATCTCGACGAAACTTTACACATATCTTTTTTTTGGCCCAAGGACGATCCCTATTCAATTTGGTTAAAATCGGTTCAGATTTAGATATAGCCCCCATATATATGTTACCCCCGATTTGACATGTAAGCGCTGTAAAAACTTTATTTTATATCCGATCAGTATGAAATTCGGCAGAAAGAAGTTTGTTATTATATGAATGAACACTGTTAAATTTGGAAGAAATCGGTTCAGATTTAGATATAGCCCCCATATATACGTTACCCCCGATTTGACATGTAAGCGCTGAAAAAATGTTATTTTATATCCCATCAGTGCGAAATTCGGCAAAGAGAGGTTTCTTATTACATGAAGGAATACTGCTAAATTCGGAGAAAATCGATTCAGATTTAGATATAGCCCTCATATATATGTTACCCCCGATTTGACATGTAAGCGCTGTAAAAACTGTATTTTATATCCAATCAGTGCGAAATTCGGCAGAAAGAGGTTTCTTATTACATGAAGGAATACTGCTAAATTCGGAGAAAATCGGTTTGGATTTAGATATAGCCCACATATATATGTTACCCCCGATTAGACCTGTAAGCGCTGTAGAAATTGTATTTTATATCCGATCAGTGCAAAATTCGGCAGAAAGAGGTTTCTTATTACTCGAAGAAATACTGCCAAATTTGGAGAAAATCGGTTCAGATTTAGATATAACTCCCATATATATGTTATCCCCGATTTGAAATTCAAGCGCTGTAGAAACTGTATTTTATATCCGATCCAGCGACATTCGGCAGAAAGAAGTTTCTTATTATATGAAGGAATATTGCCAAATTCGGAGAAAATCGGTTCAGATTTAGATATAGCCCCCATATATATGTTACCCCCGATTTGACATCTAAGCGCTGTAGAGACCCTATTTTATATCCGATCAGTACGAAATTCGACAGAAAGAGGTTTCTATTTTACATGAATGAGTATTCAGGGAAAATCGATTCAGAATTATATATAACCTCCATATATATGTTCCTCTTGATTTGGTTATAAAGCGCTATAGAAGTTGTACTTTACTTCCGATCATTTAGTCTCCAGAAAGATGTTTCTCAATTTAGGAAGGAATATTGATTAATTTAGCGATTATCGGTTCAGAATTAGGTACACGCTGAAAAAAAATCGCTCCTGTAGTATATTGTCCCAAGCATATTCGGCTTGAAACATATATATGTTTAAGGTACACTCTAAATATATAATATTTGGTACACACCAAAATTATATATTTGGGAAGATGTTGTTCTAACAAATCTTTGTTTACATCCAAATATATTTTTATTTGGACATTATTTCCGAAACAAATATTTATTTGTATTTAAGTATTCAGAAAATACCTAAATTGTGTTAAATTTTTCAGTAATTCTAAGTTAATTTTTAGAAATTGTTAATGTTTGTAATATAATAAACGAAATCGTATAAACTTGGATCAAAATAAATTATTTACTTTTAAATGATTGATTTATTATATTAAAATTTTAATGACTGATTTAAAACAGAAGTTAAATCTGGAAGGTACAATTCGAAACCAAGAAAAGTTAAAACTGAAATTCGAAAAAGTCAGCAAATGTTTTGAAAATCTTTTTTAAATAAAATATTATTTATTATTTATTTATTTATATAAATTACAATACAAAGTAAATTTATATTCTAATTATAAGGTCCTGGGAAAGGCCGGGTTACAAAGACCATATGGCTAAATTTTTGCAGCGACAGAACAGAGCCTCTGGTGGGAATCGAAGCCACGACCCCTAAACTCATAGGCGAGTACGCTACCAACTCACCTACTGGGGCGCTCCTAAATAAAATATATTTAAAGAAATTCCTAAACAATAATTTCATTTGTATTTAAACACATATTTTATTTGAGAAAGTTAGTTTGCAATGGTATTTTGTTGTAATATATTTAAAAATGCGTTACAAATATATTTTGTTGATTTTCAAATAAAATTTATTTGCTAGGAAATATATAATATTTAAAAATTTGTGTTCTAAATATATTTTCTTTCGATTCAAACATATCAAAAAAGGCGATTTTGGTCCGTGTATATCCACATATATATGTTCTTACCCATTTACCACTTATTCCAAATTATTATCACAATCACCCTTATCGCATTGTTAGGGAGGTGTAGGGTATTATATAGTCGGCCCCGCCCGACTTTCTGCCTTTCCTTACTGGTTAGGTTTAGGTTTAGGTTTAGGTTAGGGTGGCATCCGTATTTTTTTACAAGCTCACATAGACCAGTTTAGGTCCCTAGTGTTACCACGGGCTGAAATGCCCCTCATCGAAACCAACCTGTTTGATATATAAATTTATCGATAGTACGAATATCAGTACTGGAAAGATCTGTTGACTGCCTAAAAAGGCCGACCCCAGTATGTCCAGTCGTCGTTTACTCAAAGCGGGACAGTCGCAAAGCAAGTGCTCAATGCTCTCCACTTCTTCCTCATCTCCACAGCTTCGGCAGAAGTCATTGGAGTCAATACCCAATCTTTTGGCGTGTTCTCCGATCAAGCAGTGTCCCGCCAGAACCTGTACTAACGTAGACAATCGTTTCCTCTCTAGTGCGAGGAGATATTTTGACCTTCTCAGGTCATACCTTGGCCAGATTTGTCTAGCTACCCTGCAGGTGCCGATTTCTGTCCATCTTTCGTTGGACTGCCTGATTGCCTCTTGCCTAAGCCAAAGCTTGCACGTGGATAGTGGCGCACCAATATATGCAAATTCTTCGAGAATTTGTAATGTCGTCCCTTTCCTAGCAAGTTCATCGGCTTTGCAGTTCCCCGGGATATCCCTATGTCCAGGCACCCATATGAGGTGTATATTAAACTGCTCAGCCATCTCGTTAAGAGATCTGCGGCAGTCGAGGGCTGTTTGTAAATTTAGTGATGTTGCCGCCAGAGAATTGATGGCAGCCTGGCTGTCCGAGTAAATGACAACGCCAGTGTTGGTTA
Organism: Eudasyphora cyanicolor; assembly: GCA_963930755.1. Classification (NCBI taxonomy): domain Eukaryota; kingdom Metazoa; phylum Arthropoda; class Insecta; order Diptera; family Muscidae; genus Eudasyphora; species Eudasyphora cyanicolor. The sequence continues at coordinate 38,828,560 of OZ005737.1, read as the reverse complement.
CTATGTTGCGACTCAGCCACTTGGCGACTTCCCATATTGCCATTATTTCGGCTTGATAGACACTGCAGGTATCTGGTAGTCTGTGAGCTATATCCAGACTAAGTTCTTCACAGTGTACTCCGAAGCCAACCTTTTCATCAAGCTTCGAACCATCCGTGTAAACGTGGAGATGGTTTCTATTACCTGGTATTCTGCCGACCCATTCATCTCTGGCGGGAATCATAGTGATGTAATTTCTCTCGAAAGTGTACACAGTTGGTATATAGTCCACTCGGTCGGTTACCATAGCACTACACTTTCATATCCTCATGTGACCATAGTTATTGTACCTCCACATTGATAGGCACTTTAATCTTATTGCCGCTTTGGTTGCAACTTCTCTCGCCACAATATTAATCGGCAGTATATGGAGTAGGGATTGTAGAGACTCGGTCGCTGTAGTCCTTAAGGCTCCGCTTATGCTCAGGCAGGCAGTTCTCTGAACCTTTGTTAGTAGGTTGGTAATGGTTAGTTTGTCAGTTGCCGTCCACCATACCACAATACCGTATAACAGTATTGGACGAACTACTGCTATATATATCCAGTGGATGATTTTAGGAGAGAGTCCCCACCGCGACCCTACAGCCTTTTTGCAGGAATATAAGGCGACGTTGGCATTCCTTACACGTTTTAATACGTTAAGTCTAAATAACATTTTCCTATCTAGAATTATTCCTAAAAATTTTGCACTTTCAGAAAAGACTAGATCTGTTCCATTTATCCGAGGTGGATGGTCCACATGTGGGACATTATTCATCCTAGTAAAGAGAACCAATTCTGTCTTGTTGGGGTTAACGCCCAAACCGCTGCTTCTGGCCCATCTAGCCAACTTGTTCAGAGCCACCTGTAGGATGTCTCTGAGGATGTTTACGAATTTGTCACTCACTGCGATTGCCACGTCGTCCGCATATGCCACGACCTTGCAGCCACAACGTTCTAGATCTAGCAGGATTTCATTCACCGCTAGGTTCCAAATTAGTGGAGACAGTACTCCTCCTTGCGGGGTCCCTCTGTTTACATACCTTGTTAGAGTTGTGGACCCTAGACATGCTTTTATGCGTCTTCTGGTGAGCAGACTTTGAATTAGTCCAATCAAACTAGTGTTAACTTTTAGATGTGAGAGCGCCGCAATTACCGCATCTGAGTGAATGTTGTTAAAAGCCCCTTCTATGTCAAGAAATGCCACCATGGTGAATTCCTTGAAATGCAGGGACGATTCGATAGTGCTCACAAGTTCGTGCAGGGCTGATTCTGTAGACTTGCCCTTATTGTAAGCATGTTGGTTCCCCAACAGGAGTTTTGTGTCCAGGTTTTCCCTAATGAAATGATCTAAAAGTCTTTCCAGACCTTTCAATAGGAAGGAGGATAGGCTAATTGGTCTGAAGTCTTTTGGCCTATTGTGTGATATCTTTCCCGCTTTAGGTATGAATACCACTTTGGTATCCCTCCATCGATTCGGGATGTATGAAAGCCTGATACAGCCTACATAAATTTTCTCCAGCCAGGGGATAATGTACTTTAACATTTTCTGCATTTCTGCTGGAGTGATGCCATCTGGTCCAGGTGACTTGAAGGGCTCAAAGCTGTTAATAGCCCAGCTTATTCTGGATCTCTCAGTCAAGAAGCTAGCGACGCTCGCAGTCCACTCGCACTCTTGTTGGTTTTATAATATTAATAGGATATATATATATATTTTTTTTTTGTCTTCATTAGACTCACTCCTTTTCTTCTCAGGGGATAATTCGATCACAAAATCATCGATCTGATGATTTTTCACCTCAATTACAATACATTTAATTTTTAAATGCAGCATCCTAATATTCAGGCATTGTATTTATATTTATGTAAAAATGTGATATATATGTGTACATGTGTATGTGTGTGTGGGGCAGCACCATCCTGGTCGTTGTGAAGGACAAATAATGTTGGAAGATTTACAACCTTATTGGTGTCGAGTGCAATAAATAATGTTGCAGCATTACATACGCACATAGATATGTAAATGCCAGGAGTACATGAGGAAAATATATGCAGTTCTTCTCTTTTTGGATACATATAGATAACGTATTAAAAAAAAAACTCTAGAGAGAAATAAATAAATTTAGATTTTTAAAAGATTACAGTAGTAATTTACTTTAGCCTTCTTTAATTTTGTAAATTGTGAATCGAATGCCATTTTTAGATAATTTCTTTAAGTGTATATAAATTGTATACTATGTTTATTGTTATGTATGCACATCTATGGTATGTAGTAATGTTTCAATTATTCTCATTACATTCATAGATCTTTCGGGGGTTTCGAATCTGTATAACTGATGCAGGCATGCACTAGCACACGTGAATATTAGGGTGGGGAGATAATACTTTCTATACGATTATATGAGAGTTCAAATAAACACTAGACCAAATCTAAAGAAAACTTTTCTTTTTGGCCAGTGTTAGTTCAAGAGCTATATATATCCACTTGTAAGTAAATTCAAATTATTATTAATCATACGCTACCGTGCACTGCGGGGGGAAGAATTTCGAAAAATGGAAATAAAATTTGCATTTTTTATACTCTTTTTTTTAAACGTGAATGTTATTTAATATACAGGGGCGGACATACTTCGAGACATCGCTTGTAGAGAATTTGTCAAAATATAAAAACTTTTGTTGTTAATCCAGTTAGGTTAAGATGATTTCATTTTATTTTGCTGGATCGATAGCTTTGCATAATATTGCTAGGATTTTACTCTTTCGGTGTAGTTATTGCATTCAAGATTGAGCACTTCTTAGCTTACTTTTTATCATGGTGTATAAGCGTTTAATAGCAATAATATATTCCAAAAAAGAAAAACAAGTACATATAGTTGTTCTAAATATAAAACGATTATCTATAAATTCGCTGTGCTTCCTATTGGATTAAAAAATCTACTGCTATTGGTGCATCAGAAATGGTACCACACGTTTCTTACGATGGAGGACGCTCCGCTTACGGATCAGGGCTTCCTGATGATAAATCTTTGGGGATTTACCTCTTGTCGCTGTTGTATGTATTGTCGCCAGATGCATTTCAGATATTCTGATTTGTTCTCCCTTGTTACTATCGTTTACCTTTAGATCAAACATTTTGTGAAAGAAATAGTTCTGTCTTACTTGGATTTATTCGAAGAGAACAAAGCCACGAACTCTGGCCAGATATCCCAAAAACGAATTCTTAGATGATGTATTTTGGCGCTAAATTCGGTAAGTCTCCGGGAAGCGCTAGTTCAGCATGCTGATGAGGAAATAATACAGCACATCTTCCTTACTAACCTGCTCAAAAAAGTGAGGAGTTTTTCCTGGATGTATTACATTACATTTGCAGTATATTCGTACTTGCTGTCGAACAAAAAGAGTAGTCTTTGATCCATATTAGCTCTAGGTTAGGTCAGCTTATGATTGTAGTAGTCTATGATGAGACTAGCTTAGGCTAAAAGCCTCTGGTGTTACCGTAGGGACTAGCAATATTTCTAGACCCTCCTGTTGAAGCGCTGTGATTACCCTACATAGTCCATAAGTTTACCGATGACACCATCCGGATATGCAAATCTGCTAGATCATTAAAGGAACAAAAGCCCTGAGTAGTGAACCTTTCGTTCGAATGTTTTAAGCACGTACAGATGGTATTTTTACTGAAACATCCTCCTATTCTTTTTCATTGCATCTGAAAAGGTCGTTGATGGAAACTTTCAATCTCACTGCGTGCCCCCCCCTACTAGACAGTGGCTCATTATAACGGACACAGTTAATGAAACTTCCCATCCTGATAATATTGTCAGATCTAAGGATGGTTTTAAGGTTTAAGCGGTTCCACATGTTTAAGCGGTTCCACATGTTTCTGGAGTTTTTACAATTCCTTACTGAAACCCATCTTTTGTATTTAGTTTAGGTTAGGATTGTGAAAGTTTGTGATGATATTAAGGGAAGTCTGTGATGAAGGCTTACAGCTTTATTTGAGATTGTCAATTAATATATATAGCCCCTTCCGTTTTGTCCAGAAAACATTAACAGATTTTAGGATCGTTGCGAACTTAAGCGAGTCCACATGTTTCTTAAATGTTTACAAGTGTTAACCGAAACCCTGCTACTGTTAGTCGCCTCAAGTGCCTATTCACGCTGAATAAGTTTTTATGTTGGAAGGGGCATGCTCACAGATTCAAATGTCCCTGGTATTTGTAAGATTTAACTAGGCCCGGCATCCATATCTGTTGGATTTTGAACTGCTCAATCATTTCGTTAAGGGATCTGCGAAAGTTGAGGTACTATTTTCTTGAATTCAGGTATTCATAGTCCAGGGATTTGATGGTAGACTGCTTATCGAAGAATATCAAGATGCTAGAGACATGACCTCAAATTCTAGTGTCCCTTGAATTTGTAAAATTGACCCCGGGCCGGCAGCCATATTAGTTGGACTTTGAACTGCAAGATAATTTCATTAAAAGATCTGCGGAAGTTGTGGTATGTTCTTGAATTCAGGTATTCATACATAATTCAGGGATTTAATGTTGGTTTGGTTATCGGAGAATATATTTATTCCACTGGTACGTTATAGTTCATCTATTTTACTACCTCCCTAATTGTAATCTTTCTATGAGCTATAGATAGATATATGCCTTCTGAGTAGACCCGAATCCAATTGTATCGTTATGTTTGGAAACATTAGTATATAATTTCACACATCTGTCATTAACCCGGAAAGCTCTGTAAGATAATTATTAATCAATCCCACCAACATTTGCATTAAGAATGATTATAAATTAATTAACCGGAAGTCTAGCGGCCCCAACTGGGTAGGCTTCTCTGTTTTAGGTTTTAGTCTCCCTCTACTTGATGGGCATATATGACAAATTAATATTAGGCGTGTTTTCGTTACACCATACGTGCTTAATTTGTATGGGGAGCTAAGCACTTTTAAGCACTATTAGTTCCCGATGAAGTTTGGTGCTTGTGTTCATGTCTTAATCGAGTATGATGTTGCCAGATTGGGCACCCTATATTTAGCAATATGGCATCCCATTTTTGGAGAGATTTTATCAATTATTGTGAATTAACGGGAAGAAGAAGAACACAAATGGGAAATTATTTTAATATTTGCAAAAGAGTGTAAACAATTGAACATAGAATAGTAAATATATGTTTTATAAATACTTTTCACGAATTTTTAGTCTGTTTCGCACTGTTCTTTCTTCGTAACTCATGACACCATTGCTACCAGATAGTGAAAATCCGCCACTTATTGCTTATGTGCCAGTTAGTGGAAGTCAGTTGTTTTCGTTGCAAAGTGCTAAACTAAAAGTGCTAGCTTGTAACGAAAACATGCCTATTGTCACCGTGTACCTACATAATTGAGAAAAGACATTATTCATGTGTGCCACGGCATGTAATTTGACTGACAGGCCATGGGATGTGGTCTTTGTGGGCCCAAGGTATCTTGTACTTGGTAAAAATGTGCTTAACAATCCCTGATGGCAGAACCTGCTGATTATGAAGGAAACAGGAAAATGTGTATCCAGAAGTATTTCTTAGCGCTTCCTCACTTTTTGATCTTGTTTGTATTCGATTACAGTTTCAAGATTGTTCTTCAATTGAACATGTTGCTGATGACTCTGTCAGTGAGTTTTCAAGGAAACGTGTGTTAAGAAAAATATTTAGTGTCTCCTCTCTATGAATATTCCATCTATACCTAAAGTTTTAGAAAGTATTATGATAGAGTGATAGTCCATAATTTTTGAGTCCTGCGTGGGAAGGTTTCCTTGCATTAGTTTAGGATACTACCTTAGCCCCTACCTTTATTAAACACCCCATGAGTCTTTTTTTATGAAAGAACCCTTTTAAATGAAAACAAACGGTAAAATTGACATTGGAATGGCATTGAAGGTGAATTGCCACCATTTGAAATATCCAAATACATGTCTAAAAGAATACATACAGTATCTGAGCCTACAATGCCTGATTAGTTAGATTTGAAACCAACTAAATGTTCAGTATTTGTTGGCAGAACTTCGAAAACTTGTCTCAAGTGGTTGTCTACGGAGGAACAGATAACCCAACTGATCGTCTACTAAAGGAGTAGATAACACATCTGAACCTCTGCTAAGGCGTAGATAACACATATGTTCCTATGCTAAGGAGTATATAACTCAAATGGTCGTCTATTAAAGGATGGATAACCTAACTGGTTGTGTATTAAGGAATAGACCAAAAGGTCGTATACTAAGAATTAGGTAACGAAAATAGTCTTCTAATAAGTAGTAGATAAGTCAAATGATGGTCTACTAAGATGTAGATAAGCTAAATGGTCCTCTACTATTGAGTAGATAACCCAACTGGCCATTTTTTTGGGAATAGATCATCTAATAGAATACCTACATCTGGTCCTCTACTAAGGAGTATATAACACTTTTGGTTCTCTACTAAGCAATAGATAAACCAAATGGTTTTCTATTAAGAAAAAAAAACATGTAAGAAAGTTTCAGTCGGGTAAACCGACTAAGGTATACCCTCACTTTGTGAGTAATGTAATATTGAATATTCCACGAATTATTCTGTCAGTTTGTATGGGAGGTACCAGAACGGGTTTAACAAATACACCTATTTTTCGCTGAACAGTAGATACTTTAAATAAATTGCACTGTGCCGAATTGTAAGCGTTTATGTGGACTGGTATATTAACGTTATGAGATATTTAATTGTGGTATGATTTGGCCATTTTGTGTGGGAGGTACAACTTTTGGTGCAAAATGGTAACTTTGTGTGAGAGGTACCAAAAGGGGCGTGACAATAACGCCCATATTTCACTGGACTGTAGGCACTGTAAAAGCATTACGCTGTACAAAATTTCAAGTATTTTTATACACTGGTATTAATGTTATAAACTGTTAACTTTTGGTGCAAAATGGTGCATTTGTGTGGGAGGTACCAAAAGGGGCGTGGCAACTTCGCCCATTTTTCTCGAGTTGATAGCGACTAACAGACTTATACTATGTGTGGAATTTCAGAAGATTCGAATACGTATAATAGCAGTTATTAAAGAATCAATATTTCACAACATTTTAACCCTTTGTGCGGGAGGTACCAGATGGAGTGGACCAATATGGCCCATCTTCGAACTTAGCCGGAGATAGAAAAAAATATTACCACATACCAAATTTGAAGTCAATTGGTTACTCCTTTCGAGAGTTATCGTGCGCACCAGTCAGCAGACAGACAAACAGACAGACGGACATTGCTCACTCGACTTAAAATGATCCAAAACGAATTTCCGCCGAACATACTTGGGGTCTTAGGTCACTCCTTCGATGTGTTACACTTTTTTCCGTAGCAAATGATACCCTCGTCACACTAAAGTGAGGGTATAATAACTGATGGCGTATTAAGGAGTACATATGTAAGTCAAATGGTCGTATGCTAAGATGTAGGTAACCGAAATGGTCCTCTAATAAGTAGCAATAAGCCAAATTATCGTCTACTAAGATGTAGATAAGACATATATAAGCCTACTAATAAGTAGTTAACCCAAACTGGTCATTTATTTGGCAATATCGTCTAAATAATAACTACAGTACTTAACTCATAGCATAAGTTAGATTTGAAATCAGTTAAAAGTTTACTATTTAATGGTTAAACTTTGAAAACTGGTCTCAACTGATCGTCTACGGAGGAATATAAGTATATAGCCCAACTGATCGTCTGCAAAGGAATAGATAACCCAACTGATCTTCTGCTAGGGAGCAGATAACACATCTGGTCCTCTACTAAGGAGTAGATAACACTTTTTGTGTCCTACTGAGGAGTAGACAACACATCTGTTCCTACACTAAGGTGTAGATAACCCAAGTGGTCGTCTTTTAAAGAAAAGATAACCTAAGGTATAAGCCAAATGGCCATATACTAAGAAGTATACGAGTACAACCAAAATGTTATAAGTAGTAGATAAGCCAAATAATCATCTACTAAGAGGTAGATAAGGCAAATGGTCGTCGACTAGGATATAGGTAAACCAAATGGTCCTCTGCTTACCTCAACTGGTCATCTATTTAGTTATAGATAACCAGCTGGACTTCTACTAAGCAGTGGACAAAACAACTGGTATTTTATTAAATAGTAGATAATCCAACTAGACCTTTACTTACGACAAGTTAGGCTATCTAACCCAACTGGTTATCTACTATGTGGTCGATTTTTCCGATATATTATGTATTATATTTGATACAAATCAGATCTTTGATAGGTCCCAATTTATCCAGTAATAGGATCAGTAGAATTAGGTAAAATTGCAATTCATTTCACATAGGGTACACATATATATGAAACATTAATGATGTCAAAGTAAAATGTTTTCAGTTATGGAATTGACCTGTGAGCCTAAGCTTGTAATTCTGCCACGGACCTTGTTTGCTCCTCAAATGTCCGAAGTATCGGGGACAATGACAGATGTTGCTGATGTCTCAAATATGGAGTTAAGAGCAGGATCATGTGTTTCGGGAACAGCCTTAGTTATTCCTCACTGGATTACACCCTTGCATACCTATGATTCAATCCATATTGTTTTTGATTTTATCTATAATTTTTAGAAGGACCGTTGGTCCTAACTGGGAGGCTTCCCCGTTTTAGGTATGAATGAATACTACCTTAGTATATGATTCTATCTATTCAATTTTTAGAACGAATGATTACAGACCATTTATATTTAGTGGGAAGGCTTCTCCGTTTTAGGTATGAATACTCCATCAACTCAGTGGGTATAGATGAAAAATTAATAATGCCAGTGTTTAGCTCTATAAGCCACGGACTTAATCTGTCAGCTATCATATAAAATTCAGTTGTCGAGACAACTGATGGTCTTTCAGCTCACAAATTCAATCACAATTGTACTACAGAGACCGATTCTGCTGGCGGCTGAGGCATGAAGTTACAAGAGGAAATGTTTAGCCAGAAGGAACATCAGCTCGTCCTTACTGAACTCCACCCTAATGTACCTATCAATCTTTTCATGCTTTTAATCTTTAAAACGCTCTGATATAGGATCAAGTTTTTTCAAAAGATTAGTACGCATTGCAAAATAATCCCTCATATTTATTCCACCACCCTAATATACTATACCAATGCTTCTATTCATATGCTTATACACGAGCATGTATTTAGCTATCTCATCTGTGAGTGGTGGTGGGTGGGATTTTGTGGAATGTTTGGTATTATGGCGTTTGGTTGCACAATTTTTGGCCATAAATTTAGCCATTAACTCAATCGTATTGTTGCTGTTACTGAATGGATAATGCAAATGTAGTTGCAAATCGGCAATTTTTTCTTTGAATGGGTGGGCATGTGTGTGTGTGCGTTTAGATAATCTGTAAGTTATGTATGAATTTGTAAAATCTTGGCCGAACACACACATTTTGGCAACAATTTATGCAATTTCCTCTGTCATCGCTATAATTATGTTCAAATTACCTTTCCGAAAATGTTTTAGATGTCTCCATTTAGGGGTATACCGTAATTATTGTTGTCGTAAAACATCCTGGACCCTATTTGTCGTCTATCTGCCTGTCTGTCTGCCTGTTTGCCTTCTGTCTCGGTCTGTTGGCCTGTCGTCGGTGTTGTGTTATGCCCATTGTAGTTTTGCTATCTGTTTCCTGTTCCGGTTTTTTGGAATGACTGCTACTATTGTTGTTGTGCATGTCTGTGTGCTTGTTGTCGGAGAAGGAGGCGTTACTTGTGCGTGTTTCCTGTTTTGTAATTGTTCTATTTAAATTTTGTTATTATTGTCCTACCTCCCGTTTCGGCCTCCACTGACCGCCCCCTCAAACACTTGTACATATTGTGATTTACTTTTGGGGATTTTTCATTTAGAATTTATTACCTTAATTAAAATTGAGTTGAAATTAATTTTCATTCGTGTAATTGCATGTGTTTATGCGTCTGTGTGTCCTTTAGATATGCATTAGAGATGTCAAATTTCAATTAATGGCTTTGTATTGTTATTGTAGTGTGTCCATCTGTGTCTGTGTGTGAGTGGTGGAGGACTTTGCTATGTGGGTCGGTGATTATTTTCCTAGAGGTTTCGCTGTAATCTATTAATGGGTTTCGCTTCGCATGATAAATGGCGATGTGTCAATGTGTAACACATGAGAGAGAATACAATCGAGGTTAGTGGCCCTACAAAATAGTGACAAAGCATTATTGTAAGTTATTATTATTCAACATCATTTTTACATTTTACATCTAAAATTTAAAAGAATTAATTGACACTTAAGGTGCTGTACGATTTGACAATGAAAGACTATTAGATAAGATTTGTGAAAGACCTTCAGCGGAAGACTCATTTTTGTTTTATGACTCAGATAGAATTTTATTGGCAAAAACAATTAAATTTAGAAAATCCTATTGCTATTTAACTGGCGTATAACGCTACCACAGCCTTCTTTGCTTTTCCCAGAATGTTGAGTTTGAAGTGCAACTTCCTGTCTAGTAAATACCTAAGAATTTTGCGCTTTCTTTTCTCTCCTGCTGAAAAGAACTAGTTCCTTCTTGCACCAAGATAATTACCGGAAGCCCACCTTGCGGTTGTATGAAGGGCCTGCTGTAGGATGTTCCTGGGACTATCCTGAAACTTCCCTATAACAGCTATTGCCACGTCATCTGCATGGGCATCAACTCTGACATCCATCATCTGCAGAGAAAGCAGAATATTGTTCATGGAGAGATTCCATAGCAGAGTAGATAGAACTCCCCCTTGAGGCATTCCCTTGGTGACAAATCTATGGAGGTCAGTTGACCCTAAGCTAGCTGAAAAGCGTCTCTTAATCAGAAGGTTATGAATAGACCTCGGATTTTATGCATATTTTAATTTTTAATCCGATTAGACGATTTATCGTTCAAATACGAGTATAGAACATTTTAGTGCATATCGAAAAAATGCCACGGTTGCTAGAGCCGTACTTATAGCGTCCGGATTTATATTGTTGAAGGCCCTCTCTAAATCTAAGAAAGCTACCATAGTATATTTCTTAACAGAGAGGGATCCTTCAATAAAGTTGACTAGATCATGCAGGGCGGTTTCTGTGGATTCGCCCTTGAGCAATTTTAGTCCTAAGGTAATTATCTATTAATCTCTATAGAGTTTTAGAGAAAAATGACGATATATTGATTGGCCGGAAATCCATAGCTCCAGTGTGCGACGGCTTTCCCGCTTTAGGGATGAAAACAAACTTGGTTTCCCCCATTTTGTTCATGTGAATGCCTGATTGATACAACATGTGTACGAGTATATCTCTCTGAGCCAGGGAGCAACTATATCAGCCACTGTCTGTGGATTCACCTTCGAGACTTTGTCTGGTCCTGGTGACTGAAGATTTTAAGCTTTTGATAGCCCAAAGAATTCTAGATTCAGTTAAATTCTCGCTGGCGATCTCTGCAGTTCAAGGAATGGTTGCGCTTCAAGAAAATGTGTATCCAGAAGCACCCGACGGATTCCTCGTTGGACGCAGTCCAAGAACTAACATATTTCTTGATGTACCCAATAGTAAAGGGTGGTCCAACCAAAACGCACGATGTTAATTGTAAATAAAACACCAAGTTTTCAGAGAATTATCTTAACATTATTATTTATTATGATAGAAGAATCTATGACAATTATGTGTGAAACAAAATATCGGCCAAATTCTCGCCACGGCTTCGGCGGCATACCTCTATCCGATAGTCCGTTAATGTGCCAAATTATCTCATCCTTTAGTTCTTGAATTTTTCTTGGCTTATTAACGTACACTTTTTCTTTTAAATATCTCCAAAGAAAGAAGGCCAACGATGTCAAATCACATGACCGTGGCTCCCAATTAACATCGCCACGACATTAGATAACACGGTCATTGAATTTCTCGTGCAAAAAAGCCAATGTTTAGTTTGCAGTGTGGCAAGTGGCACCATCCTGTTGGAACCACATATCGTCCAGGTCCATATCCTCAATTTGTGGCCACAAGAAGTCCATTATCATCTCGAACACCATTCACGGTAACTGCTTGACCGGCCTCTTTTTCGAAGAAGTACGGTCCGTTGACGTCGCCAGCTCTTAAACCGAACCAAACAGTCACTCTTCAACAATCACTCATGGATTCTCATTTGCCCAAATGCGACAATTCTGCCTGGTAACGAATCCAAAACAAATTGTTTTTAATGGTTAATTTTTTTTTTAATTTTGTTTGTATTTGGAGCTTATACAGGGTTTTCCAACAAGAGGTGTTATTTTGAATCACCCGGTATTTCGGTAGCTGTCACTTTTGAAGCTTTTATTCTTTGACATTTGACAAGTAGAAACTACGCCATTACTAACCAGTAAGGAAAGGCTAAAGTCGGGCGGTGCCGACTATATAATACCCTACACCACTCTCGTAATATTGAATAACTCTGATATATAAATTTTGTAATTCATGTATAAATTGTTTACATAAATTTACTTTTGGGACATTTTATACTTAAATAATACCCTGTACCACAGTGTGGTGTAGGGTATAAAAACGATTGGATCTAAAGAGCCAATTCGGACGAAACATATATATGGGAGCTATAGCTAAATCTTAACCGATTTTCTTCAAATTCGGCAGTGTTGGTTCATGGATCAAGAAACTCTACCATTCTAAATTTCAAAATGATTGGATGTAAAATACAGCTTCTACAGGACTAAAGGGCCAAATCGGACGAAACATGTATATGGGAGCTATAGCTAAATCTTAACCGATTTTCTTCAAATTCGGTAGTGTTGGTTCATGAAACAATAAACTCTACCATTCTAAATTTCAAAACGATTGGATGTAAAATACAGCTTCTATAGAACTAAAGGGCCAAATCGGACGAAACATATATATGTGAGCTATAGCTAAATCTTAACCGATTTTCTTCAAATTCGGCTATGTTGGTTCATGGATCAAGAAACTCTACCATTCTAAATTTCAAAACGATTGGATGTAAAATACAGCTTTTATAGGACTAAATGGCCAAATCGGACGAAAAAATCGGAGCTATAGCTAAATCTTCACCGATTTTCTTCAAATTCGGTAGTGTTGGTTCATGGATCAAGAAACTCTACCATTCTAAATTTCAAAATGATTGGATGTAAAATACAGCTTCTACAGGACTAAAGAGCAAAATCGGACGAAACATATATATGGGAGCTATAGCTAAATCTTAACCGATTTTCTTCAAATTCGGCAATGTTGGTTCATGGATCAGGAAACTCTCCCATTCTAAATTTCAAAACGATCGGATGTAAAATACAGCTTCTATAGAACTAAAGGGCCAAATCGAACGAAACATATATATGGGAGCTATAGCTTAATCTTAACCGATTTTCTTCAAATTCGGCAATGTTGGTTCATGGATCAAGAAACTCTACCATTCTAAATTTCAAAACGATTGGATGTAAAATACAGCTTCTATAGGACTAAAGGGCCAAATCGGACGAAAGATATATATGGGAGCTATATCTAAATCTGAACCGATTTCAACCAAATTCAGTAGCGATCTTAACAGCCGCGAAATACTCTAAACTGCAAAATTTCAGAACGATCGGAGTGAAATTGCCACCTGTAGTCGACGAACAACTTTACATGGACAGACGGACGGACGGACGGACGGACATCGTTAAATCAACTCAGCTAGTGATTCTGATTCGACCGGTATACTTTAAGGTGGGTCTAGCTGTGTTATTTTCAGGTGTTTCAAACATCTGCCGTGAAACAAACATATAATACCCTGTACCACAGTGTGGTGTAGGGTATAAAAATGGAACGATACACGAGTCAACAACGTATTGAAATGATTAAAATTCTCTACAAAAATGGTGAAAATCTTGCAGTCACAGTTCGCAAAACTAAAGCATTTTTGGGTCGTCGTGAAGCACCTTGTCGGTCCGCAATACAGAAATTGGTGGGAAAATTCAAGCTGTTGGGACAAGTTAGTGATGTAAAGAATAAAACCCGTGCACGTTGCTCAAGAACAACTGAGAATATTGCTGCTGTAGCCCAAAGTGTTGAAGAAAACCCAGGTCTGTCCATTCCTCGTCGTTCTTTGGAATTGGGCAGATACAAATAATACTTATTAGTTGGTCAATTTGGGTTACTCCTTAGTAGAACTAGTTGGGTTATCTTTACTTAGTAGATTTGTTTATCTACTCCTTAGTTAACGAACAGATGTGTTTAGTTATCTACTTCTTAGCACTTGGCCAGTTGCGTTATTTACTACATAGTAGAGACACCTTAGTACTCGTAGATGACCAGTTGTGATATATACTGCTTATAAGACGTTAAGTTTGGTTATATATACCTAAGTAGGCGGCAAGTTAGGTTATCTACTACTTAGCATACGACATTTTGGTCTATCTATAAAGTGACCATCCATCCCGCTTTTGACGGGACCATCCCGCTTTTTGCATTCGAGTCCCGCCTAAATTAAAGCCAGACCCGCTTTTTCAACATCGTTCATTATGAAATACATAAGGAATCTTTTTCATTTATTTGTTTTTAACTGAAAATGCATAATTTTTAGTCTTGTTATTCGTTATTTTTTATGAAATAAATATTTTTCTCACTTGTTTAAAGAACCATTCAATCCTCTTAAATTAAAGCCAGACCCGCTTTTTAGACATCGTTCAATATGAAAAAAGGAATCTTTTTCATTCATTTGTTTTTTACTGAAAATGCATAATTTTTGGTCTTGTTATTCGTTATTTTTTTTTAATAAATTAATTTCTCATTTGTTTAAAAAACCATTCAATACAGTTTTTTTTTTCAATAATTTGGAACAAAAGTCCCGCGTTTTGTTACAAAATAAAGCTTTTTTGCAAAGGAATTCCCGATTTTGGACCAAAGACTGCTGGTCACTTTAGTTATCTACTCCTTAGTAGAGAAACAACAATTTCTACTACTTAGTGGAGATCAGTTGGATTATGTACTTCTAAGAAAATATACTGTTGGATTACCTACTGCTTAGCAGGTTGCCAGTCGCGTTATCTACTACATTGTCGAGACATAGTTGGGTTTTTGAAGTGCAACGATTAAATAATAATAATTTAATTGTTTTCAAATTTGTCTGACATTACTGGGTCATGTACTGCAGTTATTTTTTGAGGCCAGTCCTTAGATATGTCACAAGGTGACAATTCATCACCTCCAGTGACAAAGTCAATTTAATGTTACCGGGTATTTTTGTACAAAAGGGACAAACTGCGGACCGATCCCCGTCTTTAATGTATCTATCACGCGTTTGGCTTTGTACCGGCCCAATTTCAACAACGGGGACTCATTGTTGTTCCAATTGCGAAAAATGAATGCAAGACTACCCTCTCAAAGTTCAGAGGTTGTTGCTTTAATCGCATTTCTTACGAAACACACATTTTACTTGGGATTTAGCATGTAATTGTCATTCATGTAGACTTTGTAGTATACATTGTATGTACGTACTTTATTTCATTTAATATTCATCTCTTAAATTTCCAACACTGAGAGTCGCTAGACAATAATAAATGCATAAACAAAGTATTACTAATGGCATTTTGGGATTAAACATCCATTAAATAAATCAACTGACTGTTTGAAGCTTTGAGGGAGAGGCAGGAGAGATGAGGAGATATAACTTTATTCCACTTTTCTCAAATCCAAATAGTACAATATTTTCCTTTTTATTATAGTCTAACTAAATCCCAGAAAACAAAAATCATTTTAATATTTTTTTTGTGAAAAATTATGTCGAATTTTAATATTTCTAGCATTTCCTCTTTTTGGCGGAAAACATTAACACCCAACCTCCCCTTGCGCTGTTCACTCCCCCATCCCCCAACTCCTCACTCACTCTAAACCTTATGCTTAACTAAATAACTTTGTTTTATATGCAAAAAAGAAAAAAACAGATCATAAAGCATATTTCTATGAGAGTTGCAAATCTAATAAAAATCTGAAGTACAGTCAGTGCATAATTTCTGTGCCACAGTAGCAAATAGCTGAAGCTGAAGCATCAGATTTCTTTCTTTAACTGGCAGCATTGGCAGAAGGAAGACACCCGAGCAAAGCACATATAATTTCATCTGTTTTGCTGCATAATACTCAAATTTCATTTTCCGGAGTCACTTTCCGGTGAAATAAATGTGGAACAGAAAACAAAAACGTAGAAACCCAAAGAACAGATGATGAAGAGCCTGCAAGGAACGAGGTGGTGAAAAGAGGAGATGCTGCTGCTGCTAGAATATTTCCAACTTAATAAAAGTGCAAAATAATGACTTCGTATAAAAAACAAATTTTGAACGCAGCAACGAAAAGTGATGTTGTTGCCTGCTACTTCAGCTATTAAATGCTTATGCTCTTCAAAACTTTTTTAAGCAGCAAATGAATAAACGAGTTGGTTCGAAGTGGGGTATGGAATTAGGAGGAAACATTTTTCATTATTGTAAAAAAAAGACAAAAGTATTTGGAATCTGGAAGGGTATCAATTTTCTTTTTTTTTATGAAAGAGTACTAAATATGAGTTTCAAGCTGAGTTTACTGATCCCAGTGGTGGTTGAATTGGATCACATCACTGATCTGTTCATGCATGGAATGATATTTATGAGTCGAATAAACTCAAATCATTAAATCCATCAAACAATATTGCAGGATGTGGTATGCCATCATACGACTGCATTAGACAAATCTATGTCTATGTCAGGAGGTCAGTTAGGTTATCTGCTTCTTAGTAGAGGGCCAGTTGAGTTATCTACTCCTTAGTAGAGGGCAACATGGTTTATCTTTTGCTTTGTAAGATGTCAGTTGGTTTATCTTTTGCTTAATAGAAGTCCAGTTGGGCTATATACTCCTTAGTAGACGACAAGTTATCCTGACTATTCCTTAGTTTGCGTCTAGGTGGGTAATCTACTCTTAAGTAGACGACCTCTTAGGTTATCTACTCCATATTAGAGATATAGTTGGGTTATCTGCTATTTAGTAGAGGGTCAGTTAGTTTATCTCCTGTTTAGTATACGTCCAGTTCATACGTCATCTGCTCCTTAGAAGACGACAAGTTGGGTTAACTTCTCCTTAGTATGCATTCGGATAGTTAATTTATTCCTAAGCAGAAGACTGGTTGGGTTATTTACTTCATAGCAGAGGTTATCAACTTATTGCTTAGAGACACTTTGGGTTATCTACTACATATTTAGTAAAATGTCAGTTGGTTTATACGGCCAGTTGGGTTCTCTACTCCTCAGTTAGGTTATCTTTTTAGTAGACGACCTGATGGGTTATCAACTCCTTATTAGAGATTCATCTGGATTATTTACTTAGTTGAAGGATTGTAGGGTTATCTGCTTCTTAGTAGAGGGTCAGTTGATTTATCTCCTGTTTAGTATATGTCCAGTTGAGTTATCTGCTCCATAGTAGACGGCAAGTTCGGTTATTTGCTTCTAAGCAGACGACCTGTTGGGTTATTTACTTCTTAGTAGAGATCCAGTTAAGTTATATACTCATTAGTTGATGACACTTTGGGTTATCTACTACTTAGTAAAATGTCATTTGTTTTAGCTCCTGCTTTGTAGACGTCAGTTTGAGCTATCTACTCCTTAGCATTCGTTGGATTATATACTTCCCAGTTGAGTTATCTACTTCTTAGGAGAGGACCAGTTTGTTTATCTTCTGCTTTGTAAGATGTCAGTTTATCTTCCGCTTAATAGAAGTCTAGTTGGGCTATATATTCCTTAGGTTAGGTTAGGTCTATCTACCCTACGTAGACGACCTGTTGGTTATCTAATCCTTATTAGAGATCCAGTTGGGTTATATGCTCCTTAGTTTACGGAAAGTATGGTTATCTGCTTCTTAGTAGAGTGCCACTTGGTTTATCTCCTTTTTAATATACGTCCAGTTGAGTTAATCGGCTCCGTAGAAGACGACAAGTTGGGTTATCCTCTCCTTAGTATGCATATAGTTCGGTTATTTACTCCTAAGCAGAAGACCTGTTAGGTTATTTACTCCATAGTAGAGATCCAGTTGTGTTATCTACTCATTTGTTGAAGACACTTTGTGTTATCCACAACATACTTAGTAAAATGTCCGTTGATTTAGCTCCTGCTTTGTAGACGTCCAATTGAGTTATATACTCCTAAGAATTCGGTCAGTTTGGTTATCTACTCCTTAGTTGACGACAAATTTGGTTACCTACTCCTTAATAGATGGGCTGTTGGCTTATCTTCTTCTTAGTAAAATTGCTCCCTAGTATGCGGCCATACGGGTTATCTGCTGCTAGGTTTATCTTCTCCACAGTATGATGCCATTTGGGTTATATACACCTTATTAGGAATGAAGTTGGGTTATCTTATCATTAGTTAAGGGAATGTAGGGTTATCTGCTTCTTTGTTCATCTTCTGTTTAGTATAGGCCCAGTTCAGTTATCTTCTCCTTAGTAGACGGTCTGTTGGGCTATCTACTCCTTAGGTGAAGATATATACAGTTATATGCTCTTAAGTAAAGTGCCATTGGTATTTCCTCTAGTTAGTATTCGTCCTTTTTATTATAGTAGTCCATCACTTCTTAGTAGAGGGGAGGTTTGTTTATCTACTCTTTAGTTGACGTCAAATTGGATTATCTACTCTTTAGTTGACGTCAAATTGGATTATCTACTCCTTAGTTGACGACCAGTTGAGTTATCTACTCCGTAATATGCGGCTTATTATCTTACTAAAGGACAAGTTTGATTATATCTTCTTAGTAGAGGGTTATCTTCTCCTTAGTTGATGGCATGAGTTGATTATCCACTCCTTAGTTTACGACAAATTTATATATCTACTCCTTTGTAGAGGGCAAGTTGGCTTATATATTGCTTAGTGACATGTCAGATATGTTTATCTTTTGTTAAGTAGACTTCCAGTTTGTTTATCTCTTGCAAATTGGACGTCCAGTTGAGTAATCTACTCCATAGTAAGCAGCCTGTTGAGTTGTCTACTCTTTAGTAGAGAACCAGTTAGGTTATCTACTCCGTATTTTACGGTCATATAAGTTATCTACTCCACAGTATGCGGCCAGTTGGGCTATCTGATAATAACTAGACGACATTTGGGTTATCTGCACGAAAGTAGATGACATTTGGGTTATCTACTCCTTTATATGCGGTCATAAGCAGATAACCCGCTTATATGCTATATTAGTAAATGCTTCTTAGTAAAGTGCCAATTAGTAAACCTCCTACTTCGTATTTGTCCTTTTTTTATTGTCCATCACTTCTTAGTGTAAGTTATCTACTCCTTAGACCAGTTAAGTTATCTACTCCTTAGTTTACGACCAGTTATGTTATATATTCCGTAGTATGTGGCTATATGGGTTATCTACTCCTTAGTAAATGACAAGGTGAATTATTACTTCTTAGTAGAGGGTCTTGGGGTTCTCCTTAATTGATGACACATAGGGCTATCTACTCATTCGTTGAAGACAAATAGGGTTATCTAATCCTAAGTAGAGGGCCAGTTGGATTATATAAAAAAATTTCAGTTGGTTTATCTCCTGATTTGTAAAGTCCAGTTGAGTTATCTACTCCTTAGTGGACCACAAATTGGGTTATCTACGCGTTAGTATAGGGCCAGTTGGTTAATCTCCTTAGTTGATGGTAAATTGGGTTATCTACATCTTAGTTATAAATGTTATTTTACATTTAATGCCGCTAGACATTTTAGCCCGGCAATATGCCAATATTACTGCTAGTAGTCTTAAGGAACTACTGGCCGTGTTACTGCCCGGCTTTCTCACATGCAAGATCCCGATATTTCGGGTCCGACATTTTGCCAGACTTGACTCATCTCAGAGAATATGACTGGAAGATATAGAGAAAGTTCGTGTTAAGTACCGATTTTCTGTAACTCGTGAGGTATAAAAAGATCATTAATAAGGAGCGCACAACAGGCCGAACGACTGGCTTAAGTGTACGTCCATGGACATGAGACGTTTAAACGTCTCCTCTCTTCAACCTAACCTAACCTATCTAATCAGGAAATAGTTACTGACGTAGTGTAATTCTAAACACAATGTCTAACCTGCAAGGCATTGTTGATTATATTAAGTCTGAACCACTTTTTGATGAGAAGTATATCACTTTTATACCTGATAGATCCGAAGGAAATGATCGCATCCCTAGACATAGGAAATTCGTGAACTTCTATACAGACGGTCCCAAACTCAACAACCAAGTGGGCTTTGATATATTTTCTGTTTTGATGTTTACCAGTCTTAGCTATTAGAAATCTTAGCTATTAGGGACGTATCAGAATAACTGAGAATTAATATTTTGATTAAAGTCGGTATCAATACTTTCTCCGATAGTCAGGCTGACATAAAGCCCCAGAAAACTGCCTTCCTGAATTAAAAAAAACTCCCCTTGATATCTGCAAGATTTCTTAACGATATGACTTTACAGTTCAATATTCACCTGATTTGGTTGCCAGGTCAGAGGGAGATACTAGGAAACTATAGCGAACTGCAGGAAACATGCAATACTGGGAACTACCTTAGCTGCTTCGGGGGAGCTGGAATATAATAAAGTATATAATATATTGGTTAAAAGCCCCGGAACCTGCCTTCCTGAATTAAAGAAACTCCACTTGACTGTTGCCGAGATGGCTGAACAGTTAAATATTCATCTGATGTGGATGCTAGGCCACTGGGACATACTAGGGAATTGTAGCGACCTTGCAAGACTAGTAACTGCCTTACCTAGCTCTTTTTAAGAGAAAGTGCCCTTATGGCAACAAATGTCAGGTGGACACTACTAGTGAGGAACTGCATAGATCTCAGGATGTGGGATATGGTCCTGCCTAAACGCCAAACGCCAAACGCAGCACAAAAATGTTCTTTTTTGGCATATTATGAAAGAGCAAACATTTTAATAATTTATGGAACAAGATTTAATTCATGTGGTTGTCTTGGCTCGCTTCGCAGTAGTTCATCCCATCAACCCGATTTTCCAAAACCGTTGTAGCACTTTCTGGCTCTATCTCACGAATCGATATTCGCATTAAAGGTCTGAATCATTAATGGATTGTTAGTATGACATCGGTCCTTTATTGTAAACCACAAAAAAGTCAAACGGCGTCAAATCGGTACCATTTCGAGCGCCGACTCCGGTATACATATATATAGGAAGATATTTTAAATCCTAGCTATTGCTAATATAATAACCTTCTTTGTATGCTCAAAAAAACAAAGAAAGCAACAAATAAATAGGCAAAAAACTCTGTAAAATAATTTTGTTTCTCTAGCATAATTTACGGCGATTTCGTATACTTTTTTAATTTGATACTCTTGGTTTCGTTTTCATACGCTCACTCACTCGTTTTCTGGCTTTTGGCGTTTCTCTTGCTTGATTTTTTTCTCGCTAACCATTATTATGACTTCCTTTAGCGCTTAATGTGATCTTAAACGTGTGCGTATATAGAAAGAGATATCATGCCGAGTTCGAAGCTTTTCATTTTTTTATTTGTTCCCTCTTTACTTCATAATTGAGAAAGTGGAGCTTCTTCTGCTCGTTACTACTAGAGTAGAGAGTGAAGAGCTACAACTTCAACTGCTCTTGGGGGGAAATTTAGTTGTGAAACTTATGAATTTTTATTTGCTGGTGTTTTGGACCAAAACAGAAAAATGTAAAACGAACTGCTGTTTAAAAAAAACACAGAGCACCTCTGGAGGGAGGAGTTGTGGGGGTGGAGGGTAGATTGATGCTGATTTGCGTTACGCATCAGCAGATTACTTTCAGAGGACTGCCTGCAGAGTTTAAAGTGCGTTTTTGCCCTCCACCTTCTTCCGCTCTCGAAGAGTTTCTCTGTGAGTTAATGTGTCTGTGTGCAATGAAATTTACACATTCTCACACTGAGCCACCACTCATGTGGATTCGTTCCACCTACATACAGCAGCAGTCACCAGTCGGAGTAGAAGTCATAATGTTGACATATTTTATAAGGTATTCGTTAAGTTTTTTTATGTTTTCACATAGCGCATACTTTTAGGTAGTCACTTATAAAAGCACACTTTTAGGTTTGAATATACATACATAACCCTACACATGAGTCTGTGAGAGACAGCAGTTTGCCGATGTCATTTTTGTTGCTGTATCAACATAAAATCCTTTGAATTACGGTCATTATTTTGAATTAGTTGCCTGCCAGTACATTCACATTTATCGTCAAACATACCACACACACAGTCGCACACACTCAGTATGTGTAATACAGTTTTATTCACACAATATACATAGCTCTCTCTTGCTCCCACTTAAGCTTTCATATATTTATATTCCTGTGCAAACACTTCTGTACTTACTTATACTCCGTTACATTTTAAACATCATCATATGTGTAGCAGTAGTAGTAGTAGTAGTTGATGCTCATTTCAGTCATTGTCTGCACCAAGGCACCATATCGCCATTATCATTATTTGCTCTTTATGTAGGTACGAGAGAGGATTAGAAACTTGTGGAATTAAAGTAATTCCGAATTTTATCTTTTTCAGGTAAAAGTGAAATGATCAAATGGTAAAAACTTTCGAAAATGATATTATGTGTCTGGCTCCTAATCCCGAAAAGAATGTGTAGTTCTCATAGTTTTGTTTTTTATTATTTGTGTTAGAGATATTTTTTTAACCCGAAGAGGCATAATTTTTGAAACATTATATCAATCTGTATCAATCCGCATTTCATGGAATTTTTAAAGGTTGAACCAGTACAGTATATTTCTACAAAGTTGTATTGAATTTAATAATTTTAGGGAATTTATTCTCTAATTTATTTCTTGAATTCAAATCGAAATGGGCTTTCACATAGGGGCTAATACGATATACCTCGCAATATTAAATTTTTATGTAAAAGGCACTACACTGGTGAAAGTTGAAAGTTTTGTTCTCAAGTTATGGGGTAGTGTTGGTCACACCATACATATTTGCTCAATCCTAAATTTTTCTTATTAGTGTCATTCCCTGGGCCAATACGAAATGGTCAAGCTCAAAATTGTGAAAAATGAAAGAGCCGTTCTCGAGTTATGAGATTGTGTTCGCTGTGACACGCCCATTTGACCAATCCTAAAGTTTCCTTTCTTGGACCCCTAGAACCCATCAAGCCCAAAATCATGAAATCGAAAGATTCGTTCTCGAGTTATGAGGTTGTGATGAACAATCCTAAATTTTCCTCCATGGCGTCCCCCCAGGGGCCAATGCCAATCCATCATGCCCAAGATTGCGAAAATCGAACGATTCATTTTTGAGCTATACGGTTTTGATAGCCGTGTCGCGCTTTAAATTATCATAAATTTGCTACATGTTGTTCCTCCCTGGAGCCAATACGAATCCAAATCGTGAAAATAGAACGATCCATTCTTGAGCTATGGGGTTGTGTTGGCCGCGCCACGCTCCTTTGACCAATTAAATTTTCCTACATAGAGCCATTCCTCGGGCCAATACGAATATACCAAGAACAAAATCGTAAAAATTTTTATACTTGAGCTATGGAGTTATTTGGGCCGCGCAACGCCTATATTTTTTTCCATAGAGTCCTTCCGTGGGCCAATACAAATACATTAAGTTTGATATCGTAAAATTTGCTAGATCCTTTCTCGAGCTATGAGGTTGTGCTGGCCCCTTTGACTAATCCGGAAATTTTCCTCTACAGTGTCACTATCCAATACGAATCCATAAATCTCAAAATCGAACGATCCGTTATCGAATGATGAAGTTATTTTGGCCGCGTCATATCGGTTTAACCAATCAAACCATATTTACAAAGATTTAGGTTTGTTTCTTATAAAAGTCTTCTAAAAGGATAAAATTAACACCCACGGTTTTGATAGCGCGAGAATGACCACTGGCCAAAAACTGATTCTGTGAAAAGTCCGGCGTTTATACAACACTCGAGTCTATCCAGATGCAAAATTTTAGCTTTGTAGCTCTAACAGGACACTCAACGGCTATGTGGTCAAAAACCGCTTGGCGTAAAAGCACATCCGTTGGAGATATGTATATATGTCTGCACATCAGTTTGTAAGCTCATAGTTCTATAAATACTGACAATTACTTTGATCACTGCAGTTTGACCTCAGGCTGGACATTGAATAGTTGTTTTCAAATACCTTTTGAGAGATGTATCTACATTTCCATTTTTAAATTCTTAGATCCTAAATAACTTTTCAAATCACTGAAATAATGATAAGAAATGTGGTTAGTGCTACACTGACCACTGTCAGAGAATTCAAAATAATTTTATATTTGTCTTGTATAGTACTTCATATTTAAAATTTTAGCTTTTGATCTTATAAGATGCTTCTGAAAGGACAAACACAATACTCAAGTTTTTGATAGCGCTAGAACTGACCACAGGGCAAAAAATGACTACGCGAAAAGTCTGTTGTTTTTACAACACTCTGGTCTATGGTTGTGCAAAATTTTAGCTTTCTAACTCTTACAGGAGGCTCAGCGGTCCAGTGGTCAGCGCCACCTGTTGAGAATTTTGCGACTTTTATATTTCCTAAACCTACGCGGAGCAGAAGGAAGTATCCAATTTGGTCCAATAGTTTTCCACTTTTAAGCAGTCGAAGAAACCACGATTATATATTTTTATACCCTACACCACACTGTGGTACAGGGTATTATAAGTTTGTTTCATGGCAGATGTTTGTAACACCTGAAAATAACAGAGCTAGACCCACCTTAAAGTATACCGATCGACTCAGAATCACTAGCTGAGTCGATTTAACGATGTCTGTCCGTCCGTCCGTCCGTCTGTCCATGTAAAGTTGTTCGTTCACTCCGATCGTTCTGAAATTTTGCAGTTTAGAGTATTTCGCGGCTGTTAAGATCGCTATTGAATTTGGTTGAAATCGGTTCAGATTTAGATATAGCTCCCATATATATCTTTCGTCCGATTTGGCCCTTTAGTCCTATAGAAGCTGTATTTTACATCCGATCGTTTTGAAATTTAGAATGGTAGAGTTTCTTGATCCATGAACCAACATTGCCAAATTTGAAGAAAATCGGTTAAGATTTAGCTATAGCTCCCATATATATGTTTCGTCCGATTTGGCCCTTTAGTCCTATAGAAGCTGTATTTTACATCCGATCGTTTTGAAATTTAGAATGGTAGAGTTTCTTGATCCATGGACCAACATTGCCGAATTTGAAGAAAATCGGTGCAGATTTAGATATAGCTCCTATATATATCTATCGTCCGATTTGGTCCTTTAGTCCTATAGAAGCTGTATTTTACATCCGATCGTTTTGAAATTTAGAATGGTAGAGTTTCTTGATCCATGAACCAACATTGCCAAATTTGAAGAAAATCGGTTAAGATTTAGCTATAGCTCCCATATATATGTTTCGTCCGATTTGGCCCTTTAGTCCTATAGAAGCTGTATTTTACATCCGATCGTTTTGAAATTTAGAATGGTAGAGTTTCTTGATCCATGGACCAACATTGCCAAATTTGAAGTAAATCGGTTAAGATTTAGCTATAGCTCCCATATATTTGTTTCGTCCGATTTGGCCCTTTAGTCCTATAAAAGCTGTATTTTACATCCAATCGTGTTGAAATTTAGAATGGTAGAGTTTCTTGATCCATGAACCAACATTGCCAAATTTGAAGAAAATCGGTTAAGATTTAGCTATAGCTCCCATATATTTGTTTCGTCCGATTTGGCCCTTTAGTCCTATAAAAGCTGTATTTTACATCCAATCGTGTTGAAATTTAGAATGGTATATCTATCGTCCGATTTGGTCCTTTAGTCCTATAGAAGCTGTATTTTACATCCGATCGTTTTGAAATTTAGAATGGTAGAGTTTCTTGATCCATGAACCAACATTGCCAAATTTGAAGAAAATCGGTTAAGATTTAGCTATAGCTCCCATATATTTGTTTCGTCCGATTTGGCCCTTTAGTCCTATAAAAGCTGTATTTTACATCCAATCGTGTTGAAATTTAGAATGGTAGAGTTTCTTGATCCATGAACCAATATTGCCGAATTTAAAGAAAATCGGTTAAGATTTAGCTATAGCTCCCATATATATGTTTCATCCGATTTGGCTCTTTAGATCCAATCGTTTCTGTACCGTACACCACACTGTGGTACAGGGTATTATTTAAGTATAAAATGTCCCAAAAGTAAATTTATGTAAACAATTTATACATGAATTACAAAATTTATATATCAGAGTTATTCAATATTACGAGAGTGGTGTAGGGTATTATATAGTCGGCACCGCCCGACTTTAGCCTTTCCTTACTGGATATATATGTATATAGATTATTGTATGCAAAATAATGTTTAGTTTTTCAAATATAAGCTAGATCCGCTTAAAAATGTGGCATATACTGGGTGGCTGATATGTATTGCAACCAACTTCAGGTTGCTATCATTTCTAAAACGCTAGTCTGATAGCTGACAGATTTATTTCAGTGACAGTTCATTTTATCGTTTACAAGCTTACAAAAGCATTTTGATCTATTGCATTCAGAAAAAAAGTTATTCGTGATGGAATTCAAGCGTGATAGTGTGATTGCTTTATATTTGGGAAGAAAAACACAAGTGGCTATCGTTAGAGCCCTCCAGCATTTAAATGTGAATAAATCTTTTGTTTCTCGTACCATTGCTCGTTACCGTGATACTGGCAGTGTTGCATCGCGTCCAAAAAGTGGACGAAAAAAAACGGTAACAACACCAGAAATGATCCGAAAAGTGAAGGCCAGATTTGATCGAAATCCACGCCGCAGTGGTAGAAAAATTGCTCGTGAGCTGAACATATCGCGAGAACGGATACAACACATATTAAAAAATGAGCTTGGACTAAAGCCATTGAAGTTCCAAAAAGTGCAAGAGCTCACCGATGCACAAAAAAAAGTTAGACTGGAAAGAGCCAAGGAGTTGGTTGCTTCGCTTGCACGAAAGTGGCCAGTTACCGAATTTGGTTTTCTCCGATGAGAAGCCATTCCAAATTGAGCAGTTTGTGAACAAACAAAATGATCGGGTTTACTTGCCAAAGAGGTCAGCTGAAAATTTACACCTTCGATTGGCCACCAGAACTCAAGTGTCGCCGATGGTAATGGTGTGGGCCGCCGTAACGGCCGATGGTCGCTCCCCGCTCGTATTCATCGACCATGGGGTCAAAATAAATGCCGAATATTTTTGGGAAAATGTCATAAAGACAGTATTGAAGCCCTGGGCAGACAATAATTTCGGCCGCAGACCATGGACATTCCAACAGGACTCAGCACCATCGCACCCAGCACGCGTCAACCAAGAATGGCTTAAAAAGGAACCTCCTTTCTTCTCATTTCTACTGTACAATGGCCACCAAGATCTCCTGATCTCAATCCGTTGGACTTTTGCGCCTGGGGCATTTTAGAGAGTAAGGTTCGCACTAAAAAATACCAAAGTATCGATCATCTCAAGACGGCGCTTCGCCGGGAATGGGACAAAATACCGCAGCGCCACTTTCGTGCAGCGTGTGATGGCTTTGTCGGCCGTTTGAAGGCCATAATTCGTGTTTCTAAAATTTTTTGTTATTTCCGACATTTTTTGCTTTTGAACAATAAAATTTAAAAAAAAATTACAAAAATATAGTGCTTTACTTTGTTGCATTACATATCAGCCACCCTGTAGAGAGTTCTGAAGTCAAATCGGAATGTACCTCTACATATATGGGGAGTTATATCAAAGCCTTGACCGATATGGTTAATTTACAATAGAAATTACTTCAAGTAATATGAAATATAAATGTCTAAATTTCTGTTGAAAAATGTGTTCCTACACCCGGGAAAATAATTGTTTGGAATTCGATTGTAACAATAAAAAAAAAGTACTAGCAACAAAAAGTACAATGCCTAAACCGTATGTCGGTTGTATATATATAAATAGGTGAAACAATAATAATAATAACATGGATACGATCAAATGAAAATGCTTGCAACTAAATCAATGGTTGTATCAATAGAATTAAGATTGTTTTTTTCATTGACACTCTGTTAGTTGTGGTAACCAATCTTAAACTTTCATTATTGTACCATATTATCGATTTTTTGTTGTGACAACCAATGTTTTATTCTTGGCAACAGAAATTGTATCAATGGACCAAAGATTATTATTGCAACGAATAATTGGTTACTACAACAGAAAAAATTTACACCTTCGATTGGCCACCAGAACTCAAGTGTCGCCGATGGTAATGGTGTGGGCCGCCGTAACGGCCGATGGTCGCTCCCCGCTCGTATTCATCGACCATGGGGTCAAAATAAATGCCGAATATTTTTGGGAAAATGTCATAAAGACAGTATTGAAGCCCTGGGCAGACAATAATTTCGGCCGCAGACCATGGACATTCCAACAGGACTCAGCACCATCGCACCCAGCACGCGTCAACCAAGAATGGCTTAAAAAGGAACCTCCTTTCTTCTCATTTCTACTGTACAATGGCCACCAAGATCTCCTGATCTCAATCCGTTGGACTTTTGCGCCTGGGGCATTTTAGAGAGTAAGGTTCGCACTAAAAAATACCAAAGTATCGATCATCTCAAGACGGCGCTTCGCCGGGAATGGGACAAAATACCGCAGCGCCACTTTCGTGCAGCGTGTGATGGCTTTGTCGGCCGTTTGAAGGCCATAATTCGTGTTTCTAAAATTTTTTGTTATTTCCGACATTTTTTGCTTTTGAACAATAAAATTTAAAAAAAAATTACAAAAATATAGTGCTTTACTTTGTTGCATTACATATCAGCCACCCTGTAGAGAGTTCTGAAGTCAAATCGGAATGTACCTCTACATATATGGGGAGTTATATCAAAGCCTTGACCGATATGGTTAATTTACAATAGAAATTACTTCAAGTAATATGAAATATAAATGTCTAAATTTCTGTTGAAAAATGTGTTCCTACACCCGGGAAAATAATTGTTTGGAATTCGATTGTAACAATAAAAAAAAAGTACTAGCAACAAAAAGTACAATGCCTAAACCGTATGTCGGTTGTATATATATAAATAGGTGAAACAATAATAATAATAACATGGATACGATCAAATGAAAATGCTTGCAACTAAATCAATGGTTGTATCAATAGAATTAAGATTGTTTTTTTCATTGACACTCTGTTAGTTGTGGTAACCAATCTTAAACTTTCATTATTGTACCATATTATCGATTTTTTGTTGTGACAACCAATGTTTTATTCTTGGCAACAGAAATTGTATCAATGGACCAAAGATTATTATTGCAACGAATAATTGGTTACTACAACAGAAAAAATATTAATAAATAATCGTTTTTTGGTTATCCCGATAATTTCCCAAATTGTATTTTGGAAAATACAATCGAAAGATTGGTTGCTGTTCTTTTGCTGATACATGACAAACTTATGTAAAATTAAATAAAATTAAATAAATAAAATTACTCGACATAAATAATCTTCAACATTTTGTTCAAGAGCGGTATATGTAGTCAAAAATAATCTCATGCGGATAATAATGTGTGGAATGCAGAATATGTTGTGCAAAATGTTTTACATAAATAAAAAATAAAAGCAACAATCATGAAATTTAAAGCACAGGGTTAAGCGATATTTGCATAAAAGTTTTAGTTTTTTTTCCGTGTACTAAAATGTCTGTCAAATATTTCCACATCTCATAATAGTGATGAATTTGTAATATGGGATTTTGAATTGTTTGGTGTTTTGTTCAATAAATAAAACAAACATTAATGAAAACTGTTTTTAATTAATTGTCGGTAGTACATGACTGGCAAATTGTCAGACCAACCAATTTTTTAAAACAGTTGGTTGTGGGAACATACAACAGATAATTTTAGCCACCATTTTCGTAGTTGGCGCAATCATATATGATTGTTGTCAACATGGAAGCAGAAGTATACCACAACCAAAATGTTGGTTGTCCTGAGGTTATCGCATGATAGTAGACAGAACTACCAAAATTCGGTTGAGGCAACCAAACTGTATTCTGTGTGTAGAACGTCAAAAATTCAACTCGCAAGGAATCTTTATACTGGATCTATATCAAAATATTGACGGGCATGCCTTGTTTTCACTAACAACAATTTAAGGTAGTAAAGAGTATAAATGCTTAAAAAATTCAACCACGTTTTTTGAAAAAGATGTTCTCTAGAGCGGCCTTCCCAATCGGGATTTCAACAAAATTTAATTTTTTAGAAAATTTCGTCGAAAATGGATTTTGGAATTGGAAAATGGATTATGCCGTCGGCGTCACCATCGATCTTGGTGATAAGAGAGTGCGTGCGTCATAGTTATTTTTGCTGCATGTTATTTATGGTGATGTACATACGTTTTTATAGGAGATCTTTTTAGTAAGTCCTGTGAAGAGATTTGTGCGAACACTAAAAAAATGGACGATAGGAAAATGTTAAGATACGTGAAATATAATATTATAACAAATTATTGGCAATTACAAAATTAACAAAACAAAACACATTTTAATTGAACAGTATATATTTATTGAAAATAACTGCTAACAGCGCATAATGCAGAAATGTAAAATGGTTGTGTTATTAACATGTTATGCATAAAACTATCTTTTTTAATTTTAATTAGTAAAACAATTTTAGAATGGATCTTTTGGGAAAAGAGTGACAAATTCTACCAAATATTTCAACGTAAGTATTATATATGAACGGTTGAAATATTTCTCTTAGTTTTTAGTGTTTACCAATTGTGGTACGATAAAATTTATGTTTATTTTTTATATTTGATCTCTTTTCAGAAAAAATTTAATTATTTTAATTTAAGATCGCGCAATATTTGAAGATAAATGTTATGGATATATGCAAAATGCAGTGCTGAATGCCATTTATAAATTACAAAAAATAAGTGAGCATACACCTACACGGGAATGTTTGAATTGGAAGAAAATATATTTGGAAACAAAATGTGTAAGTATTTTGTATTTGTGAACTTATTTGGAACGTATATATTAGTATATTAGAACAAAATATATTTGCGAACTGACTTTCACAAATAATATATGTGTTTTCACACAAACAATGTTATTGTTAAAGGAGTTTTTCAAATATATTTTATTTAAAAAGATTTTTAAAACTTTTTGACTTTTTCGAATTTTAGTTTAATTTTTTCATAGATTTCGTGTTATACTTTATAGTTAAACCTGTTGTTAGATTAGACCCATTTGGTCCAATTTTTGCATCGTCTCCTTTGTAAACGGTAATATACATATATATTTTGCCTTATAATTTGGTCCAACCCTAAGAAAAAAAATCGCTTCTGTAGTATATTTTCTGGAATATTATATTTGGGAAAAATTACTTTTTTCCTATACGTTGGAAAACAAATTTTGAAGCCGATTTAAATATTTCCCCGTTTTTTAAGATAATTTGCACCAAAACTCCGAAAAAATAACATTGATAAGAGAGATATTCAAACCTTTTTTCCGGTATGCAAATATAAAATATTTGCACCAAAGTATATTTTATTTAAATTTTGATCCCAAACATATTTTGTTTCCCGTTTTTTTTCTCCGTGAAGGGAAATTTTTTTCTGACATCAAAATAAGCCTTTTTTGTTCAAAAATAATATGTAAATAAGCTTCATTCCTTCCACGAAGTATTGAATAAAAATAAATATAAAATATTGGGTTAAATATTCGTTTTGTATGAAAATTTAATATGGACCAAATGGTCTCTTAATCTAGGATTTGTACATATTTTCCCGTCAAACAGCAGGATTAAGAATGTCATAAGCTGCATTAACTAATTATTATTTAATAAATAGTCCTATTCATCTCTTTTTGACAATCCATCAAAGCAATTTATAGCTACGAAAAATTATACGATTTAAATTTGAATCGAATTTTACAAACATATTAAATTTGTTTGCACATTGAACATCTGAAAAACAGAAAACTTGTATCAAAATTAAGGCACTGATAAATTACCAAAAAATACTTAAATACAATTAAATCATTGTTTCGGAAATATTACTTCCAAATAAAAAATATTAGGATGGAATCATAGTTTAGAACAATATTCTCCCAAACGTATAATATTTGTGTGTTTCAAATATTATAGATTTGATTTGATATTGAATTTATTAGAAAGTTTTGTAGAACTTGAATTTTTTTGAAAATTTTGTTGTTGTTTGTTGTTTGTTGTTTGTTGTTCGTTGGTTGCTGTTCCAGTCAAAATTTATTTTGGTTTGAGGTCATCTATATGTTTCAGTAACATTCTGTCAATTGTAAAAATACCAAAAATGGTACCGAATTTGTTCGAAATTTATTTTTTCTAGGAAATGTTATGCATCCTTTAAACCAGTAGTCGACTTTTCATCCGTCTAGTGACCCTTAATCCGGCCAGTAGACTTAGGTGAGTGCTCTAAAAATCTGTTTTCTTATTTGAAATTTTGAAAGATATTCAAGGTAAGGTAGAGAAAATTCAAAATTCTTGTACCATAACATATAGTGATAAAAATGATTGTTTTAGATATATCAAAAAAAATTCAATCCACCCTCGTACATAGAGGAGGATTGGATTTGTCATTGGATGTATGTATGTTGTATTTAATGTTAACATACTTTGTATATTATCTATAATGGGGTGAGGAAAATAAGTATATTAATTTTTTATTCCATTCGCAAGTCTTCAAATATTGATCAGGGACCCTTAAAATTGCATACATGCTTACATGACCACCTATATGTCTGTCAGTACAAATAATGGTACAGATATAAGTCATATACGTATAAAAATATATTGTCGATGTCATTAATATTTTATGACCTTAGAAAGACGGTTATTTAAAACACTATATTAAAAGCCACAGATAAAGATTGCACATCTAATTTTCTTCAATAGCAAATGAGGGTTCTACGGGAGTATAATAAAACCACTAAAAGATCCCAACCCAGGATTGTTCTTGGTCGAGCTCGACACAATTACCAATTAATTTTTTTATTTTTCCTCCAAATAAGTGCATAGAACAACTACTTCATTGCACTTTTGAAATATTACAAACATTCTTCACAAAGTGAAGTGAACCTGCCTTAAAGTATGCAGTAAAGAAATATATTTAATGCTCTCCTAAATACGAGTATATCGTCGTGGCAAATTTAACTATGTATTTGTTCCTAATTTTCCAGGAGAGGAAATAAACTGTTTAATTTTATTATATCGCAATCATTTTAATATGAATTCTTAATTCGTATCATATTAAAATTACCGCGATATGATAAAATTAATCAGTTTATTTCCTCTCCTGAAAAATTATTAACAAACATATAGCTACTTCTGCATGACGGCGACGATATTCTAGTTTTAGGAGTTCAGTCGGATTATGTACCGAACTACCAATTTGGGTTTAAGAAGGGACATTCGACAGTAGACGCTCTGACGAAATTTTATAGCGACGTTATCAGCAGCCTTAGAAGGAAGTCATGTACTGTTGCCATAGCATTAGATGTCGAAAAGGCATTTGACAAGACTTACCATGACGGTGTACTCTATAAAATGGTGAATTTAGGATTCGCGCCTCATATTGTGAAAATGTTCAAAAGCTTTTTCACCGATAGAAGTCATCATTAGGTAACGTAACGTGCGGTGTGCCTCAGGGATCGATCTTGTCGCCTCATTTGTACAACATCTTCATGAGTGACTTTCCACGCAGACATAATAATTCTTTGGGAGTGCTATATGCAGACGATTGTTTATTATACGCCAACGTGGAGTCTCCAGTTGATGCATTAGCCTTGGTCTCAGGACATCTGAGAGTAGTGGATAGATATTATGCAGAATGGGGTATACAAATTAACACCTCTAAAAGCGAGGCAATATGTTTGAGAAACGCATCAGGGAAGTGTAAAATATGGGTAGTTCCTGAAAGCAAATCTTTGAAAATGTTTCTGTATGGTGTGGAGATATCCTTCAGAGAAAGCCTTAAATACTTAGGTGTCCGCTTCAATAAGCTGGTTAAGTTTAACGAAAATGCGCGATCAGTATTAAGCAGAGCATACCGCATTAAGGGATCTTTCGGGAGATTGTTTACTAGCCGGTCTCTTCCCACACCGATTAAATTGCTAATATATAAATTGGGCGTAAGATCTGCCCTCCTATACGCTTTCCCTATTTGGTTCTCAATATCACCGACAGTAATGAAAGAATTTGCGATATTGGAAAGAAAAATTCTTCGTTGCTGCATCGGGAAGAATTTCCAATCATTTATCAAGCGTTTCTCAAACAGATACATATATGAGACTGCCTGTATATCCCCCATTCCAGTATATGTAATGGACCTTATGAAACGATATGTAAACAGACTCCTGACACATGAAAACTCATTAATTCGCGACGTTATACTCGAACAAACCGGCTTCAATTGGACGAATACCAATTATTTCACAGCAATTGTTTGTTTTTGGATTAAACGAAATATCAGATCGGTTGAATGTTTCTGATAGGTGTTGACAATATGTTATTATTTATTATATATTATTGCAATAAAATTGCTACTGCATTTTTTATAACGTTTAATGTAAACTGAAACTTAGATTAAGTAGTTTAGGTTAGTTTGTAAGGTTAGATTAAGTTTAGAATAAGCTTAGATTATAATTAGAATAAATTAGAACAATATGTATGTAAAATTGGACGAATTGTTTACCTTAAGAGACAGGCAAGACACCGAGTTATTATTATGGGTTATTAAAACAAAACATTATAGTTTTAAGTTATCTTTGTATATTATATCATTTATTGAAAGCTGTATATCTAATAGAAAAGACTCAATAAACCTAACTTAAACTTAAACTTCTAGTTTTAACTTATTTTGTTTAGGTGATAATCTGTCGATCAATAGACTTTATTTAAATGACTGTTCGTGATGTGTACCTGCGTTCGACATTACCTTAAAGTATGCTTTAACTAAAACAATCTCTATTTACCTACGCCTTCATGTGCGCTCTAATATGCAACAAACCCCCTTCTCCTTAAAATATGCTTTAACTAAAAAATCTCTATCTAATGTGCGCTATGTAACAAACACCTTAACCTTAAAATATGCTTTAACTAAAAAATCTATATTTGCGGCTTCATGTACGCTCTAAAATGCTATAAAACCCTTTGCCTTAAAGTATGCTTTAACTATGACCATTTTACACAGCGAATACTCATCGAAACTACAAATAATATAAATAACTAAGTATTTAAATTTCCCAAACCGCAATTGTGGCGGTAGAGAACGTCTATCTATCTTCCTTGTACCACGTCATGGTGGCAACATCCGCCTCTTTTAAATACGACAAAGTTTTTGGCCAATTCGAAATATTTGCCGCTGTTGTTATTGTTGTTGCTGCTGTTGCTGTTGGAATAAAATTCAACAGAGCCATTAACACTTGAGTGCAACGGCATGTCGATAGTCAAACATGACTGAACGATTGCGGCTGTTGCATGTTTGGATGTTGCTGATAACAGCAACAGTCGCGGCTGCAGCTGCAGCAGCGGCAAAGCCAGCAGTAGTGGTAGTGGAGCTGTCATAGCAACAACGAAGAACACCAACAAATAAACAGCTCTAAAGCTAATCTATGATGTGTATATAGCATTTGGTTTGCTTCCTTAGACCCCTCTCTCATTCCGCCGCTCACCCTCTCTTCTGCTATTTTCTCTATCGCCTCAATACATACATATAGAATTATGCAAGTTCAGAGAACGGAAAAGGATGTGAATGAATTCCACACGACTGATAATGTTGCTGGTGGCATGCTGTTGCATGTGCATGCACGTTGTGCGTGTGCCACCAATACCCCAATACCCCAATACCACCAACCATCAGCAACGGCAGCAATGCTGTTGTTGCTTATGGAAATTCAACCCATTTTGCCTCCCCACCTTTTGGGTTTCCGTGGTAAATCTGGGTAATTGAAAATGTGGCAAGTATTTGTTTTCAAAATAAATTGTTTGGAAATTGAGGAACGAAATGAATTTTCTGTGGGTTTGTGCAACTCCATTAACGCAATTCGTATTGAGAAATTTTCAGATTTCCCAGGAAAATTCAGGCTATTTTAAACTCAAATATTCATTCGTTGAAAGGTATCAATGGTATAGAGGTAGACCAAAGAGTTCGGCTATAGTATAGAGCAAACCCTGGATGGTCGACTATAGAATAGAGGAAAACCTCGATAGTCGACTCTAGTACAGAGGAAGACCATAGTGTTGGACTATAGTATAGAGGAAGACCATAGTGTTGGACTATAGTATAGAGGATGAGCACAGTGTTGAACTCTAGTATGGAGAAAGACCACAGTGGTCGACTCTAGTGTAGAGGAAGACCACAGTGGTCGACTCTAGTATAGAGGAAGACCACAGTGGTCGACTCTAGTATAGAGGAAGACCACAGTGGTCGACTCTAGTATAGAGGAAGACCACAGTGGTCGACTCTAGTATAGAGGAAGACTACAGTGGTCGACTCTAGTATAGAGGAAGACTACAGTGGTCGACTCTAGTGTAGAGGAAGACCGCAGTGGTCGACTCTAGTGTAGAGGAAGACCGCAGTGGTCGACTCTAGTGTAGAGGAAGACCGCAGTGGTCGACTCTAGTGTAGAGGAAGACCGCAGTGGTCGACTCTAGTGTAGAGGAAGACCGCAGTCGTCGATTCTAGTATAGAGGAAGACTACAGTGTTGGACTCTAGTATAGAGAAAGACCACAGTGTTGGACTCTAGAATAGAGGAAGGCCACAGTGTTGGACTCTAGAATAGAGGAAGGCCACAGTGTTGGACTCTAGTGTAGAGAAAGGCCACAGTGTTGGACTCTAGAATAGAGGAAGACCACAGTGTTCGACTCATTCTGTACAGAATTCTTTCATTTTAATTTAATACAAAACTTAAATTGTCATTAATCTCCTGATGTTGGTGCTTAAATTTAAAGACACAACAAAAGTATATTAAATTAATAGAAACATAACGAAGAAAGGAAAATAAATATGAAATGACGTTTGTTTATTATCCTTTGCGTACACTCTGGAGCATTTTATTTTCCTTATGATATCTGTCGACTTTGTGGAGAAAAGCACCACACTTTTCCAATCGGATTGTATGCGAAAAAAATCTGCGGTGCATCACACAGTGGAGTAATAATGTTGGAAAAATTTAAAATAAAACATTTTTCTCAACCCAGAAAAGGAAATTAATGACATAAAAATTCATATCAGACATTATGAGAATGATCATCAAAGTCAACGAAAGAACCACCAGTTATAGTTCTATGTTTCCCCCAGAGCATTTTCCCCACTGTGTCTTACCAGCAAACCATTGAAACAAACCCAGAATCGTTTGGAGACCATTGCGTCGCCAACACAGCCAACAGAGCAGTCACAAGACAACAATAATGGGCTTAAAGTCAATGGCTACGTCGTTGAACAGATGCTGTACAACCAACTAATACCATGACACCAACTGAAGAAATTATTATGGACTTGGGCAATTTTTATGAAAATTTAGATCACTCGATTACTCGATTATTATGCAACAAAATTTTTGTCCAAGGGATATGGATAACAGTTTCTGGTGCAATTAGGTGTCACAAACACGAAAAAAATATTAAACAAATTTTTTATGGTAAATTTTTTTTAAAATTCCAGCTTTCATGGAAAGTACATTCAGTATTTGTACCATAATTCAAGTATAAGCCTGATTGAGCCGTGTTATGCCTCAAATTAAAGGGAGGGCTACATATGGTGCAAATATCGCTTTCACGTAGAATCGTTGGTTTAGTAGCAGTCGTCAAAAATATGAAAAAAAATGATTTTTTTTTTAAAAAACACTTTTTCCTGGCACAAAAAAAAAAACCAATAAAAAATAGAAAAAATATTTTATCACATTTTTAAAAAGCCAACTAACGAAGAAAACACTGTTCTTTTGAAAAAAATCTGTAGATAGATGTACATTTTGTAAATGTTAGGGAAATTCAAAAAAATATTGTTTCATATTTTTTTGTTTTTAAATGATGTTTTTGCTTATATTGAATTCGCCATATGTGAGAGAGACATATAAGAGACATTGCACCTGCATTTTATTTTATGAGGATTGATGTCAGGCATTATAAAATTATAGAGAGGTCGAGGTTTTATGGCCGTTCGTAACCAATGTGAGAGCTATATTGGATGAGATCCGGTCAGATAGAGGGTCATTCAACAATATTTGTGGTTTTGTATTTATGAGGTTTCCATTCAGTTACGCCTTTTAGGGGCATGGTCATCCCAGTCGTATATATGGGTAGTAAAATTATATGTACGCAATACAAAATAGTAGTACGCGGTCTTGTAAATATTGGGTGTCTACTTTCGAAGCAAACTATATGTCAGCTACAGGTACTGCAACTTATTTATGAATGAAAATTCTTATTAATAAATTAGTGTAATTCAGCGCCTTAAAGAGGTAAGTGATTTTCTGAAAAATATTACAAAGTTATATTTCAAAGTATGAGTAAAAGACAAAGAACTTTTCAATGTGTAAATGATCCCGACAATTTCTGCTACATCTGTGGAAAATATGTAATTAAAAAAATCGACGTGCGTTTAGTAAAATAATAGAAGAAATATATGTGTAATATTTTGGTATACGAGTTAAACATATGAACGAACCGTGGACACCAAGTATTTTGTGTAATTCGTGCCATGTAAATCTTACTCGATGGACTAGTGGAAGAATGCGGTAGGTACTTTAAAATTAATGTACTACAATGTTTTGTGGAATAAAATGTTTTAATTTTAGACTTCACGTGCAATTTGGAATGCCAATGATTTGGAGACAACCATTCATTCACGATGCGGACTGCTATTTTTGTCTAAGTTAATAGATTGGAGTAGGAAGTGTCCAAATATAGTTAACAGCCTAATAACGGAAACATCATCAAGTTCAACTGAGTACTCAACTCTGAGCGATTCAAGTTTGAGTCAGAAGTCATCGCTTATAACTCAGTTTCAACTCATTGATCAAGTGAGAGACTTGGAACTGACCAAAGATAAGGCAGAACTACCTGCATCTGGGATGAAACAGTACTATATTTTGGCCCCAGATGTTAACATATCATATTATAGAGTCCGTGATATACCTTACAAACAATTTTATACAACTGTGGATAACAAATGCTTTTGCAAGGACATTCCCGGATTGTTCGAGGAACTTAATCAAACATACAATTCAAAGGAATGGCGGTTACTTGTTGAAAGCAGTAAAGAAAGTTTGAAAGCAGTACTTTTACACAACGGAAATCAGAAACCGTCGATTCTCATTGCGCATGCTGTCAACACTAAGGAATCATCGGAAACAATGGCTAAATTGATAAAATACATAAAATATGAACATGACTGGAAAATTTGTTGCGATTTAAAAGTAGTTGGTATGTTATGCCTCTGGGATAGGCGATATTTTGCCACCACTGCATATTAAGCTGGGGCTCTTTAAAATTTTTTTAAAAGCCTTAAGGAAAGATGGCAATTCACTCTCATATTTAAAGAGTTTATTTAAAAGTCTTCCGTTTCAAAAAATCGAAGAAGGAGTTTTTGATGGGCCTAAAATAAGGAAACTGATGAAAGGTGTGAATTTCGAATCATATTTGATGTCGGATGAAATTGCAGCATGGAGGTTGTTTAAGCTTGTAGTTTCAAATTTCCGTGGATCTAATAAAAGCCCGCAATATGAAACAATGATTAATGATTTGTTAAAAAATTATGAAAAAATTGGTTAGAAATATATTTTTTTATATATATGTATATAACACATATGTATGTATTCTTCCAAATTAATTTTCGGTTTATGTATTCCAACAGGTGTAAATATGTCCCTCAAAATTCATTTCTTGCATTCTCAAAATGCAACTTTTTCCCCGAGAATCTTGGCGACGTAAGTGACGAACATGGCGAAAGGTTTTACCAAGAATTGAAGTCCATCTAGCGGCGTTACCAAGGGCACTGAGATGAAAGAATGATGGGATATTATATTTGGTTCATCATTAGGGAAACCGATTCCGAAATCTACAAACGTCAACAAAGAACTCACAATTACTTCTAATGAAACTTGTTCATGTAAATAAACTCAAATTTACATAATATAAATAAAATCGCTATTTAAACAGAAATTAAAAAAAAAAGATTTTTTGAAATTCTCTTACCTCTACCAAAAGGGCTATAATTTCTAAATTTATCCATAGATCTTTTTAAAATAGACTTTCTTCGCAAGGATGCAAACTTTTAAAAAATAAAATATTTTTTTTTTATTTTTTTCTTCTATTTTAAATGTTTTTTTTTGTACCAAGATTTTTTTTTTGAAAAAAATCTACTTTTTCCTATTTGTTTAATGACTGTTACTAAACCACTGTTTCAAAGTGAAAGAGATATTTCCAACATTGGTAGCCCACATTAATAGCGCCAACTTAACGTATAAATCGACCTGATCGGGCATATACTTAAAAAATTATAGTACAAATACTAAGGGTACCTTCGACGATAATAGTATTTTTAATAAAAAATTTTTGTAAAAAAAATGTATCCATAAAAAAATTTTTGGTTTTGATTTTATATAACAGTAGGCCACAATCTATACAAAAAAATAATTTGTAGGTCTACGAAACAAAAAAAAAATTTTTGTTGCGTATTGTTACATAAAATTGTGATAAATGGTTTTCCATCAAGACGTGTTAAATATCAATTGAATACCAAATTCAAAGAAAAATGCCATTGTTTGAGATAAATGATCGGATGTTTGTTTCATAATAAAGAGGAAGGTATGCCGTTTATAATGAAAAACAACATCAGCCAAATGGCCACCACGACCGCGCTTACAGGACCATATCCTTTTCATGAAATTTTCCATAACCAAATCGCAAAGTGGCTGCCCTATGTCATCGATAGCCTCACGACTTCTATCTTTGAGGTCTTGAATCGACGCTGGGCTCTTTCACGTGGCCCCAAATCTCGGTGGCCAATTGTGATCACATCTTCGAGAGATAACACGGTCCGGAAACTTTTTCCGTAACAGAGCAATGGTTTCGTTGCTTGTGTGGCACGTAGCGCCGTCTTGTTGAAAGTAAACGTTGTCCAGATCAATACCATCCAACTCCGACCATTAAAAATCATTAACCATCTCTCGATAGCGCAATCCATTCACCGTAACTGTTGATCCAACCTCATTTTCGAAGAAGTAAGGTCCAACGACCCCCCCGGACCATTAACCGCACCACACAGTCACACGATGAGGATGGAAAGGCTTCTCAACAATAACTTTTGGGTTTTCCGAACCCCAGATTTTTCGATGATTTTCGATTTTTCGAATTTTAATAATTTCAGTTCGTTGTTGAATCGTGTATCGTTCCATTTTTAGTAATGGCGAGTGACAGCTGCTGAAATACCGGGTGATTCAAAATAACACCTCTTGTTGGAAAATCCAAGCAAACGCAACTTTAAGTAGAGGCAGACGCAGCTTTATATTAGAAGCAGACGCAGCTTATAGTAAGCAGACGCAGCTTTATAGAAGCTATTGCTATAGGCAACAAAAACTCTTTGATATACGGAAATTAATACCTCGTAGTTTATATGCCATTGCACATTTCGAAAAATTAAGTGTAGTAGTACAATCATTGCACCTTTTTCGTACTTTGTGAGAGAGCATACAAGTACTGTTAAAAAGAAAAATGTTTATAATTTTTTGATAAGAACTTGAAACATTTCTTCATTAAACTTTCGATATACATATTACAAAAATGCATCACTAAAACTATCCTTAAAGTATGTTGTACGAAACATGTTCAACACTTTCCTGAAAGTATGCAATTTATTGTGTACTAAAAGTTAGTTGACGGTCAAAACGTTAATTGGCCTTTTCATAGGCAGTGTTAAAGCTTTTTACTTATAAGTATTCGAATGTAATGTCAGAAAAACTCCTTACA
The DNA here is from genome assembly GCA_963930755.1 of Eudasyphora cyanicolor. Taxonomy (NCBI): domain Eukaryota; kingdom Metazoa; phylum Arthropoda; class Insecta; order Diptera; family Muscidae; genus Eudasyphora; species Eudasyphora cyanicolor. Next base: position 38,786,570 of record OZ005737.1, on the reverse strand, counting down.
TACTTATATCCCACGTCTGGGGTGTTTGGCTGTTGTCTTAGCATTTTGCGTATGGTTGCGTATATACAACATCCATAGACAACGAGCAACTATATTAAACGGGTTTATACACAGATTGCATTTTAAATCATCCTCTGATTAGTAAGATTTTTATAGTTTAGATATCGGCTGCATAATAAATAGCCAAAAACTGGTGATTACAGAGACAATTCTAAGTATGGGACACTCTCTCAGGCAGACACATCTTTGAAGTGGACACATTAAAAAATTCAAACTGTAATTTTTATAAGGGAAGTTTCACTAGTTTTTAGTAGAAAACTATTTCGGTTTTAGGTTTAGGTATAGGTTAGGGTGGCAGCCGTTTTATTTGTCAGCTCACATAGACCAGTTTAGGTCCCTAGTGGTACCTCGGGCTAAAATGCCCCTGATCGAAACCAACCTGTTTGATATACAAATTTATCGATAGTACGAATATTGGTACCGGAAAGACTGCCTAGAAAGGCCGACCCCAGTATGTCCAGTCGTCGTTTACTCAAAGCGGGACAGTTGCTTAGCAAGTGTTCAATGTTCTCCACTTCTTCATCATCTCCACAGCTTTTGCAGAAGTCATTGGAGTCAATACTCTATCTTCTGGTGTGTTCGCCGATCAGCCAGTGTCTCGTCAGAACTGATATTAATGTAGACAATCTTTTCCTCTCTTGCGCGAGGAGATATTTTGACCTTCTCAGGTCATACCTTGACCAGATTTGTCTAGCTAACCTACAGGTGCCGATTTCTGTCCATCTTTAGTTGGACTGCCTGATTGCCTCTTGCTAAAGCCGAAGCTCGTGGCGCACCAATATATGCAAATTCTTTGAGAATTCATAATGTCGTCCCTTACTTAGCAAGTTCCCGGGGATATCCCTATGCCCAGGCATTCATATGAGGTGTATATTAAACTGTTCAGACATCTCGTTAAGAGATCTGCGGCAGTAGAAGGTTGTTTGTGAATTTAGAGATGTGTCCTCCAGCGAATTGATGGCAGCCAGACTGTCCGAGTAAATGACAACGCCAGTCTTGGTTACTACATATGTTGCGAGTCAGCCGCTTGGCGACTTCCCATATTGCCATTATTTCGGCTTGATAGACACTGCAGGTATCTGGTAGTCTGTGAGCTATATCCAAACTAAGTTCTTCACAGTGTACTCCGAAGCCAACCTTTTCAACAAGCTTCGAACTATCCGTGTAGAAGTGGAGATGGTTTCTATTACCTGGTATTCTGACAACCCATTCATATATGGCTGGTGTCATAGTGATGTAGTTCCTCTCGAAGGTGTACCCCGTTGGTATATAGTCCACTCGGTCGGTTGCCATAGCACTAAACTTTGATATCCTCATGTGACCGTAGTTCTTCCCCCTTGGTTGAAACTTCTCTCACCATAATATTTTTCGGCAGTATATGGAGTAGGGCTTCTAGAGTCTCAGTCGCTGTAGTCCTTAAGGCTCCGCTTATGCACAGGCAGGCAGTTCTCTGAACCTTTGATAGTAGGTTGGTGATGGTTAGTTTGTCAGTTGCCGTCCACCATGTCTCAATGCCGTATAACAGTATTAGACGAACTACTGCTATATATATCCAATGAACGATCTTAGGAGAGAGACCCCACCGCGACCCTACAGCCTTCCTGCAGGAATATAAGGCGACGTTGGCTTTCCTTTCACGTCCCAGTATGTTATGTCTGAATAACAGTTTCCTATCTAGAATTATTACTAAAAATTTTGCACTTTCAGAAAAGACTAGATCTGTTCCATTTATCCGAGGAGAAGGGTCCACATGTGGGACATCATAGTAAAGAAAACCAATTCTGTCTTGTTTGGGTCAACGCCTAAACCGCTGCTTCTGGCCCATCTAGCCAACTTGTTCAAAACCACCTGTAGGATGTCTCTGAGCACGTTTTTGAATTTGCCACTCACTGCGATTGCCGCATATGCTACGACCTTGCAGCCACAACGTTATAGATCTAGCAGGATTTCATTCACCGCTAGGTTCCTAATTAGTGGAGACTGTACTCTTCCTTGTGGGGTCCTCTGTTTACAAACCTTGTAAGAGTTATGGACTTAAGGCATGCTGTTATGCGTCTTCTGTTGAGCAGTCTTTGAATTAGTCTAATCAAGCTGGAGTTCACCTTCAGATGTGAGAGCGCCGCAATTACCGCATCAGAGTGAATGTTGATAAAAGACCCTTCTATGTCAAGAAATACCAGCATAGTGAATTCCTTGACATGTGCTCACAAGTTCGTGCAGCGCTGATTCTGTAGACTTTCCCTTATTGTCAGCACGGTGGTTCCCCGACAGGAGTTTTGGTTTCCAGTTTTTCCCTAATGAAATAATCTAAAAGTCTTTCCAGTCCTTTCAATAGGAAGGAGGATCGGCTAATGGCTTTTAAGTCCTTTGGCCTAGTGTGCTATATCTTTCCCGCTTTGGGTATGAATACCAATTTGGTATCCCTCCATCGATTCGAGATGTATGAAAGCCTGATACAGCCTACATAAATTTTCTCCAGCCAGGGAATAATTTATTTTGACATTTTCTGCATTTCTCCTGGAGTGATGCCGTGTGGTCCAGGTGACTTGAATGGCTCAAAGCTGTTAATAGCCCAGTTTATTCTGGATCTCCATTTTTCCGAGGAGGAGGGTCCACATGTGGGACATCCTGGTAAAGAGAACCAATTCTGTCTTGTTTGGGTTAACGCCCACCTGTAGGATGTCTTTGAGCAAGTTTTCGAATTTGCCACTCACTGCGATTGCCACGTTGTCCGCATAAGCTACGACCTTGCAGCCACAACGTTCTACATCTAGCAGGATTTCATTCACCGCTAGGTTCCAAATAAGTGGAGACTGTACTCATCCTTGTGGGATCCCTCTGTTTAGAAACCTTGTGTTAGAGTTGTGGACCCAAGACATGCTGTTATGTGTCTTCTGTTAAGCAGGCTTTGTATTAGTCTAATCAAGCTGGAGTTCACCTTTAGATGTGACAGCGCCGCAATTACCGCATCTGAGTGAATGTTGATAAAAGCCCCTTCTACGTCAAGAAATGCCAGCATAGTTAATTCCTTGACATGTGCTCATAAATTCGTGCAGGGCTGATTCTGTAGACTTTCCCTTATTGTCAGCATGGTGGTTCCCCGACACGAGTTTTGGTTTCCAGTTTTTCCCTAATGAAATAATCTAAAAGTCTTTCCAGTCCTTTCAACAGGAAGGAGGATCGGCTAATTGCTTTTAAGTCCTTTGGCCTAGTGTGCTTTATCTTTCCCGCTTTGGGTATGAATACCAATTTGGTATCCCTCCATCGATTCGAGATGTATGAATCAGGCTTTCAGCCTACATAAATTTTCTCCAGCCAGGGAATAATGTACTTTGACATTTTCTGCATTTCTGCTGGAGTGATGCCGTGTGGTCCAGGTGACTTGAATGGCTCAAAGCTGTTAATAGCCCAGCTTATTCTGGATCTCTCAATCAAAAATAAGCTGGGCTATCTTTGAGCCCTTAAAGTCACCTGGACCAGAAGGCATCACTCCAGTAGAAATGCAGAAACGCTCGCAGTCCAGTCGCACTCTTGTTGGTCCTGCTGATCCTCGGGTTCTGTTTTTAAGTTCCTCGGGAAATGTGTGTCGAGCAGTACATTAAGCGACTGCCTGCTGTTTTTTGTCCAGTTATTTGCTCCATCGTGCAAATAACCCATTGTACAGGGTGAAGCTGATAGTATCTTCCTTAGCCTTGCGGCGTCCGAGACCTTTTCAACTTTGCCACAGAAGATATACCAAGAGCGTCTTTACGCCTACCTATATGTATATCTCCTTCTTATATATCTTGAGTTGTTCTTTACAGGCATCCCTAGTAGATTTCGACCTGTTGTGTTGCTTGTTGCAGGTCTTTTTCCTAGCCGTTAGCTCAGAAGCCCACCATTGAGATTTAGTTTTAACCTTGGGTTTTGTTTGTGGACAGGCTTCTTCAAGGGAACTATTGTATTATGTGGTAATATGCTCGACCAGATTATCCAGACTAGCTTGGCCATGCGGTTCATACAGACTTTTTTGAAATTCTTCTCATACAGGTGCCACTAAACACTAGAGTGATCAGGCAGTTTTTTTTTTGCACGTGATAGTTGAAGTTCCGCAGAAAAGACACCAACGCCCCCTTGGTTATTGAGTTTAGAACCGTCTGTATAGTAGTTAACGAATATCCTAAGTCCTGGGATACGACCATGCCATTCTGCTCTATCAGGAATAAGAGTGATATATTTCTGTCAAAGAGGGGTTCAGTCATAGTGTAACGAACAGTGCCCGGAAAGTCAGGCATTGTGTCTAGAATGACACAAAGTCCTTAGCCATTTCCTGACCATAGTGACAGTTCCCTGAGTCTGATCGCAGTACATGCGACATATTGTACTGCTATAATATCTAGCGGTTATTAAATGTAGTACAACATATAGTACCTCGGTTGGTGTCGTTTTCAGCGTACCAATGATACATATAGGAACGACGAATGCAGGGCATGCAGAGAAAACATCGAAACGATGGAACATTTTCTGTGTCACTGCCCGGCTTTCACACATGCAAGATCCCAACATTTCGGGTCCGACATATTACCAGACTTGACTCATCTCAGAGAATATGACTGGAAGATACTGAGAAAATTCGTGTCTAGTACCGATTTTCTGTAACTCGTGAGGTATAAAAAGATCATAAATAAGGAGCGCACAACAGGCCGAACCACTGGCTTAAGTGTATGTCCATGGACATGAGATGTTTAAACGTCTCCTCTCTTCAAACTTACCTATCTATTAATCTCCCCAGGGTTTTAAGGAGAACTGGCGATCTCTAGAAAAACTTCAGTGGCATGTATGAAAACCTCAGTCGTTGAAAAACTGGATCATTGTTACTGTATTATTGTTAGGTCTATTAATAACTGTTTCGCAGATTATTTCTTTAACATGAAAACAAACGGTTACTTTAATATGGATGAGGTGAATTTTCATCTTGTGACATTTCCAAGTACTTATCTAAAAGAACAACTGCAGGGCTACAGGGCTGCTGAGTCGAGCCAAAACTAACCGACTCCCGGAGTCGAATTTTAAAATCATTCGACTCCGACTTCGGCAGTTAAATAACATACATATATTTCTGAAATTATATTTCTACTTAGACGTGAGTTCATGTTATTCAAAATAAGATATAGCTTTGTTAAACAGAAACAGAAAAATTGGTATTCAATACCAGTAATTAAATAAAATTGCATTCTTTATTTATTGATGCTTTACTTGTAAGCTGCAATAATATGACAATTCTTTCAACATGAAATCATGATAAAATTTTCATCAATAACTGCCTCTGTTTTAATATACCACAATTTTTTGAAATTATTTTCGCTTCAAGCAACCAGTTCATTCGTTAGTTATTATACCGTACACCACACAATGTTAAAGGGGGTTTTAAATAAGTTTTTTTTGGCAGATTTGTAAAAAATACTGCAGCTAGACCCACTTTAAAATGTGCCGTTCTACTCAGAATCACTAGCTGTCCGTCTGTCCATCTTAAGTTGTTCGTTAAGTACAGGTCGAAATTTCACAACGATCCTGCAATCTTTCACACCAGGTATTAAACCTATTGGAATTGGTCAAAATCGGTTTAGGTCGAAATTGCCCCCATATATTAATGTTTCTATAGAAAATTCTGTTTAAATTCAGATTTATAAGGGAATTGTCTCATATTAATATTTAGAATATCTGAGATTATTCTGCTCTAACAAGGTGTTCTACGGTATCACATAGTTGGCTTCGCCCGACCTTTCCTTAATTGTTTTGTACTCGCTTAATAATATCGTATAGTTTTGCAAAAATACTTATTTTGTTAGCTAAATATAATCAGTGCTTTCCTAAAACTGTTTTACATAAAAAACTCGATAGTTTGGTTAACTTTATAGATATTTGGGGCATACAAAAAAGGTTAAAAAAGCATCGAATATTTTATCCTTCTTTTGTATCAAAATTATTTTCCCAAACATTTTAGAGTGCAAAAGTTCTATCGCATAAATGGTACTTTTTGCACAATCCATCTCGGAGTCGACCATAATTTTTCAACTCCGACTCCACAGCCCTACATTTCAGACAGCATAAGTCACATTTGAAAACAATTTAATGTTTGCTAGTTAATCTTTGAACTTGGAAGACTGATCCTGACTGGTTCTTTCCTAAGAATAAGGAGTGGATAACAACTAGTCGTATACTAAGTAGTTGATAGCCAAAATAGTCGTCTACTAAGGTGTAGATAACTTAGATGTGGTTCTAATATCCAGCAGATAACGAGATAACCCAACCGGCCGCCTACTACGATGTCGATAACTTGATTGATCGTCTACTAAGCAGTAAATAAGCCAAATAGCATTTTACTATGTGGTAGACAACCCAACCAGCTTCTACTATGGAGTCTATAACCGAACTGATCCTCAAATTAAGGAGTAGATAACTCTACCGGCCCTCTACTAAGGGGTAGATAACACAACTGACCCTCTACAAGGGAATAGATAACCAAACTAGTAATCTACTAAGCAGGTTACCCAATTTGTCGTATATTTTTTTATTTATTTGTATGAATTTCAATACAAAGAAAAGTCATATTCTAATTTTACGGTCCAGAAAAGCCGGGTTACAAAGGCCATGTGTCCAGATTTTGAAACGACAGATCAGAGCCTCTGGTGGGAATCGAACCCACGACCCCCAAACTCAAAGTCGAGCATGCTACCAACGCACCTACTGAGGCGCTAAATTTGTCGTATATTATGGATAAAACCCAACCGGCCGTCTACTACGAAGCCGATAACTTGACTGGTCTACTAAGCAGTAGACAAACAAACTATCATTTTACTAAGTAGTAGATAAAGCAAATAACTTTCTGCTATTGTGAGTATAACCGAACTGGTCCTCAAACAAGGAGTAGAAAACCCTACTAATCCTCTATTTAGGGGTAGATAATCCAAGTGCCCCCTATTATGGAGTAGGTAACCCAAATGAACATCTACTAAGCATTAAATAACTCACATTATTTTTTAGATAACCCAACTGGTCGTCTGCTAAGAAGCATTCTTTGTGCATTTAACTTATTTCAGACGTGATCAGATCAGAGATAGGTCCCACTATATCAAGCACTGCTATCAGTAGACTGACAAATTGACACTTAATTTCCCTTACGGTAGTGTAGCATACTTTACTACACTATAAGTCGCAGGATAAGTAATATTTTTTAAAAGAAGCTATTTCTCAAACATAATGTTTCACAATTCTTTGCTGCAGTCGTGTGACGATCAGTCCCATTGAGAAATATTGGTTGGTGCGTTCATCTCAAATTAATTGATATAAATCCGCATGAGACCACATCATTCATGTGATGGGCACATTCTGGTATAATGGCACCTAATTCTCCCTAGGGATATTGATGAAAGTAAATAATTTACACTGTGCTCGTAATGAATGAACACTTTTAAAATGTAACAGAAAGGAGACCCTATGAATATACCTATTTCGGCCTTGCTTAATCCAGTGGTGCTGGCAGTTTTACTAGGTTAGCTTTTGTTTTCGTGATATTCGGCCACAAAGTTTGCAAGGAAACAGGATCTCGGAGGTGATTTTAAAGTGGAAGACTTCGAAATACACGCTTCCGACTTTTGAAATATGATAAGATTAGATTGCAATTTTGTAGGGATAACGGAGAGAGAAGCGTGGAAGACTATTTGATAAAAATAATTCTCCAAAGGTTTCCCCTTTTCCGTTCTTTAGACTGAAGCGTGCATTACTAAGTCTTCCACTTTCAAATCACCTCCGAGATAACTAACCTAACTTCCAAACTTCGTGTTCGAATATCGCAAAAACAGCAGCTAACCTAGAAAAATGGCTATATATCCATAGGGTATCCTTTCCGTTAAAGTGTTATTTGTTGATTTCAATGTTTATAAACATTTATGCTTATGAATAAACCGTCCCCCTAATAAAATAGGGGACGATACTGTTTTCGTCCCCTCAATACGGTTTTATTGAGGGGACGAAATAGTTACATTCTTTGCTTGTATTTGCTACATAAACCAGACGCACTTGACATATCTCAGAATTAGCAATGACATATTTTTCTTTAACTCTCTGAAAAACTGGAAATTTCTACAAAAATTTATAACAACAATTCGATTTGAGAAACCACACAAATTGAAATCTGCTTAAAAAGAGTCCTAAATATATGCATACTCGTATTTAAAATTATTAAAATAATTTAGCTTTTTATAACGAAACAACAAGCAGACTCCAAAAAACAAAGCAAAAATCTTGAGTCCTAATATTGCATACTTCTAATATCGCAAAAAGAAAATCCATTGCCTACATTTGGGAGTCACATTAACTATTTAATTAGTTCTCTTTAACATTGCATACGAATAGTACCGCAAATAAAGAAATTCATTGCCTACATTTGGGAGCATTTAAACACCTATTTAAGTATTTCTCTTGTGTTAGCAAATTTTTTACTTAGCTTTGCTTAAAATCTCAGTATTTAACTTTCACTGTCATTACAAACCAATAAATCTCATCAACGACCAACCCATCTACCCACAAATGCCACTGAAACAGTTTTGCTTAGACCAGCACTATGGGTTGGTTGGTTGGTACATAGGTTAGTTGGTCACTCCTTGCGTACCCCCTACTACTACTATATCTCCCCGACTACCCCCTCCACACAGTGGTTTGCACATATTTCACCAATTATCTGCAATATTTTTGCAATTTCTATTCTTTGCCACAATTTTGTTACGTTTTGTTTGGCTACTCTTTTATTTTTCTTGTTTCTTTGTGTGCTTTGGTTGTTGTCAAAAATTAAATTACTCCCAAGTGGCTACTAAATAAATTAGTGCTTAATTAATGACTATTAATGGTATACGCAGCAAATACTCCTTTGGACGAGAGGGCGTTCTAGGCGGGACCATCCGGACCACGGATCTCGGACCAGCTGCTCTGGCACAAGGCAAAAACATGACCACAGAGTTCTCGAAAAGATTCCGGCTATGCTGTGTGAAGTTTTTGTTGAAAAACACATCCTGTGCTCTCTGGAATCTTGTAACCAAACTCGTTCGTCCTTGTGTGAGTGGTGGGGTGACCATTGCTGGAAGCTGTTCTAGGGAGACTGGGAAACCACAACAAGAAGAAAACTTTTTTTTGTTTTGTATGAGTACTGTTGAGTTCACAAAATTTATGGAATTTCCCAGCCATTAGTTGAGTTCATAGTCGGGAATAAGTATAGTGGCTGTCTTCCAAAGTAAACTTTTTTATTATTTGCTATGGAAGCCGGTAGAGGAGAAAAATGAAAAGGATTTACTTGGCTGGTTGAGAATGGATGACTACCTTTTTTGGTGGCTGGAGTTGGTTAGGGGGACAAAAGATTTCAGTTTTCCAGGTCATTGCTAGGTTTTACGGAGACGTTTGCGTGAGTATATTAAGAGTTATTAATTGCGCTAATAAAAAATTGATTTATATTAAGGAAATATGAAACAATTTCTAAGGAAATTTTATTTGGCGGATTATTTGAATCGCAAAATTACACCATTGAGTGGTGCGGATAATTAGTTTATTATAATTTTTCAATTATTCCATTGTCTTCCTTATCAGTATGCAATAATATTGAATGCAGGTATAAACCTAAAAGTATGCAAAATTATAAAAAAACAACTTTGAATTGTCGAGGGAATAGAACTACGGCGGCAGGCGATTGACTTGAGATGGTTCCTACATGTAAATTTGGAATAACTTTCGTATAAGTAGAAGTAATGACAAGTGGACGGCAAGCCAAAAACAACATTACTGCATCCGAAGAGTTGACTAACCTCCAACGAAACGCTTCATGCATTGTTCCTTTTTCACTTGACTATTCAAAATACCTTCCTTCACTATAAAGGAACTCTTTGATCTTCAGCTCAACTCCACAGTGAGACAACAATAAAATATAAAAATAATAGTTTTCACATTAGTAAAATAGTCGAATGTTACTACTATACTCGTAGTATAATAATCAAATTTTACTATAGTAAAATAATCAAATTTTTGCTATAATAAAATAATCAAATTTTTGCTAAAGTCGGATTTTACTATATAAAATAGTTGAATTGTACTATAGTAAATTAGTGGAATTTTAATATAGTAAAAAAGTAGAATTTTTTTTATAGTAAAATAGTAGAATTTTTTTATAGTAAAATAGTGGAATTTTATTATAGTAAAATAGTGGAATTTTATTATAGTAAAATAGTGGAATTTTACTATAGAAAAATAGTGGAATTTTGTTAGAGTATTTTTTATAGTTGAGTAAAATAGTCGAATTTTACTACAGTAAAATAGTCGAATTTTACTACAGTAAAATAGTCGAATTTTACTATAGTAAAATAGTCGAATTTTACTATAGTAAAATAGTCGAATTTTCCTATAGTAAAATAGTCGAATTTTCCTATAGTAAAATAGTCGAATTTTCCTATAGTAAAATAGTCGAATTTTCCTATAGTAAAATAGTCGAATTTTACTATAGTAAAATAGTCGAATTTTACTATAGTAAAATAGTCGAATTTTACTATAGTAAAATAGTCGAATTTTACTATAGTAAAATAGTCGAATTTTACTATAGTAAAATAGTCGAATTTTACTATAGTAAAATAGTCGAATTTTACTATAGTAAAATAGTCGAATTTTACTATAGTAAAATAGTCGAATTTTACTATAGTAAAATAGTCGAATTTTACTATAGTAAAATAGTCGAATTTTACTAAAAATAGTCGAATTTTACTATAGTAAAATAGTCGAATTTTACTATAGTAAAATAGTCGAATTTTACTATAGTAAAATAGTCGAATTTTACTATAGTAAAATAGTCGAATTTTATTATAGTAAAATAGTCGAATTTTATTATAGTAAAGTAGTGGAATTTTACTATAGTAATTTCACTATAGTAAAATAGTGGAATTTTACTATAGTAAAATAGTGGAATTTTACTATAGTAAAATAGTCGAATTTTACTATAGTAAAATAGTCGAATTTTACTATAGTAAAATAGTCGAATTTTACTATAGTAAAATAGTCGAATTTTACTATAGTAAAATAGTCGAATTTTACTATAGTAAAATAGTCGAATTTTACTATAGTAAAATAGTCGTATTTTACTATAGTAAAATAGTCGTATTTTACTATAGTAAAATAGTCGTATTTTACTATAGTAAAATAGTCGTATTTTACTATAGTAAAATAGTCGAATTTTACTATAGTAAAATAGTCGAATTTTACTATAGTAAAATAGTCGAATTTTACTATAGTAAAATAGTCGAATTTTATTATAGTAAAATAGTCGAATTTTATTATAGTAAAGTAGTGGAATTTTACTATAGTAATTTCACTATAGTAAAATAGTGGAATTTTACTATAGTAAAATAGTCGAATTTTACTATAGTAAAATAGTCGAATTTTACTATAGTAAAATAGTCGAATTTTACTATAGTAAAATAGTCGAATTTTACTATAGTAAAATAGTCGAATTTTACTATAGTAAAATAGTCGAATTTTACTATAGTAAAATAGTCGAATTTTACTATAGTAAAATAGTCGAATTTTACTATAGTAAAATAGTCGAATTTTACTATAGTAAAATAGTCGAATTTTACTATAGTAAAATAGTCGAATTTTACTATAGTAAAATAGTCGAATTTTATTATAGTAAAATAGTCGAATTTTATTATAGTAAAGTAGTGGAATTTTACTATAGTAATTTCACTATAGTAAAATAGTGGAATTTTACTATAGTAAAATAGTCGTATTTTACTATAGTAAAATAGTCGTATTTTACTATAGTAAAATAGTCGTATTTTACTATAGTAAAATAGTCGTATTTTACTATAGTAAAATAGTCGTATTTTACTATAGTAAAATAGTCGTATTTTACTATAGTAAAATAGTCGTATTTTACTATAGTAAAATAGTCGTATTTTACTATAGTAAAATAGTCGTATTTTACTATAGTAAAATAGTCGTATTTTACTATAGTAAAATAGTCGTATTTTACTATAGTAAAATAGTCGTATTTTACTATAGTAAAATAGTCGTATTTTACTATAGTAAAATAGTCGTATTTTACTATAGTAAAATAGTCGTATTTTACTATAGTAAAATAGTCGTATTTTACTATAGTAAAATAGTCGTATTTTACTATAGTAAAATAGTCGTATTTTACTATAGTAAAATAGTCGTATTTTACTATAGTAAAATTGCTGTCGAATTTTACTTTAGTAAAATTGCTGTCGAATTTTACTTTAGTAAAGTTAGTTGTCGAATTTGACTATAGTAAAGTAGTTGTCGAATTTGACTATAGTAAAGTAGTTGTCGAATATTACTATTGTTAATAGTTGTCGCTTTTAGCAGTCAAATAGTTGTCGCTTTTTGCTATAGTAAAATAGTTGTCGCCTTTTACTATTGTTGTCGCATTGTACTGTAGTAAAAAAGTTGTGGCATTTTATAATAGTAAAATAGTTGTCGCATTTTACTATAGTAAAATAGTTGTCGGATTTACTCTAGCTAGCCATTAAAATTTTTTTTATAAAAAAATTTTCATCAAAATTTTTTTGTTTTAGTTTTTTAAAATAGCATTCCTCATAAAAAGTTTTTAGGTCTCGCAAAAAAAATTGTGTTGCATAGTGTGGTATGTTTATTATATTTTATCACGTGTTTACCTGTCTTCCTTATATATATGCAATGATATTAAATGTAAGTGTAATCCTAAAAGTATGCAACATTGTATACGAGTATCTTATATGCTATGAAAAATGTCCAAGGATTGGCATAAGTTACTATATACTGTTACTATAGTAACAGTATATTCACCGGTACCAAATCAAGGGGAATAGGCGAAATTGGTACTTAATACAAAAAATAAAATATGCATAATTACAACATTAGAATAAATTTAATTTGAAGGATTATTTTAATCTTTATGCTGCAATTAAATATGGTTCATAATAGGTTTATTATATTTGCACACTTATTTCATTGTGCGAGTTCTTAGTATGCAATGATTTTAAATTAATTATAATCCTAAAAGTATGTCGCATTATATCCACAATATTTTCCATTAGTAAATGTCACTATTTTTCAAGCCATTTTTCATTAAAAATCTTTTCCATTGCAACAAAGCAGATTATAGAGTTTCAACAATCCTTGCTTAATCCTCCTAGCCAAATAATCTTTCTTAAGCATATCTCTAAGAATAGAATATATTTAATAAATTTCAATTAAACTTTCACAAAATTCATTTTGTGGCTCGTCGTTGCACACATGTGTCAATAACAAATTCCCAATAAATTCATTTTGTCGAATAGTATAATAAGAATTGTGAAATATAATAATCAAACCTGAAAGTATGCAGAAAACTCTCTATGTGGCCTGTGAGAACACATGATGCTGATGCTGCTGCTGCTGCACTTATGGCCAAACTTGAAAAGTTTATTATTATTAATAAAGTTAATGAAGATAATATTGAGAGAGTTGACACTCTAAAGTGGCAGTAGTAGTAGTCATCAGTAGAAAATGTGCATAGCTGCAATGCAAATTTAATTTAAAGGAAGCATAAAAAATTTATTAAATTAAATGCCTTAAAGTATGCCGACAAATTTTGTCTTCGTGCACAAAATCATAATTAAATTCTTCTGTATTTGAGTGTGGTATTTAAATTTTATTAATTATTTAAAATATTTAATTTCATAGATTAGCAACGACATTTAGTTGTAGAGCAAAAATCTGAAGATAAATATGCTGATCCAATGATGGTGATTACATATTAGAAGACAAATGTTTAAGATTTGGTTATGCGAAAGCTTTAAGAGGATTATTGGTTGAATGCGCCTAATACTGGCTATAACAGATTTGTATATGGCGATGAATGTTAATGTAAAGCATGCTTGTGAATGCCATATAATATCTAATAATAATCTTAATACTTATATATATTAATTAAATGGGAAATTTGCATAAGACATGTCATTTAAAAATTAGCACATAAGCTAATTTAAAGTCGAACGTGATCGAGTGTATAATACCCTATACATCTGCACCCAGGAAAATAATTGGTTGGAATTCGATTGTAACAATAAAAAAAATAGTATTAGCAACAAAATATATATTGCCTATTCCGTGTGTCGGTTGTATTTATATATAAATAGTTGAAACAACGATAATAACATGGATACGATCACATAAAAATGCTTGCAACTAAATCGATGGTTGTATCAGTCGAATTAAGATTTTTTTTTCATTGACACTCGGTTAGTTGTGGTAACCTATTTTAAACTTTCATTGTAGTACCATATGATCGATTTATGGTTGTGACAACCAATGTCTTGACAACAGAAATCGTATCAATAGACCAAAGATTATTATTGCAACGAATAATTGGTTACTACAACAGAAAACTATTAATAAACAATCGTTTTGTGGTTATCCCAATAATTTCCAAATTTAGAATAAAATTTGGGAAATACAACCGAAAGATTGGTTGCTGTTCTTTTGCTGATACATGGAAATACAACCGAAAGATTCTTTGGTGATACATGAAAAACAAAAAATAAAAATACTCGACATAAATAAATCTTCAAGATTTTCTTCATGAGCGGTATATGTAGTCAAAAATAATCTCATGTGGGTAATAATGTGTGGAATGCAGAATATGTTGCAATCATGAAATTGAAAGCACAGGGTTAAGCGATATTTGCATACAAGTTTTGTGTTTTTTTTCGTGTACTAAAATTTGTGTCAAATATTTCCAGATCTCATAATAGTGATGAATTTGTAATATGGGACTTTTAATTTTGTTATGAATTATTTGGTTTTTTGTTCAATAAATAAAATAATAATTAATGAAAACTGTTTTTAATTAATTGTCGGTAGTATATGACTGACAATTGGTCAGAACAACCAATTTTACTATAGTCAAATAGTTGTCGAACCTTACTACAGTAAAATAGTCGTCGCAATTTACTATAGTAAAATAGTCGACGCGATTTACTATAGTAAAATAGTCGTCGCAATTTACTATAGTAAAATAGTCGTCGCAATTTACTATAGTAAAATAGTCGTCGCGATTTACTATAGTAAAATAGTCGTCGCAATTTACTATAGTAAAATAGTCGACGCAATTTACTATAGTAAAATAGTCATCGCAATTTACTATAGTAAAAAAGTCGTTGCAATTTACTATAGTAAAATAGTCATCGCAATTTACTATAGTAATATAGTCATCGCAATTTACTATAGTAAAAAAGTCGTTGCAATTTACTATAGTAAAATAGTCGTCGCAATTTACTATAGTAAAATAGTCGTCGCAATTTACTATAGTAAAATAGTCATCGCAATTTACTATAGTAAAATAGCCGTCGCAGTTTACTATTGCGACTATAGTCGAAAATAGTTGTAGAATTTTACTATAGTAAAATAGTCATCGCAATTTACTATAGTAAAAAAGTCGTCGCAATTTACTATAGTAAAATAGTCGTCGCAATTTACTATAGTAATATAGTCGTCGCAATTTACTATAGTAAAATAGTCTTCGCAATTTACTATAGTAAAATAGTCATCGCAATTTACTATAGTAAAATAGTCATCGCAATTTACTATAGTAAAATAGTCATCGCAATTTACTATAGTAAAATAGTCATCGCAATTTACTATAGTAAAATAATCGTCGCAATTTACTATAGTAAAATAGTCGTCGCGATTTACTATAGTAAAATAGTCGTCGCAATTTACTATAGTAAAATAGTCGTCGCAATTTACTATAGTAAAATAGTCATCGCAATTTACTATAGTAAAAAAGTCGTTGGAATTTACTATAGTAAAATAGTCATCGCAATTTACTATAGTAAAATAGTCATCGCAATTTACTATAGTAAAATAGTCATCGCAATTTACTATAGTAAAATAGTCATCGCAATTTACTATAGTAAAATAGTCATCGCAATTTACTATAGTAAAATAGTCATAGCAATTTACTATAGTAAAATAGTCATCGCAATTTACTATAGTAAAATAGTCATCGCAATTTACTATAGTAAAATAGTCATCGCAATTTACTATAGTAAAATAGTCATCGCAATTTACTATAGTAAAATAGTCGTCGCAATTTACTGTAGTAAAATAGTCGTCGCGATTTACTATAGTAAACTAGTCATCGCAATTTACTATAGTAAAATAGTCGTCGAAATTTACTATAGTAAAATAGTCGTCGCAATTTCCTATAGTAAAATAGTCGACGCGATTTACTATAGTAAAATGGTCGTCGCAATTTACTATAGTAAAATAGTCGTCGCAATTTACTATAGTAAAATAGTCGTCGCAATTTACTATAGTAAAATAGTCGTCGCATTTTACTATAGTAAAATAGTCATCGCAATTTACTATAGTAAAATAGTCGTCGAAATTTACTATAGTAAAATAGTCGTCGCATTTTGCTATAGTAAAATAGTTGTCGAATTTTACTATAGTAAAATAGTCGTCGCAATTTAGTGTAGTAAAATAGTTATCGCAATTTACTATAGTAAAATAGTCATCGCTATTTACTATAGTAAAAAAGTCGACGCGATTTACTATAGTAAAATAGTCGTCGCATTTTGCTATAGTAAAGTAGTTGTCGAATTTTACTATAGTAAAATAGTCGTCGCAATTTACTGTAGTAAAATAGTCGTCGCAATTTACTATAGTCAAATAGTCGTCGCAATTTACTATAGTAAAATAGCAATCGCAATTTACTATAGTAAGAAAGTCGTGGCAATTTAGTCGCGACTTACTATAGTAAAATAGTCGTCGCAATTAACTATAGTAAAATAGTCGTCGTAAAATTTATATATATATAGTAAAATTTACTATAGTAAAATAGTCACCGCAATTTACTATAGTAAAAAAGTCGAGGCGATTTACTATAGTAAAATAGTCGTCGCATTTTGCTATAGTAAAGTAGTTGTCGAATTTTACTATAGTAAAATAGTCGTCGCAATTTACTATAGTAAAATAGTCGTCGCAATTTACTATAGTAAAATAGTCGTCGCAATTTGCTGTAGTAAAATAGTCGTCGCAATTTACTATACTAAAATAGTCGTCGCGATTTACTATAGAAAATAGTCGTCGCAATTTACTATAGTAAAATAGTCGTCGCAATTTACTATAGTAAAATAGTCATCGCAATTTACTATAGTAAAAAAGTTGTTGCAATTTACTATAGTAAAATAGTCGTCGCGATTTACTATAGTAAAATAGTCGTCGCAATTTACTATAGTAAAACTATAGTCGAAAATAGTTGTAGAATTTTACTATAGTCAAATAGTTGTCGAAACTTACTATAGTAAAATAGTTGTAGAATTTTACTATCGTAAAATAGTCGTCGCATTTTGCTTTAGTAAAATATTTGTCGAATTTTCTATAGTAAAATAAGCGTCGCAATTTACTATAGTAAAATAGTCGTCGTAAAATTTATACATATATGGTAAAATTTACTATAGTAAAATATTCGTCGCAATTTACTATAGTAAAATAGTCGTCTCAAGTTACTATAGTAAAATAGTCGTCGCAATTTACTATAGTAAAGTAGTCGTCTCAATTTACTATAGTAAAATAGTCGTCGCAATTTACTATAGTAAAATAGTCGTCGCAATTAACTATAGTAAAATAGTCATCGCAATTTAATAGTCGACGCGATTTACTATAGTAAAATAGTCGTCGCAATTTACTATAGTAAAATAGTCGTCGCAATTTACTATATTAAAATAGTCGTCGCAATTTACTATAGTAAAACTATAGTCGAAAATAGTTGTAGAATTTTACTATAGTCAAATAGTTGTCGAAACTTACTATAGTAAAATAGTTGTAGAATTTTACTATCGTAAAATAGTCGTCGCATTTTGCTTTAGTAAAATATTTGTCGAATTTTCTATAGTAAAATAGGCGTCGCAATTTACTATAGTAAAATAGTCGTCGTAAAATTTATATATATATGGTAAAATTTACTATAGTAAAATATTCGTCGCAATTTACTATAGTAAAATAGTCGTCTCAAGTTACTATAGTAAAATAGTCGTCGCAATTTACTATAGTAAAGTAGTCGTCGCAATTTACTATAGTAAAATAGTCATCACAATTTACTATAGTAAAATAGTCGTCGCAATTTACTATAGTAAAAAAATTTTCGCGATTTCCTATAGTTAAATAGTTGTAGAATTTTACTATAGTAAAATAGTCGTCGCGATTTACTATAGTAAAATAGTGCAATTTACTATAATAAAATAGTATAATAAAATAGTCGTCGCAATTTACCATAGTAAAATAGTCGTCGCGATTTACTATAGTAAAATAGTCGTCGCAATTTACTATAGTAAAATGGTCGTCGCAATTTACTATAGTAAAATAGTCTACGCGATTTACTATTGTAAAATAGTCGTCGCAATTTACTATAGTAAAATAGTAGTAGCAATTTACTATAGTAAAATAGTCGTCGCAATTTACTATAGTAAAACTATAGTCGAAAATAGTTGTAGAATTTTACTATAGTCAAATAGTTGTCGAAACTTACTATAGTAAAATAGTTGTAGAATTTTACTATCGTAAAATAGTCGTCGCATTTTGCTATAGTAAAATATTTGTCGAATTTTCTATGGTAAAATAGGCGTCGCAATTTACTATAGTAAAATAGTCGTCGTAAAATTTATATATATATAGTAAAATTTACTATAGTAAAATATTCGTCGCAATTTACTATGGTAAAATAGGCGTCGCAATTTACTATAGTAAAATAGTCGTCGTAAAATTTATATATATATAGTAAAATTTACTATAGTAAAATATTCGTCGCAATTTACTATAGTAAAATAGTCGTCGTAATTTACTATAGTAAAATAGTCGTCGTAATTTACTATAGTAAAAAAATCGTCGCGATTTACTATAGTCAAATAGTTGTCGAAACTTACTATAGTAAAATAGTTGTAGAATTTTACTATAGTAAAATAGTCGTCGCGATTTACTATAGTAAAATAGTCGTCGCAATTTACTATAGTAAAATGGTCGTCGCAATTTACTATAGTAAAATAGTCGTCGCGATTTACTGTAGTAAAATAGTCGTCGCAATTTACTATAGTAAAATGGTCATCGCAATTTACTATAGTAAAATAGTCGACGCGATTTACTATAGTAAAATAGTCGTCGCAATTTACTATAGTAAAATAGTCGTCGCAATTTACTATAGTAAAATAGTCATCGCAATTTACTATAGTAAAATAGTCATCGCAATTTACTATAGTAAAAAAGTCGACGCGATTTACTATAGTAAAATAGTCGTCGCATTTTGCTATAGTAAAGTAGTTGTCGAATTTTACTATAGTAAAATAGTCGTCGCAATTTACTGTAGTAAAATACTCGTCGCAATTTACTATAGTCAAATAGTCGTCGCAATTTACTATAGTAAAATAGCAATCGCAATTTACTATAGTAAAAAAGTCGTTGCAATTTAGTCGCGACTTACTATAGTAAAATAGTCGTCGCAATTTACTATAGTAAAATAGTCGTCGCAATTTACTATAGTAAAATAGTCGTCGCAATTTACTATAGTAAAACTATAGTCGAAAATAGTTGTAGAATTTTACTATAGTCAAATAGTTGTCGAAACTTACTATAGTAAAATAGTTGTAGAATTTTACTATCGTAAAATAGTCGTCGCATTTTGCTATAGTAAAATATTTGTCGAATTTTCTATGGTAAAATAGGCGTCGCAATTTACTATAGTAAAATAGTCGTCGTAAAATTTATATATATATAGTAAAATTTACTATAGTAAAATATTCGTCGCAATTTACTATGGTAAAATAGGCGTCGCAATTTACTATAGTAAAATAGTCGTCGTAAAATTTATATATATATAGTAAAATTTACTATAGTAAAATATTCGTCGCAATTTACTATAGTAAAATAGTCGTCGCAATTTACTATAGTAAAATAGTCGTCGTAATTTACTATAGTAAAATAGTCGTCGTAATTTACTATAGTAAAAAAATCGTCGCGATTTACTATAGTCAAATAGTTGTCGAAACTTACTATAGTAAAATAGTTGTAGAATTTTACTATAGTAAAATAGTCGTCGCCATTTACTATAGTAAAATAGTCGTCGCAATTTACTATAGTAAAATGGTCGTCGCAATTTACTATAGTAAAATAGTCGTCGCGATTTACTGTAGTAAAATAGTCGTCGCAATTTACTATAGTAAAATGGTCATCGCAATTTACTATAGTAAAATAGTCGACGCGATTTACTATAGTAAAATAGTCGTCGCAATTTACTATAGTAAAATAGTCGTCGCAATTTACTATAGTAAAATAGTCATCGCAATTTACTATAGTAAAATAGTCATCGCAATTTACTATAGTAAAAAAGTCGACGCGATTTACTATAGTAAAATAGTCGTCGCATTTTGCTATAGTAAAGTAGTTGTCGAATTTTACTATAGTAAAATAGTCGTCGCAATTTACTGTAGTAAAATACTCGTCGCAATTTACTATAGTCAAATAGTCGTCGCAATTTACTATAGTAAAATAGCAATCGCAATTTACTATAGTAAAAAAGTCGTTGCAATTTAGTCGCGACTTACTATAGTAAAATAGTCGTCGCAATTTACTATAGTAAAATAGTCGTCGTAAAATTTATATATATATAGTAAAATTTACTATAGTAAAATAGTCACCGCAATTTACTATAGTAAAAAAGTCGAGGCGATTTACTATAGTAAAATAGTCGTCGCATTTTGCTATAGTAAAGTAGTTGTCGAATTTTACTATAGTAAAATAGTCGTCGCAATTTACTATAGTAAAATAGTCGTCGCAATTTACTATAGTAAAATAGTCGTCGCAATTTGCTGTAGTAAAATAGTCGTCGCAATTTACTATAGTAAAATAGTCGTCGCGATTTACTATAGTAAAATAGTCGTCGCAATTTACTATAGTAAAATAGTCGTCGCAATTTACTATAGTAAAATAGTCATCGCAATTTACTATAGTAAAAAAGTCGTTGCAATTTACTATAGTAAAATAGTCGTCGCGATTTACTATAGTAAAATAGTCGTCGCAATTTACTATAGTAAAACTATAGTCGAAAATAGTTGTAGAATTTTACTATAGTCAAATAGTTGTCGAAACTTACTATAGTAAAATAGTTGTAGAATTTTACTATCGTAAAATAGTCGTCGCATTTTGCTTTAGTAAAATATTTGTCGAATTTTCTATAGTAAAATAGGCGTCGCAATTTACTATAGTAAAATAGTCGTCGTAAAATTTATATATATATGGTAAAATTTACTATAGTAAAATATTCGTCGCAATTTACTATAGTAAAATAGTCGTCTCAATTTACTATAGTAAAATAGTCGTCGCAATTTACTATAGTAAAATAGTCGTCGCAATTTACTATAATAAAATAGTCGTCGCAATTAACTATAGTAAAATAGTCATCGCAATTTAATAGTCGACGAGATTTACTATAGTAAAATAGTCGTCGCAATTTACTATATTACAACTATAGTCGAAAATAGTTGTAGAATTTTACTATAGTCAAATAGTTGTCGAAACTTACTATAGTAAAATAGTTGTAGAATTTTACTATCGTAAAATAGTCGTCGCATTTGCTATAGTAAAATAGGCGTCGTAATTTACTATAGTAAAATAGTCGTCGTAAAATTTATATATATATAGTAAAATTTACTATAGTAAAATATTCGTCACAATTTACTATAGTAAAATAGTCGTCGCAATTTACTATAGTAAAATAGTCCTCACAATTTACTATAGTAAAATAGTCGTCGCAATTTACTATAGTAAAAAATTTTCGCGATTTCTATAGTTAAATAGTTGTAGAATTTTACTATAGTAAAATAGTCGTCGTATAGTAAAATAGTGCAATTTACTATAATAAAATAGTATAATAAAATAGTCGTCGCAATTTACCATAGTAAAATAGTCGTCGCGATTTACTATAGTAAAATAGTCGTCGCAATTTACTATAGTAAAATGGTCGTCGCAATTTACTATAGTAAAATAGTCTACGCGATTTACTATAGTAAAATAGTCGTCGCAATTTACTATAGTAAAATAGTAGTCGCAATTTACTATAGTAAAAATAGTCGTCGCAATTTACTATAGTAAAACTATAGTCGAAAATAGTTGTAGAATTTTACTATAGTCAAATAGTTGTCGAACTTACTATAGTAAAATAGTTGTAGAATTTTACTATCGTAAAATAGTCGTCGCATTTTGCTATAGTAAAATATTTGTCGAATTTTCTATAGTAAAATAGGCGTCGCAATTTACTATAGTAAAATAGTCGTCGTAAAATTTATATATATATAGTAAAAATTTTACTATAGTAAAAATATTCGTCCGCAATTTACTAT